>JAXLNO010005082.1:0-83276 GCA_038087875.1 Malacoraja senta
ACAACACCCCCCTATCTGACCAAACCTAATCATGCATATGCAGCACCTCTTAGCTCTTCTATAAAACCTCATACATATAAACAAAAGGAGAGACATTTGGACCTCGCCTTATCCTCAACTTCCATCTAGGGTCCAGACTCCTTGGAGCGTGACTCACAGCTTGCAACCTTCCACAGAAAGTGGACAAACAGGCTTTGCAAATACAGAGATTCTCCATTTTGTGACATATTTAATTTGGCCAATATTATCATTAACAGGACTTAAGACATGACATGTATTCAAAAAGAAAGCAGTTCCAATTGTTTGATATTATTCATGAGGAAAAAATATAATAGCTCTAAAACCTACCTCAATTTTACAATCTCATTAAAGATATTCCCCCCTTCTCTCGCCCCTCCCCCATCTCTCTCTCCCTTCCCTTCCCCTCTCTCACTCTCCCTCTCCCCATCTTTCTGGGGGGGGGGGCGAAGATGAAGGTGGCGTGGACCCAGCGGGGGGGGAAGATGAAGGTGGCGTGGGCCCAGCGGGGGTGAGGGGGAGATGAAGGTGGCGTGGGCCCAGCGGGGGGGAGATGAAAGTGGCATGGGCCCAGCGGGTGGTGGGGGGAGATGAGGTGGCGTAGACCATCGGTGGTCAGCGGGGGTGGCACGGGCTGAAGATGGCTTGGGCCCCGGTGGCAGGGGGAGGCGAGGGCAGCGGGCCCCGCTGCAGCGGCATCTGGTGTTGGGGTTACAGCCGCTGCCGCCCGGCAACAGGAGGACGACCTCCTGGTCGCCTCACTGGCCGTTGGCAAGGCTTCCGATGCCGTGGATGGAATCGCTGGACCGGGCGGGCGGGCGGGCAGACACCGCACCCACGCCGCACCTATGCTGCACCCGCGCCGCACCCCCCCCCCCACACTACTTACCTGGAGTAGACGCGAGGCATCTAGCTCAATGGGTGAAGCACGAATGGCAGTCTGATCCCGCCCGGGCCCACTGCGCACGCGCGGAGAGACGGCGTCATTTTGCGTCGCTTCCCCAACTGCGCAGGCGCGGATGGGCACATTGGTTTCTACCCCAGTGGCCGGAACCAGAATTTCGGGTGATTTCCCACAAAGTGGAAATGCTGATTGTGCTCCGATTTAAAAAAAAGAATTCTGGGGATTTCTTCTTACTCTGGGGTAAATAAGGGGTGTGCGGTCGCACCCCACGCACCCCCCCTTCGGACGGCCATGGCTAAAGCATATAGTAGGAATAACCTACATAGAGACAATTGTTAGACGGTATGGAAACCATGACGAAGTGAACGAGCTTATTGAAATATGGAAAATGTTCTTCACTGAAAGGAAAGTATATAAATAAGTCGTTCTGCTTTCTACTTTAAGAATGACAGTGTTCAAGTTAGGGATTGGAATGGAAAAAGGGTGAACTGGTCCTTCTCTAGACATTTCAGAACAGGGAAAGGAAGAGAGTGGAAGCCAGCAGCAGGAGCAGGAGCAGGAGAGAACATCAGCTTTTAAAAGAGAAATGACTGCGATGGCTCTTAAAGGGGAGGTGCCGACTAAAATCAAACTTATTAAATTTAATAAGAGTGCAGCGGTTAGCGTGGATCTCGAAGGGAGAGATGCCCAATATATACAAGAATGGGCAGACTTTTTTGGAACAGAGTCACAGCATTCCTCTCAGCCCTCTCATGTTCATAGTTCGGAGACACCATGCGCAGCTTGCGAACAGGGCGCTCGGGAGGAGTCAGTGGTATCTTCGACTCCACCCACTAAATTCAAATCCAAAGTAGGAAAATCGGGAAAGGACTCTCTAGCTCCGACGATTGCTTCAGCAGCAGAGGATAGTGTGGGGGATCAAAGAGCTAGAAGGAAGGTTCCTCAGAAGTGAGTGCCAAAATTAATTGGGGAATCATGTGGGAAAGTGAAAGAATCCTTCCTAAAGTATAGAGATTCCGGTAGCAGAACGAGCAGTTTTTCTGAGGGTGAGACAGCAGGAGGCTATGAAGTGGCTGGTCCTGACATCGATAACATTATAAAATCAGAGCAAATCCCCAATGTTATGGATATGGAACGGATTCCCCGTATGCAAATCCCTAGTTGGAAGCTGCCTACTCCGCCTTTAGAATTAGATCCCGCAGTAGGTGCAAATTTTCCCCGGGCCACAATCGTCCACATTTCAATACAACCTGGTTTGACTGCAGCTAAATCCATCCAGTGAACCATACTAAGAATCCAGAAACGGGAAGTAACATCGGAGGATAAGGAGGAGGAGGGAATTTAAAGCATGGATAGACATGTCAATCCGAGAGCCGACTTTCCCTCGGATTGGTTGGAGACGGGATAGAGCTGTTAGACCTGATCATTGTTACAACTGTGGGGAATCAGGACATTGGATCCATTGTGAGGGAATACAGAGAAGGAAGGGGTCAATGAAGAGGGCCACGGGGTCTAAGAAGTCAGTGGAACTCTAGAGATTACAGGGACACTTGGGACCCCGAAGGTAGAGGAAGAGAACATTGGCCAGAAGATCAGGGGGCAGGGACATTCTGGCAGCCAAATCCATTCCGGTAGCCCTGATCTGCCAGCTAGTACAAATTATGAAATCTGAGGGCATCCTCACATGGCCCAATAACAATAATAAATTATAAGAACAAGAAAGAGCACCACCCCTTCCGAATCCCAGGAAGAGAGTCACAAAGAAGCTAATTGGGATCAAGAAACCTTACTAAAAGGAAGGACTACGGAAAGGGAAACATAGTAACTGTTGTCAGAAAGAATAAGAACTAAAGAGAACTAAACTGGCTCTAGGGAGAGAAGAAACAAACTTATTGTGCAGGAGGTATGGGAGTAGGGAAAGGAGCTATTATACTAACTTGTTACCAAGTTGTTGTGCCTGCAGGACAGTATAATCTACAACACACTACTATCTGGAGAGTGAGGTAGACAGTATGTGGACGCTTGAGGACAGGCAGAAGACACAGCTCAGGTAGGATGTGTAGTTATTATCTCCATCCAGGTAGCTCCCCAGAGATAAAGACCAACAACAAAGAAGAAATTATACTGTCCTGTACCTTTAAGACACATCTGGGAGAGGCCAACAAATAGAGAAGGCTGCTCCTCAGTATCCCTACTCCTTTGAAACTAACATCGAGGAAGAAGAAGAAGATACCTACCCTAGTGCCCCACTTTAACAACATCTGTCTTTTGACACCAGTGAAGTAAAAAGAAAATAACACCATCCAACCTTTTCTAAAAGATACAGACAACCTATGATGAATATTGGGGCAAGTTCCAATTTGAAGAATTGAATTTAAAATTGAAAATAGACACTCCTCTGTGGTTTGGGGCAGAACACCTACTTTGTGCCTAAATTATAGTTAATAGAAATAAATTTATGACATTTTGAATTCGATCTCTAAATTATATGGTAATGAATTGGAAGAACTTTAAAGTTTGAGATTTGGAACTGACTTGTGAGATTTGGCTTAGGAGTATTTAAATTTTGATCATTACCTTGGTATTTTGATTGACCCATCCACAGACAAGGCAGCCAAAGATGGGAAGGATTATTCAGAGAACATCAGGGAATGATGGAACTTGAGAAGATCTGGTAACATGGAAGAATTATTCAGGGAACATGAGAATTGGAATTGGAAATAGTAAAAAGAGGAACTGTGAACATCAAGACTTCCCTTTAAGAGATCAAAGTTAGCATACTAAGAGAGTTACTTAGAGGTAAAAGGAAATTAGTTATGAGGAAGAACCCCTATGGACTGAGAGCCGAGCCAACATACTAAGGAAGAAATACTGGAGGAGAAATCTATTGAATTAGAAGGAGGAATAAAGCAATGGGTGTTGAGATATCAGAGTCGATGTATTTGACCGGTGGATCTAAATTTGTTTAACTCTTGATAGTAAAGCGGCTTCTATTATCAAGATGGAGAGAAATTGTCCCTAGAATTGGCATTCTTAATTGGCTTTATGATAAAATTGACAACATATGAAACTTGATTGATTAAATTTGAACAGCTGGGAATTCCACAGGAATTGGAATAGAATTGTATTACCGACCACAAGCTGTGAAATGAAGAGGTGAGACGGACCCTAAGATTGAAAATATTAAATTGAAGGCTGAGACTGAATTTGGTTGAATTGGAACTTTCATCATGGTTTGCTTTAAATAAGAGTCACGCCTGTAGGGAAATCTGGACAGTACCTATCGATATCTGTAATTGAGTTATTAAGAGACCACCCCCATGTGGTTCGGCCCATCAAGGTTCGGGGACCAATAAAAGGTAGCTCCCACGAAGTCCTGTGTTGATCGTCTGGAAGAACGCTTGGGACTGCATGACCTTTTGGAGTGTCTCTGCTTGCACGAGGCTAAAAGGGTTTGACCAAGCAGATACAAGGATCGAACCACGGCGGTTACGTCTTGTAGAGGGGAACTGTTATTGTGTTGTTCCAAAATAAAGTTTAGATGCGCAAGTGCTTCACTCAGTATTTTATTGAGGGAAACTAGACTGGGGGAAGCTTAGAATGAGCTATGTACAAGACCAAGTACAGGCGTGGCAATCGCTTCGCTCAATACGTCCTCTCAGTTCGCAATAACCAACTTGATCTCCTCGTGGCTCAGCACTTCAACTCCCCCTCCCATTTTGAATCCAACCTATCTGTCTGTAGTGAACATCGACCTCCAATTTCAGGTAGTCCTTGTGTAAATTGCTCGTTTCTAAGCTTCCCCCCAGTCTAGTTTAAGTAAAAACACTGAATCAAGAACATGTAACAGCTAAATTTTATTTGAACAAAAGCACGTTACAGTTCAACTAATGTACCTACCCCACCGTGGGTTTGATCCTCCTATCTGCCTGTTCAATCCCTCTAGGCATCGCTCAGACAGAGACACTCCAGAAGTTCACGCAGTCCCAAGCGCTCTCCCAGAAGATTGACGCTGAGCCTCGTGATAGCAGACTTTTATATGTCCTGGGACCTCGAGGGGCCAAACCACATGGGGTGGTCTGTTAATAACTCAATTACAGATATTGATTAACCGCATACATAACAGACATTCCCCTAACCCAATGATACAACAGCTCAATACATTGTATTCAAAATGGACTTCGTAAGGAAGCCAACAGCAACATTTACCCTGAACTATAGATAACCCAGACAAGCCTCAATACCTCATCCAATAAACACTCGGCAAAGTGTAACTCTGCAACATTATTTACAATAATTTACAAGGTTGGTTTGCAGCCATCCAATCCATTTTATGCATTTTGCACCTAATTGACAGGGTTTGCAGATGTTCCCATTCTTTGCTTGCAAATTGTATCTAAGCTCCAGACACTCTGGCAACCTTCAAAGCTTGTCCCAGCTCTGCAAAGAGCAACTCCAAATTGACCAAATCTCCCAGCAACCCTGAAACTTTACCCTATTTTGAAGTCCTAGCCTCTCTAATTTAGCCATTTCTTCCTTTTATCATAATGATAACCCATCATTAATGATAACCAAAATGGCTCAATAATCAGCTACCCAGATATACATAAGTGTGCTTTACATTTCCCATCTATCAGCAACACAAGATGATGATGTTTCTTCCCAGAATCTTGTCAAGCATCCCAAATTTTCATGGGCATAACTTCACAAGTTCCGTCTGAGGAGTCTTCACCTCCTGAGTTTCATGGGCGCGAATTCCCTCCATCCATGTTACTGCACAGTCTTCCATCACCTTCCACAGTCGAACCTAAAACCTAGAACATTCTGAAAAACTTGGGACAAAGCAAGTTACCAGCATGCACTCATGCTTTCCCACTCATTTACTATAATTCCATTTCACTCGAACTTATTCCTATTCTATTATCTATTGAACCTATTATATTGTGCCCTATTACTGTATCCCTATTCCTATTCAACACTAATTAGCCTTCTTCATACACACACAATGTTATAATATGCACATCTGATGACAGGTAATCATATAAATTTCAGCTGGGTTCAGTCCAGATTCCCCTACAGGCGTGACTCTAATTCAAAGCAAACCATGATAAATGTTCCAATTGAACCAAATTCAGTCTCAGCCTTCAATTCACTATTTCAAATTTCAATGCCCATTTCATCTTTCTCATTCCACAGCATTGTAGCCGATAATACAATTCCATTCCAATTCCTGTGGAATTCCCAGCAGTTCAAATTTAAACAATCAATTTCCATTGCTATCAATTTTATCCTAAATCCAATCAAGAATGCCAAATCCAGGGACTATTTATTCCCTCCTTAATAATATAAGCCGCTTTACCGTCAAAGGTTAAACAATTCAAATCCATCGGGCAAATATGCATCGGCTCTGCTATTCTCAATACAATTCAAGTTCCCCCCTACAGTTAACCAAGTCTCTCCTCCAGTACCTCTTCTTATTTATGTATGCACTCCTCACTATGGTAACTCATTACTATGTTGATTCTCTACTATGTTGGCTCTTTACTCTATTAGCTCTTTACTATGTTGGCGTTGTTCTCTGTCTAGTGGTTCTCAGTTTTATTCTATTGGCTTCCTTCTCTAAGTAACTCTTCTAGATGGTTAGTATTGATCTTCCGAGGGGAACTAATTCATTTTCAGTCTACCTCATCATTTTATACCACCATCTTACGTTTCCAGCGTACGTCTTAATTCCTGATATCCGCTAGGGTCTGTCCCTTCCTTGATAGTAACTAAATGTATCTCTGATCATTGCACAGTTCACCTTATTCTGACCTACAGTCAGAAACTAAAAGCTGCTAAGCCTGTGGTCAGAACAACGAAAAGGTGGACAAGCGAGGGCATTGAGAACCTACATTCCTGCTTTGACTGCACGGATTGGAATGTGTTCAGGGGAGCAACCACAAGCCTCGATGAGTATACGGACACTGTATCATCATATGTCAGCATTTACGAGGACAGTTGCATTCCAACTAAGACCCGGACATGGTTCAACAACAACAAGCCCTGGTTCACTGCAGAACTCGGACGGCTCCGACGGTCTAAAGAGGAGGCCTACAGGAGCGGGGATGCAGACCTCTACAGGCAGGCCAAGTACAAGCTGAGAAGAGGAATCAGAGCTGCCAAAGAAAGGTACACTTAGAAGTTGAGGAGCAAGTTCTCAGCTAATGACTCTTCTTTAGTTTGGAAGGGCTTGCAAGAAATTACCAGCTACAAGAGGAAAGCCCCACGCTCTTTGGACAATCGTCAGCTGACCAACGACCTGAATTAGTTTTACTGCAGGTTTGGAAATCAGAAACATAACCCTGGTACCCCCTCCCCAACCAACACAGCCAGACCCCAGTCTACAAAGAATGGTCCCTGCACCCTCTCCTTCCCATTCACCACTTCACAGCTACTTAAGGCAAGACTCCAGTATGAAAAGACTGGACCATTTCCCACCCCAACCAACACTTCACGCCCACTCACAGCCTGACCTCAGTCTGCAAAGACTGTGCCTTTCTACATCCACCCCCCTCCAATCACCACTTCACACCCAATCATCCACACCCTCTGTGCTGCACAACATAACTTATCCAATATCAACAATAAAAATAGAGGAGGTGGATAGGATTTTCAGAGGACAAAAGAGCCGGAAATCTCCAGGACCTGGCAATGTTTCCCCCTCTACTCTTAAGCTCTGTGCCAAAAATGTCTATACAGACATTTTAAACCAGTCCCTGCAAACATGTACTGTCCCTGCCTGCTTCAAAGTCTCCACTCTTGTCCCTGTACCCAAAAAGGCAAGGATTACTTGTCTTAATGACTACAGGCCTGTCGCACTGACCTCTGTAGTCATGAAGACACTTGAAAGGCTTGTGCTGGCCAAGCTGAAAATTATCACAAACTCCCTGCTGGACCCTCTGCAGTTTGCATATCAGGCCAATAGATCTGTGGATGATGCAGTCAACCTGGACCTGCACTTCATCCTACAACACCTAGACCGCCAGGGGACCTATGCGAGGATCCTGTTTGTTGATTTTCGCTCTGCATTCAACACCATTGTGCCAGAGCTAATACCCTCCAAACTTTCCTCTGTCAGTGGATCACCAACTTCCTGACAGACAGGAATCAGCATGTGAGGCTCGGAAAGCACATCTTGGACCCGCAAACACTCAGCATAGGAGCACCGCAAGGCTGCGTACTTTCTCCTCTCCTCTACTCCCTCTACACCAACGACTGCACCTCCACAGACACCTCTGTCAAGCTTCTCAAGTTTGCGGACGACACAACCCTGATTGCACTGATCCAGGATGGGGAGGAATCTGCCTACAAACAGTAAGTGTCACAGCTGGCGTCCTGGTGCCATCGCAATAACCTAGAGCTCAATGCTCTTAAGACAGTGGAACTGATTGTAGACTTTAGGAGAGCCTCCTCTCCCCTCACCCCACTCACCATCAACAACTTTCTTCTTCCCACGCACAATTAAAGCATGGAATAATCTCCACCCTACTTTAGTTACCCAACCAGATGCAACTAAATTTAAGGTAGCTCTTTCTTCTCAAAACCCTTTCTGGCTTAAGTCCTCCCTCCACCACCTCCAGTTTAAATTCCATTTGGAATATTTTGGAGGACCAAGAAACCAAGAACCAAGAACACCACAGTCACATCTGTGGAGTCTTTTAAGTTCCTGGGAACCATCATCTCCAAGGACCTTAAGTGGGGGGCTACCATCGACTCCACAGTCAAAATGGCACAACAGAGGATGTACTTCCTGCGGCAGCTGAGGAAGCACAATCTGCCACAGGCAATGATGGTCCAATTGTACACGGCCATCGTAGAGTCTGTTCTCATCTTCTCCAACATGGTCTGGTTTGGCTCAGCCACCAAGCATGACACCTGGAGGCTGCAGCGAATCGTCCGATCAGCAGAGAAGATTATTGGCTGCAACCTTCCCTCCATTGATGAACTGTACACTGCAAGGGCCAGGAAGCGAGCGGGCAAGATCATCTCTGACCCCTCTCACCCTGGCCACAAACTCTTTGAATCACTTCCCTCTGGAAGGCGACTCCAGATTGTCAAAGCTGCCACAGCCAGACATAAAAACAGTTTTTATCCATGAGTAGTTGCTCTACTCAACAGCCAAAAATCTGTAGCATCCCTTTGATCTGGTATTTTGTTGGTTCACATGCTTGATCAATGGTGTTTTATCATTAATGTTTTGTTATTATTAATGTTTAGTGTTTTCTGAGTCATTCGTAACTGTCACTGTATGTCATGTTGTTACTTGTGTGCGGAGCACCAAGGCAAATTCCTTGTATGTGAATACTTGGCCAATAAACTTACTTACTTACTTCCATAAATCACCTGATTGGTCCAGATATAAGTTTGAAAAACGGTCTAGAATTTTGTCTGCTCCTTCACCCTTCTCTGGTTTTATTTCCAGAACTTGACTTAAATCGCCTGGTTTCTGAAATGTTTTTGCAAGGGCCGTTAAAACAGCCTCTTCTCTTGCACTGTCATCTATTACTGCATTTGCCAATGTCTCATGTCGGGTGTCCTAGGGCTACTAGGAATTTGGTATTCTCAGCTGGAGTAATTATCTGTTGTATGGTCTCCCACAAATCTCGTGAATCTGCATGATATACATGCATTGCGATTCGCAAGTACTCTATAACGACTTCTTCCCATCAGGGATTCTGTTTAGTACTGCCATTATTTATGGGACTTCCATGGCATATGGGCGTCTGTAGCACTGAGATTATTCATACTCACTGCGCTGGCCGAATCTGCTATACCTATTTGTTCCCTTACTGGTAACTGCCTATGTGATACCTATTCAATTTGTAAGCCTTCGGTTACGTCAATGTCTATTTCAGTATATAAAATCACTGTCTCACCCACAGATAAATCTTCTGGTTCGCTAGGGGTTTCCCGATGCTGCCCAAATAAATCATTCCTTTCCACTCGAGTGATCTGCCTTGGTTGTGGCTCACAGAAATACTCTGGCAGTTGCACTATATCTAACATACCTTTCTTTTAAACACTGGAGCTAACCTTTTCGTTCTACTCCAGGTGCCATAAGCCACTGGACGATCTATCAATGATGGCATGGATAGGATCGAAGGATCTGGTACCTCAGTGTCTGCTATTGGTAGAACCTGTTCAGATGTAAAATCTGCAGGAGTTGTTATAGATTCTGCAGACCTAAAATATTTATTACAGACACAAGCCATGCATGGTGCTGGTGAAGCCTGGGAAACGCAAGAGGAACATGGTGGGATCTGTGAACTTCCACTGGTGTTAACATTTGTCCACTCTTCTAAATACTCATCTTCTTCCCCCTCGAAGTCAGCACTAACCATTGGATTCCACATTTTTAATTTCACTGGGACTACATTTCTTCCAGGAGATCCACCTTTCCCTTGTTCTGAGTGTTTCCCATCATCTCCACTCCTGTCCTTACCACTACCTGGAGGTTGATCTAATACACCTTGTTTTAGTTCTAATCCAAGTTTAGCGATCGCTTTTTCCCAAATAGCCATTCTATTAACCTCCTTATTTGCCTTCCGATCCTCAAAATATTTTCTCTATAACCCTATTAATTATTTTGCACCCTCGTTATTACTATGCTGCCAAATGATCCGTCCTATGTATTTTATCCCTTTTACTGTCCTAATTCCCCCCGGCGGCCATAGCTTGTTTCCTAATTTATTATTTAATGCTCCCCATAAATTTCTTCTCCGCCTTGTGAGGAAACTCATTACACATTAGTTGCAATGGGCTCTTTTCCTCTTCTGTTACATCTCTTTCTACATTATTCCCCATGCTTCCAAACACCTGAAACAGAATTTTTGTCCTTCCTTTTTACCCCAAAATTTACCAAGCTTTCTCCTCGACAATGGCTAATGGTTCAAAGCGATCGCAGCCTTGCAACTCGTTACTCCTTTGCTTCACCAATCCTATTCTCTTATTCAAATTCTTCTTCTATCTCCCACAATTCCACACCCTTTCAACCTTATAACTTTCTCAGTCCACAGTCACTCATGAATCAGAGTACTTCAGGAAACAATCAAGCACATCCAAACACAATCAAACACACTCCAGCACTCATTTAATTCTCAATCAAAACATCAAAAAATGATCTTCAGGCACATAAGTAACACCAGCCACAAGCAGAATAACAGGCTATGTATCACTATCAGGCACAGCCACACTCCTAAATAAACCACAAACATTTGTTTATTATAAATCACGCATTCTATGAAATGTTCCTCATGGCGCAATCAATCAGCGGGATGACTCTTCCCACCGACGCAGCAATCAAAGGAGTACAACCCCTGATCGAACCATCCCGATTCAGATTCTTACAAAACAATCTTAAACAAATACAAATATCTAACTTAAACATACTCTTAATTCAAGTTTTTAAATCTGTAAACACTCGCACAAGCAGCACCACAAATGACGGTCCGCAGACTTAACACGATCTAAATCGTAACTTTTAATTACTCTGTTTATTTACGTACATAGAATATTTACAAAATCTGAATCCTATGACAATACGAAAAGCTAGTCTTTTACAATTTACAAAATGATTTAAGGCACTAACGCACAATTCACGAACACTCGATCTTCACGCCGCGTCACGCTGTTATCACGCAGTGAACCTCTCCCTCTGATACCGAAGATTTTCCCCTTCCTAATTTACTCTTTGCTGAGGGGAGCTATTCCTTAAATGATTACTTTTTGTCCTGAATGTTACTATCCCTCTGCTATGACTGGACTTCTATAGGGGGACCTCTCTCCCTCCTCTCTAAGTTCGACAGAATTAGGGGTACCCTTCGCTATTCAGATTACTTTTCGTCATGTAAGGAGGCTCCCATCTCTCAGGTACTCTTCGCTATCAGGTACTAATCAACAATCAACCAGAGGGTTACTATTCGCTGTTGATCAGCCGCTATTCGGAATCGATCACTGACATGCACCAACTTCGAAGTTCTATATAAAGGAATTTGAATTCCACCTTACTGGCAGAACTTCAATATGAAAATCAGTATTTGAAAATTTGGCTTTGCAAATATAGACTTGACCTCGAACTCGAACTCCTAATTTTAGTGCGTATCGCTTCTACTACGCGGGCTCTCGAATCAACTAAAATTGCCCAGTTGAATTCTTGAATGGACCGGCCGATCTATACTCTGCCCGTCCAAGCCCAGTACCTTCTCGAAGCTCTCCATCCATCATTTCAGGGAGATACTCAGATACCTACACACAGCCACTCCTCTCTGCTGGGTACCGAGGATCCAGCACCTAGCTGCTTCGCGGTGTGAGTTATCGATGCTGTTTTTCAGAGCGCACCTTTTCAATTCGTGCTCCCAGCAACAATATGATCGAAGGCAAGAGCTGTATTTTAATACCCCACCAATTCGGATACCAAGTCTAACCCTGGGCCACCCCTCGCCCGATGAAGCACGTTTGGCTCTCGTTAAAGCAGCTGCAGTCTGCCAACTATGACCAAAGTTTTGGGCCTCTAACCCAGGAAAGGGCCTCTAATCCAACCCCAGCTGGGCCTCTAACCCCACCCTGGTTGTATGGGCCTCCATCCCAAAGGTGTGCTAACCACTCCCCCGTGCTTGCTAGACTCTGTTCTAATGATGTCGATTAGACCCTTTCCCAAGCCCGCAAATGATCGACCCTCTCCGACTGACAAAGTGCCGAAAAGCAATGCGAAAACCGCACTGTGGGCCTGATTTCTGCACTCGCGATCGAAACAGCTCAACACCCTTGATTGGAAACTTGTGTTTGGGGGTCTTTTGAGATCCTGGACGAGCCCCCAATGTAAATTGCTCCCTTCTAAGCTTCCCCCCAGTCTAGTTTCAGTAAAAGCAGTGAATCAAACACTTGAAACAACTATATTTTATTTTAACAAAAGCGCAATTACAGTTCAACTACTGTACCTATCCCACTGCGGGTTCGATCCTCATATCTGCCTGATCAAATATAGTCTCTTAGGGTGTTCACTGTCAGTTAAAACTGAAAAATACAAACCTGTAGTGCGTGGGTCTCAAAAGAAAGCACGAAGTCGTGTTTTGAGAAGCACTGTTTATTAATATCCTCCCAGTTCTAGGGAAGACCAAACGAGAGGAAGATGGCACCCAAAACCCCTGCCTTTAAAGCCTCCGGCTAAGGGCCGCCTCCGGACTGAACCACTCCTGTGCCGAGGGGTTCGACCCTATGATGGCACGACCCTTGGGAGCCGCCACAGGACCCCCCCCCCCAGAACCAGAGGCACGAAACGCACCGGCGGGCGAACGACCCGGCCGGCCCGCGTGCGGAAGTTAGCCGCTAGTGGGGCTTGCGGAGGTATAGGTGGAGGGACAGGACGAGGGACCGGCGGTAGGACAGGTGGAGTGACAGGCGGAGGGAGCCGTGAAGGGGGGCGCCCTCGAGGCCGAGGTTGGGCAACCAGCACCGGCTGGTCAATGTCCAGGTGTGCCGGCTTCAAACGGTCAATCGACACTGCCTCCGGCCGGCCCCCCATGTCCAGGACAAAAGTCGACTGCCCGTGTTCCAGCACTCGGAACGGGCCCTCGTACGGCCTCTGGAGTGGCGTCCGGTGGGCATCACGGCGCAGGAAGACGTACGGGCAGTCCCTGAGGGCTGATGGCACGTGTGGGCGAAATGTCCCATGGCGGGACGTCGGGACGGGTGCGAGCCTGCCAACTTGCTCGCGAAGGCGCTTTAGGGTGGATGAGGGCGTTCCCTGCTGCCCCGGCGCCGACGGCACGAACTCCCCGGGCACCGTGAGTGGCGACCCGTAAACGAGCTCCGCCGATGATGAGGCCAAGTCCTCTTTGGGAGCGGTCCGGATGCCCAGCATCACCCACGGCAACTCATCCATCCAGTCTGGGCCGGAGAGTCGTGCCTTCAGTGCTGCCTTCAGCTGCCGGTGGAATCTCTCCACCAGACCGTTAGCTTGCGGGTGGTAAGCCGTGGTGTGGTGTAGCCGCACCCCCAGCAATTGAGCCATGGCTGACCACAGCTCGGAGGTGAACTGTGGCCCCCGGTCTGAGGAGATGTGCGCTGGCACCCCGAAGCGAGCAATCCAGTGCGCGGACAACGCACGAGCACACGTAACCGTTGAAGTATCAGTCAACGGAATGGCCTCCGGCCACCGCATGAAGCGGTCCACCATTGTGAGAAGGTGGGTGATGCCCCGGGATGGCGGGAGAGGGCCTACAATGTCTATGTGGAGATGGTCGAACCGCCGGTGAGGTAGACCAAACTCCTGGAGAGGCGCACGGACATGGCGCTGGATCTTTGCCGTCTGGCACGGAATGCAGGTGCGAGCCCAATGGCCAACCTGCTTGCGCAGACCGTGCCACATGAAACGAGCGGCCACTAGTGCCGTTGTCGCCCGGATTGATGGGTGAGACAGTCCGTGGATCACCTCGAACACCCTCCGGCGCCAGGTGGCAGGGACGATGGGGCGCGGCTGACCGGACGACACATCGCACAGGATTGTCACTCCCCCAGGGCCGAGAGGGACATCCTCAAGGCGGAGGCCGGAGATGGCAGTCCGGTAGGCGGGCACCTCATCGTCCGTGAGCTGTGCCGCCGCCAGAGCAGAATAGTCCATTCCGGGCGCCACCTCGAACACGGCGTTGATAGTGGGCCGGGACAATGCGTCGGCCACCAGGTAATAGAAGCGGGTGGCATCGACCGTGATGCCCCGCAGGTTGAACTGGGCCTCCGCCTGCTGGAACCAGATGAGCGGCCGGGTGGTCCAGAAGTTGGGCAGTTTTACGGAGACCGCGTCCAGAGACAGGGCCGGGCCAGCCTGTGAGGAGGTAGGGCTTTGTCTTCTCTCCATCATGACGCCAATGGAGCGTCGGGGGTCACCAATGTAGTGCGTGGGTCTCAAAAGAAAGCACGAAGTCGTGTTTTGAGAAGCACTGTTTATTAATATCCTCCCAGTTCTAGGGAAGACCAAACGAGAGGAAGATGGCACCCAAACCCCTGCCTTTAAAGCCTCCGGCTAAGGGCCGCCTCCGGACTGAACCACTCCTGTGCCGAGGGGTTCGACCCTATGATGGCACGACCCTTGGGAGCCGCCACAAACCATTCATTACTAACATTTACGACCTAATGGATGGTCAATCTAACATAAATGTGCTCTTTTTAAAGGAAAGCACACAGAGAAACAAATTGTATTCTCTTTGTTCCTTCTGACCTTACCTCTTAAAAGCCCTTTCCCATGGTACGAGTTCATTCCAAGAGATGTCTCGAGTTTGCCCTGATTCGAACTCGGAGATTTATGGTAATGGCCAGTTGTCGGTACTCGGGGCTCTCGTGGACATTTTTCATCATGATGAAAAATCTTCACGAGTCTTCCCGTGCTTACCTGACATTAGCGAGCCTTTCACAGTACCTGCAGTTAGCTCTAAGAGATGTCCCCGAGCTCTGACATACCCGCTACATTCATTCTCCATGCATATCATGAGTTTGACTTTTTTTAAACTCGGGAGAGCTCTTGGATTGAACTCGTACCGTGGGACAGGGCTTTAAATCTCGCCTAACTGTAAGATGCTGGGCAGTTAGAAACAGGCCAACCACTCTTCTCTGATTCCTCTCTGACATCATACTGCAGATGGTCACACCTATAATCGTTTCAGTCTTAACCTATTCACTGCCATGTTTTTTTAGCTGTTGGCCATGAACCGAGTATACTCGGGGGTGGCACTGAACAGGTTAAAGGGACAGACCACTTATGCACAATTACACATTAGCTTTGCACAAGAAATCTCTTTGCACCTATTTGGAAAGATCACTTGAAATGTATATTCAAACAATGTACCAAACTGCCTTAACACAAGCGAAGCAAGAGTGCTTTGTTGTGTAGGAAGGAACTGCAGATGCTAGTTTAAACTAAAGATGCTGGAGTAACTCATTGAAACACGCAGCATCTCTGGAGAGAAGGAATGGGTGACGTTTCTGGTCGAGACCCTTCTTTTTAGTCTTAGTTTAGAGATACAGCGTGGAAACAGGCCCTTCAGTCCACCGGGTCTGCAGTGACCAGCGGTCCCTGCACATTAGAAACATAGAAACATAGAAAATAGGTGCAGGAGTAGGCCATTCGGCCCTTCGAGCCTGCACCGCCAATCAATGTGATCATGGCTGATCATCCAACTCAGTATCCTGTACCTGCCTTCTCTCCATACCCCCTGGTCCCTTTAGCCACAAGGGCCACATCTAACTCCCTCTTAAATATAGCTAACATCACCCTACACACACTAGGGATTTTTTTTTGCATTTAGCAAGCCGATTAACCTACAAACATGTATGTCTTTGGAGTGTGGGAGGAAACTAAAGATCTCGGAGAAAACCCACGCAGGTCACAGGGAGAACGTACAAATTCCGTACAGACAACACCCGTAGTCGGGAACGAACCCGGGTCTCTGGCGCTGCATTCGCTGTGAGGCAGCAACTCTACTGCTGTGCCACCGTGACTGCCCCTTCTTCAGACTGATGTCAGGGGAGAGGGACATACATACAGTAGATAAGGAATTGTAAGGTATGAAAACAGGACAAAGGGGGATGCTGATCAAGGAAAATGTAGAATAGATCATTGTTAGTTGGGAGAAGGTAACAATAAAGCAAACAGAGATAACATGTAGTCGGAGACAGTCAGACTGGTCAGAGAACTGGGAAAGCGGAGGAATGGAGAGAGAAGGAAAGCAATGAGTTAGATAAGTCAATGTTCATACCGCTGGGGTGTTAGCTGCCCAAGCAAAATATGAGGTGCTTTTGAATATTTTTTTCAATCAATTTCTTTAATCTCGTCAGCCAATGTACGTATTTTAGAGCCTATAAAAATAGTTAAACTTCAATTCAGAGGCCCAGGAGCCGTTGGAGTGGATGTAGTGGGAGGAGCCCAAATCTGTAACGTTCCAACGTCCCATTCCATTCGCATTTCAAAACAAGTGGGCTTGAGGAAGCTGCTGATTGGTGGAAGCGGACAAGAGGGAGCAGCTGATTGGGAGTCAGATCCCTGCTAATTTCTTCCAGCACTTTGTATTGTATCCAGGGTAAGGGGGGAGTATGAGTGCCAGGGCAGTTTACAGTTCTGGATGTCAGATGTGGGAGGTCAAGGAGTCTGATAGCCTTCCAGACATCCACATCTGTGCCAGGTGCATTGAGATGAGGCTCCTAAGGGACCGTATTAGGAACCTGGAGCAGCAGCTCGATGACCTCCGTCTGGTCAGGGAGAGCGAGGAAGTCATAGAGAGGAGTTACAGAGAGGTGGTCAATCCAAGACCACAGGAGGCAGGCAAGTGGGTCACGCTTAGGAGGGGCAAGGGGCAGAGGCAGGGTCTAGAGAGTACTCCGGTGGCTGTACACCTTGACAATAAGTACTCCTGTTTGAGTACTGTTGGGGGGGACAGCCTACCTGGGGGTAGCAACAGCGGCCGGGCCTCCGGTATAGAGACCGGCCCTGTTGCTCAGAAGGGTAAGGAAAAGAAGAGGAGGGCAGTAGTAATAGGGGACTCTATAGATCGGGGGTCAGATAGACGATTCTGTGTACGCAGTCAGGAGACCCGGATGGTAGTTTGCCTCCCTGGTGCCAGGGTCTGGGATGTGTCTGAACGTGTCCAAGATATCCTGAAATGGGAGGGAGAGGAGCCCAAGGTCATGGTACATATAGGTACCAATGACATAGGTAGAAAAAGAGAAGTCCTGAAAGGAGAATTTAGGGAGTTAGGAGGAGAGTTAAGGAGAAGGACCGCAAAGGTAACAATCTCAGGATTACTGCCTGTGACACGCGACAGTGAGAGTAGGAATGGAGCGAGGTGGAGGATAAATGCGTGGCTGAAGGACTGGTGCAGAGGGCAGGGATTCAAGTTTCTGAATCATTGGGACCTCTTTTGGGGAAGGTGTGACCTGTACAAAAAGGACGGGTTGCACTTGAACCCGAGGATGAACCAATATCCTGGCGGGGAGATTTGCAAAGGCTACTGCGGAGACATTAAACTAGGACAGTTGTGGGGAGGGACTCAAATTGAGAAAGCTAGTAGACAGTGTGTGAGGCAGGAGGCAGAGAAGGGAAGCACTCAGACCCTACATGTAGGGGGGAAAGAAGAAACATAATAAACAGAGAATAAGAGGTGGTGGGTTTCTTAAATGTGTGAGCAGAGAGACAGAGGGGTATAAAATGAGGGTAGAGGCAATAGGCAGCATGGTGAAAAGTAAAAGTGGCAGGCAGACTAATCCAGGGCAAAAATCAAAAAGAGCCACTTTTCAACATAATTGTATAAGGGGTAAAAGTGTTTTTAAAAACAAGCCTGAAGGCTTTGTGTCTCAATGCAAGGAGCATTCGTAATAAGGTGGATGAGTTGAATGTGCAGATAGCTATTAATGATTATGATATAGTTGGGATCGCAGAGACACGGCTCCAGGGTGACCAAGGCTGGGAGCTGAACATCCAGGGATATTCAATATTCAGGAGGGATAGACAGAAAGGAAAATGAGGTGGGGTAGTGTTGCTGGTTAGAGAGGAGATTAACACAATAGAAAGGAAGGACATTAGCTTGGAGGATGTGGAATCGGTATGGGTAGAGCTGCGAAACACTAAGGGTCAGAAAACGCTAGTGGGTGTTGTGTACAGGCCACTTAGTTGGGGATGGCATCAAACAGGAAATTAGAAATGCGTGCAACAAAGGTAAAACAGTTATAATGGGTGACTTCAATCTACATATAGATTGGGTGAATCAAATTGGCAGGGGTGCTGAGGAAGAGGATTTCTTGGAATGTAAGCTGGATAGATTTCTAAACCAACATGTAGAGGAACCAACGAGAGAGCAGGCTATTCTAGACTGGGTATTGAGTAATGAGGAAGGGTTAGTTAGCAGTCTTGTTGTGCGTGGCCCCTTGGGCAAGAGTGACCATAATATGGTTGAGTTCTTCATTAGGATGGAGAGTGACATTGTTAATTCAGAAACAAGGGTTCTGAACATAAAGAAAGGTAACTTTGAGGGTATGAGACGTGAATTGGCCAAGATAGACGTAATTGATTCTCAAAGGGTTGACGGTGGATATGCAATGGAAGGCATTTAAAGACTCCATGGATGAACAACAACAATTGTTCATCCCAGTTTGGCAAAAGAATAAATCAGGGAAGGTAGTGCATCCATGGATAACAAGGGAAATCAGGGATAGTATGAAAACAAAAGATGAAGCGTACAAATTAGCCAGAAAAAGAAGCCTACCAGAGGACTGGGAGAAATTCAGTCCAGCATAGGAGGACAAAGGGCTTAATTAGGAAACAGAAAATAGATTATGAAAGAAAACTGGCAGGGAACATAAAAACTGACTGCAAAAGTTTTTATAGATATGTGAAGAGAAAAAGATTAGTTAAAACAAATGTAGCCCCTTGCAGTCAGAAACAGGTGAATTGATCATGGGGAACAAGGACAAGGCAGACCAATTAAATAACTACTTTGGTTCTGTCTTCACTAAGGAAGACATAAATAATCTGCCGGAAATAGCAGGGGACTGCGGGTAAAATGAGATGGAGGAACCGAGTGAAATCCAGGTTAGCCGGGAAGTGGTGTTAGGTAAATTGAATGGATTAAAGGGCGATAAATCTGCAGGGCCAGATAGGCTGCATCCCAGAGTACTTAAGGAAGTAGCCCCAGAAATAGTGGATGCATTAGTGATAGTTTTTCAAAACTCCTTAGATTCTGGAGTAGTTTCTGAGGATTGGAGGGTAGCTAATGTAACTCCACTTTTTAAAAAGGGAGGGAGAGAGAAAACGGGGAATTACAGATGAGTTAGTCTAACATCTGTAGTGGGGAAACTGCTAGAGTCAGTTATTAAAGATGGGATAGCGGCACATTTGGAAAGTGGTGAAATCATTGGACAAAGTCAGTATGGATTTACGAAAGGTAAATCATGTCTGATGAATCTTATAGAATTTTTCGAGGATGTAACTAGTAGAGTGGATAAGGGAGAACCAGTGGATGTGTTATATCTGGACTTTCAGAAGGCTTTCGACAAGGTCGTACATAAGAGATTAGTATACAAACTTAAAGCACACAGTTTTGGGGGTTCAGTATTGATGTGGATAGAGAACTGGCTGGCAGACAGGAAGCAAAGAGTAGGAGTAAATGGGTCCTTTTCAGAATGGCAGGCAGTGACTAGTGGGGTACCGCAAGGCTCAGTGCTGGGACCCCAGCTATTTACAATATATATTAATGATTTGGACGAGGGAATTGAATGCAACATCTCCAAGTTTGCGGATGACACGAAGCTGGGGGAGAATTGTTAGCTGTGAGGAGGATGCTAGGAGGCTGCAAGGTGACTTGGATGGGCTGGGTGAGTGGGCAAATGCATGGCAGATGCAGTATAATGTGGATAAATGTGAGGTTATCCACTTTGGTGGCAAAAACAGGAAAGTAGACTATTATCTGAATGGTGGCCGATTAGGGAAAGGGGAGATGCAACGAGACCTGGGTGTCATGGTGTGAATGTAAATTTTGAATAAACGCTGTAAGATTGTTCTGTGAAGGTAAAATGGTTGACCAGGTGGACTGGATAGAAACATAAAATGTCTGCTGACCAAAATTGCTGAAAATGTAGCTGCAGGGGTCAGGAAGTTATGGTCAGGAGAAATTCACATTGTCCTGCTGTTACTGCATAATCGCGACTATGGTATTAACTGTACCCGTCTGACTGAGATAGCTGGCTCTCAGAAGTCTAAGGAATATACAAACCGCTGCTCTCAGAAGTCTGAGGAATGTACCTGTCTTATCTCTAGTATTGTTCCACTAAATAACACCTCCCAATATGTACTTGCCTGTGATCCTGACCTTCGCGTTCGTGTCTGTTGCTTTGTTTCAGTAATATGGGAGACATAAACTGTAGCCCTTTAAGTATATAAGGCATTATAAATTAAGGCATTGAGCTTGACTCTTTGTTAAAGAAGGAACTGCAGATGCTGGAAAATCGAAGGTACACAAAAATGCTGGAGAAACTCAGCAGGTGCCTCAGCATCTATGGAGCGAAGGAAATAGGGTTTCGGCCCGAAACGTTACCTATTTCCTTCGCTCCATAGATGCTGCTGCACCCGCTGAGCTTGACTCTTTGCTAGGTTGTTAACCTGTGTGAAGACTCAGTGCTGAATAAACGTACGTTTAAAGCAACCCCGGTGTCCGGTCGATTATTGTCGAAACAACCGATGTGAGAGAAAAACGTGAATCAACAATGGTACACCAGTCATTGAAAGTAGGAATGCAGGTGCAGCAGGCAGTGAAGAAAGCAAATGGTATGTTAGCATTCATAGCAAAAGGATTTGCGTATTGGAGCAGGGAGGTTCTACTGCAGTTGTACAGGGTCTTGGTGAGACCACACCTGGAGTATTGTGTACAGTTTTGGTCTCCAAATCTGAGGAAATACATTCTTGCCATAGAGGGAATACAGAGAAGGTTCACCAGACTGATTCCTGGGATTTCAGGACTTTCATATGAAGAAAGACTGGATAGACTCGGCTTGTACTCGCTAGAATTTACAAGATTGAGGGGGGATCTTATAGAAACTTACAAATTCTTAAGGGGTTGCACAGGCTAGATGCAGGAAGATTGTTCCCGATGTTGAGGAAGTCCAGGACAAGGGGTCACATTTTAAGTATAAAGGGGAAATCTTTTAGGACAGAGATGAGAAAAACATTTTTCACACAGAGAGTGGTGAATCTCTGGAATTCTCTGCCACAGAAGGTAGTTGAGGCCGGTTCATTGGCTATATTTAAGAGGGAGTTAGATGTGGCCCTTGTGGCTAAAGGGATCAGGGGGTATGGATAGAAGACAGGTACAGGATACTGAGTTGGATGATCAGCCATGATCATATTGAATGGCGGTGCAGGCTCGAAGGGCCGAATGGCCTACTCCTGCACCTATTTTCTATGTTTCTATGTTTCTAATTGAGACATGATTTGTTATTATTATCACCGATTGAGAACCAGCTACTTATTTTATATACATGGCGAAAAATCTGGTAAATTACTCGCTAATCAATTGAAAGCGATGTCGGCCAAGCGTCAGATTACTAAAGTGAATAAACGTGATGGTACATTAACTGTAGACCATGACAAAATTAATAATTCCTTTCAGGAATTTTATACCTCCCTATACCAATCAGAATTTCCTACTGATTCCAATATAATGCATGAGTTTTTAAAGAAATTGAACTTACCAAATTTACCATATAATGAGTCTCCGTTGTTAGATTAACCCATCACGGAAGAAGAAATACAGAAAGCAAGTCTTTCAATGAATTTTGGTAAAGCTCCCGGTTTAGATGGGTTTACAGTAGAATTTTTAAAGTATTTTTCAAATTTATTGTCTTCATGACTATGCAAAATATTTAAATAAGCCTTTTTAAGGAATAGATTACCACAATCTTTTTATGAAGCTTCTATTTCTTTAATTCTTAAAAAGGATAAAGACCCTACTGAAGTGACACCATATAGACCTATATCAATGTTAAATGTAGATTTCAAAATTCTTTCCAAAAGATTAACTATGAGATTGGAAAATATTTTACCGCAAATTATCTCTGAAGATCAGACAGGTTTTATTAAAAATCGTTACTCATACTTTAACGATAGGAGATGAATGAATATTGTATATACAGCATCTAATAAAACCCAAGAATGTGTCATCTCACTCGATGCCGAGAAAGCGTATGATAGGGTAGAATGGGAATACTTATTCAATACACTTGAAAAATTTAAGATTGGTCCAAAATGTATTTCTTGGATCAAGCTGATATATCATATACCTCAGGCTTCTGTATTTACTAATAATCAGAGATCCCCTTTTTTCAGGCTCTTTCGAGGTACTAGACAGGGCTGTCCCTTAAGTCCTTTACTATTTGATATTGCTTTGGAACCTTTAGCCACCGGTATTAGGGAACCCCTAATAATTTTGGTATTGTCCATGGGAATAAGACAAATAAGCTATCTCTTTATGCAGATGATCTGTTATTATTTATTTCTAACCCTGAGAAATCTATTTTGGCAATAGTAGCATTACTTAATCAATTTAGTAGTTTTTCTGGTTATAAACTAAATCTTAGTAAGAGTGAGCCTTTTCCATTAAATAATCTTGTTTTGAATTATGGACAGTTTCCACTTAGATTAACTGCTGAACGTTTTATTTATTTAGGTATTAAGATCCCAAGAAACACAAGGATTTATATAAAGCTAATTTAATGCCTTTAATTGACCATATTAAACATCAGTTTACTAAATGGTCACCAATGTCCTTATCCTTAATTGGCCGAATCAATGCTATTAAAATGTTCATTTTACCTAAATTTCTGCATTTATTTCAGACGATACCAATTTTTATTGCCAAATCTTTCTTTGATATTATAGATTCCAAAATTTCTTCATATATATATGGCAGAATAAATATCCCAGACTAAGTAAAAAATACTTACAGAAACCAAAAAAAGATGGTGGTTTGGCATTGCCGAACCTTAGATTCTACTATTGGGCAGTCAATGTTCGTTATTTAACATTTTGGACAAAAGATTTAGAAGATACCCAATGCCCAGGATGGATAAACCTTGAATGTGACTCCTTACAAGGGCTATAATTGGCTTCTATTCTAGGGGCCTCGTTACCTTTTACAATTGCGAGATTGAATAAATATACGACTAACCCAATAATAAGACATACGTTCCGAATATGGTTTCAATTTCGTAAGTTTTTTGGACTAAATGATTTTATCTTATCGAGTCCTATTTTATCCAATTTTCTCTTCCAACCTTCTAGTACTGATCAAATCTTTTTGTTATGGAAGAGGAAGGGATTAGTAGCTTTTCGTGATTTGTTTTTGGAGGGTTGTTTTATGTCTTTCGAACAACTCTCCAATAAAAATAATTTACCTAATTCACATTTTTTTTAGATATTTACAAATTAGACATTTTTTGAAGGTTACTCTACCCCTTTTTCCGCTACCACATCAAACCAAAATTTTTGAATTTTTTTTACATTTGAACCCTTATCAGAAATGATTAATAACAACTATTTATGTTGATTTTGAAATTACAAATATATATTTGATAAAATTAAGAATGACTGGGAAAGAGAACAAATGTCTTTATCTATAGAGAAATGGGAGAGGATTCTTCAATTAGTCAATACCTCTTCAATGTGTGCAAGACATGCTCTGACACAATTCAAGGTGGTTCACAGAGCTCATATATCAAAAGATAAGTTGGCTCATTTTTATGGTCGTATAAATCCTACCTGTGACAGATGTAACTGTGAAGTGGTCTCACTGATCCATATGTTTTGGTCCTGCCCACTTTTGGAAAAATATTGGAAAGACATTTTTGATACTATTTCTGTAGTCTTAGGTATTGATTTATAACCTCATCCTATTACCGCAATTTTTGGGCTACCAATTTTAGATTATATTAATTTGTCCCACTCCGCCCATCGGTTGATTGCTTTTACCACATTAATCTCCAGAAGATCTATTTTATTTAAATAGAAAGACTCCAACCCTCCGACCACACTCCAGTGGTATTCAGAAACGATATCATGTTTAAATTTAGAAAAAATCAGGGGTGGCATTGTTGAACCCTTGGTTAAATTTGATAAGACTTGGGGAAAATTTATTCAACACTTTCATACAACATAAATTGCTCCCTCTTTAACCGTTATAAAAACGATTTTAACTCTATATGGTGGAACGGACTTGACGACAAACAGACTTAAATTGTTGAAATTCTCAGTTCAGATTCTGTTTTGCTTTGCTTTGTTTTTATTTATTTTATTTTTATTTTTATTTTATTATATATATATATTTTTTTCCTTAAAAAAAAAAAATGTTTTCTTTAGTTTAGGGGGGTTTTGTTCTTTCCTTTTTTCCTTTTCTTTTTGTCTTTTTAACTTTGTGTTTTTTCCTACATTTATAAGTTTTCTTTTAAAGATTTAACTATATTTACTTAGAGACCGGGAGGTTTATATTCAATGTGTATTTTGACACAGGTCTCATATTAGGTTATACCTGTTATTAATGTAACCCTGATCCCTATGTATCAATATCATTATTATGTTTATCATTATTCTTTTTGGTCTGTTTTTTATGTTTTGTTTTTGTTTTTTGGAAAAAAAACAATAAAAATATTTAAAAAGAAATAAAGAGGTGCTGTTCCTCCAATTTGCACTGGGCCTCACTCTGACAATAGAGGAGGCCCAGTATTGAGTATTACCTACATATCTCTGCCTAATGCATTGTTGTTTCACGTTAACTATGAACAGTAAAAATGCTGTCCTTTGAGAATACGTTGCTGCACCCCACCTCAACAATATTGATTTACACATTACTGTCAATCGATATTTTGACTTCAAAACACATACCCTTGTTATTATATGAATAGAATACTGGGAGATGTCAGTGAAGAAAAAATTGGGAAACTCTTTAAATTTGAACCTACAATGAATTACTGCACCTGATATGTAAAACGTGCAGTATGAGAGGATTGGTTTAGTTTGGTTTAGGTTTAGAGATACTGCGTGGAAAACAGGCCTTCAGCCCACCAAGTCCGCATCGACCAGCGATCCCCGCACATTAACACTATCCTACACACACTGGGGACAATTTTACATTTTATACCAAGCCAATTAATCTACAAACTTGTACTTCTTTGGAGTGTGGGAGGAAACTGAAGATCTCGGAGAAAAACCCATGCAGGTCACGGGGAGAATGTAAAAATTCCGTTCAGACAGCATCGGTGGTCAGGATCAAACCCAGGTGTCTGGCGTTGTAAGGCAGTAGCTCTACCGCTGTGCCATTTCACAACTTTTATCTTTAATGAAATCATTGATCAACATTCTGTGGTAGACCAACCAGCATGGACAAGGCTTCAAACACAGAAGTGCATCACCACCTTACAAATTCCCCTCCAAGTCACTATTTCTGATTTAGCAATAGTTATCTATTAGTCTGAGTCTGAAGACGGGTTCTGATCCAAACCTTCACCTATGCATTTTCTCCAGAGATGCTGCCTGACCCACTGAGTTACTCCAGCACTTTGTGTCTTTTTTTGTTGTAAACCAGCATCTGCAGTTCCTTGCGTCTGCATATCTCTATTGCTTTATTGTGCTGAATATAAAATGTGGAATGACCAACCTATCTGTGCAGGATAGTTTATCTACATGGTTCACCATCATCAAGGTCAGCTGCCAATGGCCAGTAAATCCTGCCTGGCCCAGTAATGCAAAGACCCTGGGAATCAATAAAACCAAATGACCTGAAACTGCAGAAATATAAATGTGGCCATGTACAGCACACTGTACTCTTACCAAAATCTGATGGATAAAGTGAAACATTATTAGATGGATGATTCTAAACAAGCAATTCAATTGATTCAGCAAGTGGTTCAAGCCTGGAATGGATATTGTGATAATTGCCACTTCAGAGTTTTTTTTCCATTTTGGGATGGAGAACCACATTTAATTAAAGTACATCCAAATGAGTATCTCAGGTAGCATTAGATGGTGCCAGAATGTTTCTTGTCTCCATTAGTACATAATGACCCTGGAGGAATGTAACTTTTATCATGAATCACTTGCTATTGCTTCTGAATCAGCCTTCCTAATAATCTATCTTTCAGTGCTCAGCAACCAAGTCATGCTGGGCTGTTCATGAATGCAGATATACACTGGAATTATGACATTTATATATATTTTTCAAGAAAGATCTTTCAAATGAAGGCAAAATCTAAGGAGGATTCAATAAGATGGAAAAAGTCAGATAGTTTATTTCCTGTGAATTTCATTAATCTCTCCAGCTAAAAGATTACATGCCTGATAAAAATGATTGCGGTGTTTCAGGAACCAGTCGCAATCTATTACAAGCACACCCATTATTCTGTCATCTTGTAATGGCAGCTCTTTTATTCATTGTTTCAAGGTCAATTACACTGCGGTTGCTAAAGTGCAGAGAACACACTTTGAGCAGCATTTTAAATGGTCAGCAGCCTCGAATCAGTTTCAAAGGCAATACTGTATGTCAAGGTTATTCAATTTCAGCAAGCTCTACCTTGCAGTCAAATGAAGTGAACTTTGAAAAGGAAAGCCATTCTTCAAAAAACAAATAAAGTCCATTTTAGAACATTACTCAAGCTTGCTAAAATCCATGTTGAAAATACACCATCATTTATAACACATTAGTAAACTTTAATTTGTACAATCATTGTGAATTTCAATTGTTTTCAAATTAGATATAATATACATCATTTTTTAGCTTTGTCTTCTTAAACTCTTCTTTCCATACTCTTCATTCTTACCCCAACACTCCAACTCCCTGTCCCTAAGAAGCTGTTTTTTTCCTGTTGAGACATAGGTTAATAGATTTGTAGTTGTATTGTATGAAAGCAGGCCCTTTAGTCCAACACTTTATGTTAAGCCGATTTGCCTGTATTTGGCCAATATCCGTCTAAATCAACCTAATCTAAATACCTTCCCAAATATTTTGTATACTTTGTTATTGCATCTGTGTCTACCACCTCCTCTAACATGCAGTTCGAAGAAAAGCCCCGATCTGAAATGTTACCTGCCCATTTCCTTGCGGATGCTGTCTGACCCGTTAAGTTCCTCCAGTAATTTGTTTTTTTTTGCTCAAGATTCCAGCATCTGCAGTTTCTTGTGTCTCCTCTAACTGCTTGTACAATATACCCTCCACCCTTTGTGTGAAAATTCTGCCCTCAGATCCCTTGAATCACTTCTCCTCTCACCTTAGTCCTCCATCTTTGGAAAAAGACTATGAAATTCTACCGTACCTATGCCTCTCATAATGCCCAATTTTAACTGTTATGTCACTCCTCAGCCTCCTTTGATCCAGGGAAAGCAATCCCAGCCTATTGAATCTCTCCATATAGCTTGTCCGCAGTGAAGGTAAAATTCCTGTGAATCTTTTGTGCACCCTCTCAAGCCTGTCACATTCTATCCATAACAAGACAACCACAACTGCACACAATACTCTAAATGTGCAGGACCAACAATTTATACATCTGTAAATAACTTCCAACACCAATAAGTAATGCCTCCTCCGATGTAGGAAGACATTTAATTTGCCTTCTTTATCACTCTGTCTGCCTGTATTGCCACTTTCTGGGAAATACATACTAGTACCCCAAAGCCGCATTGTTCAGTAACACTCCGCAGTGTCCCGCCATTTAATGTGTACGTTATGTGCTGTATTTTTAAAATACATCATTTTGCACTTGTCTGAGTTAAATTCCTTCATTCATCCCCTTGCTCATATTCCCATTAGATCTAGTCACTATTGCAATCTTCCTGGTCCAGGAAAGCTGAGGCCCAGTACAAGAAGGGGCAGGGCCGGCTGTACTATTTGAGAAGGCACTGCTCCTTCAATGTGTGCAGTAAAATGTTCATATGTTCTACCAATAGGTATAGCCAGTGCCATCTTCTTCGCAGTCTTGTGCTGGGGCAGCAGACTGAAGGCCGCGGATGCCAACAGCATTAAGAAGCTCATCAGGAAGGCTGGCTCTGTCCAGGGCGGAGTTGGATTAATGGGAGGTGGTCTTGGATAGGATGATGCTGCGGAGCATCTTTGACAACACAGCTCGTCCCCTCCATAACACACTGGTCAACCTGAGGAGTACCTTCAACAACAGACTGGTTACCCCAAGATGCAGTACAGAACGCCACTGGAGATCCTTGTTCCCTGTGGCTATCAAACTGTATAACTCCTCCCCCTTCTGTCATGGGGTAGACTGACTCCCCTCCCCCCCCCCCCCCCGATCTTTGCACTTCCCCAATCCTCTCGACTCGTCACTTTAATTTCATGTTTCATGTATCTTGTCTTTTATGACTGTTGGCAGATCAATTTCCCTCCTGAGATAAATAAAGTTAAATCGTATAGTTTTCTAACAATTTTGTTGTCATTTGCAAATATAATCATCATTCCACCTACATTTCCTTCCAAATCATAGATCTATGATTAACAAAGAAGTCCCTTGAATAAGGGTTTTATTGATCCATAGTTAGACCTCACATGGTTACCTTGTAGAGCACAACTGAAAATATTGGCCTTGGAGAGGATTTACATACAATCTGATATCTAAATTACATAAAGACGTATTACAAGGAGATATTTCACACAAAGTGTATTCTCTGGAATTTAGGAGGTTATAGGAAGATTTGATGTACATTTCAATGTTTTAGGGCAACTGAAAGTGTAGAAAGAGAAAATCCTTCTTCTGGTGGGAAGTCAGCAAAAATGTCGTAAAATACACATTTGAGCCAATAAAAAATGAAAATACATTTATGTTTGGAACTTTCATTCACAAAAGGACAATTGTTAAATTACAATCGAAAAGTTGATTTTTAAGAATAAAGTAAGGATGATAAGGTCATACTTAAGAAGATGTAAGTCGACCATGAGCTCCTTCAATGGTACTAATACAGTAGGTATGTTACAAAACTTACCTTCAGTCGCGCTGTAATTCTGCCACTGGCCGTGTGCGCGATTTTGGCGCCTTTAAGGGGGGGGCGGGGTTAAAACGCGGTTTCTCCTTCCTTGTCCTGGAAATATTTTGTTGGAGTACAAAACTTCGCTGACAAAATCGTTCCTACCGGCGATTTGTGATTTTTTTTTTAAATTAAATCGTCAATGTCAGCGCTACAGTCATTTTAAAAGCAGCTCCTGAAGCGTCAACGCCAATAACGGGGACGGATTTCACACAATGGATAGGTAAACAAAAGTGCTTTCTTTAAATGTATAAAAGTGCTTCTTAAGAAGCCTTTAATTCACATTTTGTCATGCGACACGGTGATTTTATTCCGCGAATTAACGGCAGTATTTTTCATGCCAATACGGGGTTAAATTCACCGCAAATTAACGTTCCAAATGATCGCGTTCCAGAAATTCTCACTCGCAAAATGAATTAAATCCCCATTAATTTACAGGTATTAAACATTCAATTCCTTCCATTTGGCCTGTAAATTCATGAAAATTAGATTTAAAAATTATGTTATATTGTGAATTATTGTGTGAATGTTATTTGGACACTTAGGCTATTTAAAAATGTTAATCTATTCTTAAGAAAATGATAGATGTTTAGATCTAGTAATTGAATTTTGTAATTAGCTACAATTAGGTAACTAACTAATTATATGCTTTACTTTCATGTCTTCGAAGTAAGATTGTTTCATATTTGTTTCAGAATGCTTCAATCTATAATACCTGAAAATTTCTTTCAGTTACCATAATTTTTAAGAAAGTTATGGGCTTTTAACTGTCCTCGATCACAGCTTTTGTGTTAAGTCAATGGAAAAGCAATAGGGAACAAGGTGCTAATTTCTGAGTATGATAATGGCCATAACTTTTTTAATACTGAAGATATGAAAGTGAATTAAGTGTCAAATTAAACTTCTTTTTATGCTTTATCTGATGGGATAAATTGCAGACTTTATTTTTTAAATCTCAAAATTTTGTAACATTGCTAAATACAGGGGATAAAGTCCTACTCTTATCCCTACATTCTTATATTCCAGATGCAGTTTTCCTCTTGTTAACACCTAATTTTTTTGAAAATTGCTTCGACTGCCATTTGTATTCAGTAGCAAAACCCAGAAATGCATGAAGAAGGGTCCCGACCCTAAATGTCCCTCTAGGCTTCAGACTTAAGAGATACAGCGTGGAAATAGGCCCTTCAGCCCACTGAGTCTGCTCCATTCACCCCATACACGAGCACCATCCTACACACTAGGTACAATTTACAATTTTACCAAAGCCAATTACAATACAATACCAATTTATTGTCATTTGAACCTCAAAAGAAGTTCAAACGAAATTTGGTTTCTGCAGTCATACAACAAGAAAAGAACCAAGACACACAAACAACACAATTTACACAAACATCCATCACAGTGAATCTCCTTCTCACTGTGATGGAAGGCAAAGTCTTGTCTCTCCCCTGTGTTGCATTCTTCTCCCGATGTTAAAGCCCCCGGCGGGTGATGGCAAGTCCCGAGGCCGTTAAGGCCGTGCCGGGCGATGTAAGGCCCCGCTCCGGGTCTTAATGTTGGAGCCCCCGGCGGGCGATGGCAAGTCCCGCGCCGGGTGATGTAAGGCCCCGCTCCGGGTCCTAAAGATGGAGCCCCCGGCAGGCGATGGCAAGTCCCGCGGCCGTTAAAGCCGCGCCGGGCGATGCAAGGCCCCGCTCCGGGTCACCCTCAACCCCGCAACTCGGGCGAGAGAAGTTGCTGTTACGGGAGCTCCAAAAAGCAGTCTCCCACCAGGGACCCGCGAGCTCCTGATGTCACCGTCCATCGGACCTGCGGCTGGAGCCTCCGAGCTCCATAGTCGGGCCGCAGTTCTCCACAGTTCTCCACGCTCCGAAGCGCCCAGCCCCACGATGGTAAGTCCGCAGGCTCTGCGACTGGTGCCCCCAGGTCGTTCCGGTTGGAGGCCACTACACGGTGCTAGGCCCCAACGACAGCAGAGACCTGACTGGGAAAAGGTCGGGTCACTCGTACAGGGAAGAGATTTAAAAGTTTCCCCCACCCCCCCCCCCCCCGCCCCCCACATATACACAGCTAAAAACAATATAAAAACCAGAACAAACTATACATTCAACGGGACAAAAATTAAAAAATACAGACGGACTGCAGAGGCCGCTGCAATGTCGGTCACACCGCCTGGACACACAACCTACAAACCTGTACGTCTTTGGAGTGTGGGAGGAATCCGGAGTACCCCGAGAAAACCCACGCGGTCACAGGCAGAACGTACAAACTCTGTAAAGTTTCCCGACGTTCCACGCAGCCAGAAGGTGTCCCGATGGGCTGCGGCTGTGGACTGGGATTGTGGCTGGAAGCCTTTGTCGAGGCACCGCGGTCTTGATACCTCCTGGATCGGCGCGTAGAACCCCGGGTCGGGGCCCGGCCGGGGCCTCATGGGCAGTAGCCTGAGTCAGGCAAAGTGGCTGACGGAGCCCGCAGTTGGAGCCCAGGCCGGCACCACGGACGCATGAAGTGGGGCGCCGACAGTATTGGGGCCTCAATGGCAGCAGCGGTAAAGCCTTGCGACGATGGGGCCTCGAAGGTGGTGAAACTTTGCGGCGGCGGCGATTCCTCGCGGGTTGCCCAGTGGTCGATGGTCGATGAGAGCGTGGAGAACCACCGTGAGGGGGGAGGGGAAGAACAATGGAGCACCCGGCATGGGGGGAACGCCATGAGAGGAGAGGGAAAGAACAATGGACAATGGGGGGGACAAAGGACAATGGGGTCCTGGCATGTGGGAACCGCTATGCTGGCAGGGAGGGGGGATAAAAGGGGGAGCCGGCGTGCCTTGTAACTTTGTCAGCGCCGTAGGTGGCTGCTATTTGTATACTGTACATTGTGTATGCAACCAAAGAATCTCACCGTGCCTCGTCCCATGTGACAATAAAGTATTCCTATTCCTTCCTATTCCTATTCCTATTCAAACCCATAGTCAGAGTTGAAACCACGTCTCTGGCGCTGTAAGGCAGTATCTCTACCATTGTGTCACTTACTGTTCCAAATCCGTTTCCTATCCATGTCTTCCAGAGATGCTGTCTGAACCTCTGAGGTACTCAGAAGTTAATTTTTTTCCTCCAGGAATATAAAAATGAACTCCCTTTACTGCCAAAGTAAAAATCATAAAGGTTTCTAAGATCAAGTTTCTATTTTAGGAAAAATAATTTGTATAGATTAAGAATTTCCCACTGTTTGGGTAATTGAGAGAAACAACTTATCAATGCATACATATTATGAATCATCTTCCTGCTGCTTCAAAATTAGAATGCGCAAGTAGAAAGAGTGTTAAACAAGGCCATACAAGTAGATAAAGTCCTAAAGAAGGCTAATGATATGATTGTCTTCATTGATTGAAGCATTAAGCATAAGGAAGACTTGCTGCAGTTTTATTAAACTTTGATTAGACGGCATTTAGAGTACTGTGTAAAGTTCTGATAGTTCCATTGTAGGAAGGATGTGGAGGCTTTAGAAAGACGTGCAGAAGAGGTTTCAGAATGCTGCCTGGATTAGAAGGTATTAGTTATTAGAAGAAGTTGGGCAAACGGATTGTTTTCTCTGGAGTATTGGAGGTTGAGGTGAGACCTAATAGAAATATGTAAAATTGTGAGAGGCATTGATAGGATCGGACAGTTATAATCTTTATCTTAAGGTAGGAATGTCAAAGACGAGAGGACATCGCTTAAGGTCAAAAGGAAAACGTTTAAAGAAAAGGTGTGGGGGAATACATTTTATGGCTGGCTCTTTCACACAGCAAGCCTAGTCATCCCATTTCCCCATCCTTTTCTCTCCTTCAAATGTTTAGTTTAGAGATACAGTATGGGAAAAATCCCTTTGACCTATTGAGACCATGCCGACCATCGATCACCGTACACTAGATCTCGTTTATCCCACTTTTCTATCTTACACACAATAGGGGCAACTTACAGAAGCCAATCAACCTGCATGCCGTTGGAATGTGGGAGGAAACCAGAGCACCTGGAGAAAATCCATGTGGTCGCAAGAAGAATGTACAAACTCCACACAGACAGACAGCACCCGTAGTATGGTCGAACCCGGACCTTTGGCCCTGTGAGGCAGCAGTTCTACAGCAGCGCGACTCTGCCACCCTCATTAAATATCCTGGTGAATGCTCATGTTGAATTTCCATAATCAACAATTTAAGGTGTGCTTTCAAATCCAAGTCACCATACTGTATAAAAAAACAACTTATTTTGTCAATTTGATTTTACTTCGGAGTCACGTGAGTGACTACGTGAAGAAGACCCCGTCCAGCCGCACACGCGTCATATCATCAGACGCAGAGCGCAGCGACCCTGTGTGGAGGAGCAGAGCTCCTCCAAGCGGTAAGTTTTAAAAGCCTGAAGGTATGTGGTTTCATTTTCGCTTTCAGGTCACCTTCTTCGGAGAGACTTGTGGTTGTAAGACAACACAAGTTAGAATGGAGAGAGGGCATAAAGGGAGGAGGCGTACCGCAGGTAAAACTCAAGAAGACCGCGGGTCTGAGGGTAGCGTGCGCCCGTTTGAGGAGTCGGTGGCAGTGAGGCCATCAACTCCAGGTACGGTTGAAGAAAGTACCGTTGCAGCGCCATTAGGGCGCAAGGCCGGGCAAAAGTCCATGCGGCCAAAATACTCTGAGGAGTCAGACCTGGAGGTTCCCCCGCCTCAGGCAGACATTATGGCTGCTCGGGTCGCTAATTTAGAATTCCTCATGGGGAAAATGATTTATCAAGACCCACTCCAGGAGGAATACAGCCCGCATTGGCCTACGGGAGAGCTAGCACAGGGAGTACCTGGGATAGGTGGGGCTTAGCATTGGCCTACAGGAGAGCCAACACCAGCAATGCCTGAACAAAGGCATTTTCTGCGTTGGCCTACAGGAGAGCCAGCGCCAGCAACACCTGAAAGAGGGCTGCCTATGCATGGGCCTACAGGAGAGCCCGCGCGGGCAGCACCTGGAAAAGGGTTTACTATGTGTGGGCCTATGGTAGAGCCAGCGCTAGAAACACCTGAAGCAGGGATGCCAGAACGCCCCCACCATGAGGAGGAGCAGCAGGATTCAGATGACGAATCATATGAGGAACAGAGCCCAATAACAGAGCCTAAAATACCAGGTCTGGCACAAAAATTTGCTGTTCTCTGACTAACAGGGGAACCATTGGGAGATGAATTAGCAATGACAATAAATTACTTGCTCTCCCATCAGCTCCAGGAACTGACCATGGATGAGACTGTCGAAAAATATGAAACCCCGCAGAATTGCGCACTGCTAGCAGTCCCAGCGGTGATTAATGTAATATGGGGCTATTTGGGCATTGCAGTACGCGCACAAGAAATGAAATTACAGCGGGTGTTGAAATTGCTAGGGTCAGGCATTATGGCTTTCGCCAGAGGCTTGGATGAGGAGCATGTGTCTGCATCACAACAGGATGCCTTAGCACTCATGTGTAGTGCGCACTTTGAAATAAACTGTATTCGTAAAAGTGCTATAAGACCTAACATACACCCTAAGTTTGCGGGGCTCTGTAAACCATCTAATATTCAATTGCCTAATCTGCTTTTTGGAGAGAATGTAGCCAACAGGGTAAAAGATCTGAATGAAGAAGCAAAAACCGCGGGGATGATGAAAACACCAGTGCTTGGCAGATCAATTCAAAGGCAGTTTCCCTACCAACGTGTGGTGTCTGGGGCCGGTGAAGGAAAAAGTCGGTCCTTCCCATATATGCGTTATTGGGAATGTGGGGCACGTGGAGGTTACAGTATTCCCACTAAGAGCAGGGGTCAACATTTGCCATCGGCAAACCCCGAGGTAGGTGGGTCTGGTCCTGTAAGAGACATATTAAATGTTTCACACTCACAAGTTGGAGGAAGATTACAATTCTTCCTAAAAGAATGGCAAAAAATAACATCTGATGCATTTAAACTGTGCAGTATTGTGGGGTTTAGAATTGAATTCTACCCATATTTGGATCCTCCTACTCAGCATATTTCAAGTCGGACACGTATTTTCTCAAAAGAAGAGAAAATGGAGATTCAGGCAGAACTTGAAATATTGTGTAAAAAAGGGGTAATTGAGAAGTCAGTTCACCAACACCACAAATTTGTGTCAATTATTTTTCCTAGAGCAAAAAAGGATGGTGGGTGTAGAATTATTCTAGATCTGACAAGTCTTAACCCTTTTGTACAGTATAAACATTTGAAAATGGAGACATTTGCCAATGCCATACAGCTAATTTCAAGAAAATGCTATGTGGCTAGCATAGATCTTCAAGATGCATATTACTCTGTGACTGTGCATGGTAATGATCGGAGATACTTAAAATTTAGATGGATGTCAATTATGGCAATTTAAAGCATTGCCTAATGGTTTAACCTCAGCTCCGAGACTATTTACCAAATTGTTAAAACCAATCTTAGCACTACAAAGAGCTCAGGGCCATTTGATAATGGCCTATTTGGATGATATTCTGATTGTGGGAGACACTCGGGCTACAACAGAAGCATCAGTCAAGAATCAAACTCACTTTCGAGAGGCTGGTATTTATTATACATCCAGTTAAATCCAAACTATTACCAAGCACAGTAATTGATTACTTGGGTTTCACTATTAATTCAGAACACATGGTAGTGACTCTGCCCAAGGATAAAAGGCTGCAGTTAATTGAAGGTTGTATTAAGCTCATTACACAGCACCAACCCTCAATTAGGCAGGTAGCAAGCTTGCTTGGCAAACTAATTGCTTCATTTCCGGCTGTACAGTTTGGGCCACTGCATTATCAGCAATTACAGCGAGCAAAGGTAGAGGCATTGAGGATACATTCAGGGCATTTTGACAGGCCCATGCAATTGCCAGTTGCAGCTATTACTGAAATACAATGGTGGATCAGGAGTGTCTCTAATGCTTCCAGAGTAATTCTGGTTAAAACACCTTCCATTATTCTACAGACTGATGTAAGTGCTCCAGGTTGGGGTGCTACTAATACTATTTCCAGCTGTGGAGTTAGATGGAATATGGAGAAAGTACCTTTGCTCCAAGAACAAGGGATCAATTACCTAGAGCTTTTTGGAACATTTTATGGGCTTAAAGCTTATTTGATTTGATTTGATTAGATTTTATTGTCATTTGAACCTCAAAGAGGCTTAAACAAAATTCCATTTCCACAGCCACACAAACAAAACAACTCCTACCCAACACACAAACAATTCAATCTACAGAAAAACATCCATCACAGTGAATCTCCTCCTCACTGTGATGGAAGGCAAAGTCTTTTCTCTCCCCTGCACTCCCCATTCTCCTCCCGATGTTGAAGCCCCAGGCAGGCAATGTTAAGTCCCACGGTCGTTGAGGCCGCGCCGGGCGGTGTACGGCCTCGCTCTGAGCCCAAAAGTCACCAAGTTGGAGCCCCCGGCGGGCGCTGGAATGTCCCGTGGCCATTAAGCTGCGCCGGGCGATTTACGGCCCCGCTCCGGGTTGTTCCAACCCCGCGACACGGGCGGGAGAAGTTGCATTGCGGGAGCTCCAGAAAGCGGTCTCTCACCCGGACCCGCGAGCTCCCGATGTCACAGTCCACGGGTCTGCAGCTGCAGCTGGAGCTCCGGAGTCGGGCCGCAGCAGCGAGCCAACACCGCTCCTCACGCTCCGAGGCCGGCCAGCCCCACAATGATAAGTCCGCAGCTCCACAGGCTCCGTGACTGGATCCCCCAGGTCATCCCGGTCGGAGGCCGCTCCACGGAGCTAGGCCCCAACGACAACGGAGACCCGACAGGGAAAAGGTCGGGTCTCCCGTGCAGGGAAGAGATTTTTAAAGTTTTCCCCTCCCCCCCCGCCCCCCCACATATACACAATTAAAAACAGCACAAAAAACACAAAGAACTACATTTAACTAGTCAAAATTTTTTAAAAGACAGACGGACTGCAGTCGAGCCGCTGCCGTTAGGCGCCGCCACTTCCATATTATTGCTCTAATATGCAAAATTTGCATGTTCAGGTACAGATTGACAACACTACGGCAGTAGCGTATGTTAATCATATGGGTGGTATCAAGTCAGAATCTTGTGATAGATTGGCAAACGTGATCTGGACCTGGTGTATTACCAGAAACATTTGGCTTTCGGCAATCTACCTACCAGGTAGATTCAACATAGTTGCAGACACAAGGTCACGTAAATTCAATGACAATACAGAATGGATGTTGGATCGTGACAAATTTAATAAAATTGTTGCACGGTTTGGGATGCCAGAGATTGACTTGTTGCATCCAGACTTAACCACCAATTACCTAAATATGTGTCATGGGAACCTGATCCTGGGGCAGTAGCGGTGGATGCTTACTCGCTGCATTGGGGTAGAAAGTTTCTGTATGCATTTCCTCCATTTTGCCTCATTAGTCGGTGAATACAGAAGATCAAACAGGACTCCGCTTCAGGAGTATTGGTTGTACCAGACTGGCCTACACAACCGTGGTACCCTCTGGTGTTAAAAATGATCACAAAGCCCCTTATGATTATTCCTAAACAGGAAAACCTGCTTGTGCACCCTGTAACTGGTGATTTACATCCTTTACATGATCATATTGGTTTGTTGATTTGCAGATTCTAAGGAGGCCATATCTCGGAAGAGGACTATCAGATCGTACTGTGGATGTTATTGCGGCAGCCTGGAGGGATAGTACCCAGAAGCAGTACATTTCTTACATAAGGAAATGGGAGGTGTTTTGCTTAAGGCAGAATATTACATATCACACTGCAGACATCTCAGACGTGTTAGAGTTTCTGTCATCTCTTTATTTTGATTTGCAGTTAAGCTATAGTGCGATCAATACTGCAAGGAGTGCCCTCTCTGCATATCTATGGAGGGAATCAGAACAAAATCCTGTAGGATCACACCCTTTGGTCTGTAGGTTTATGAAGGGAATTTTCAATTCCAAGCCTCCTAGACCCATGTATACAGAAATCTGGAATGTAAGAGATGTGCTAATGCTCCTTCGCCAATGGACTCCTATTGCAGCTCTGTCCTTGGCCAAAATTACCATGAAGGTAGTCATACTCAGGGCACTGGTTTCAGCACAGAGAGTGCAAACATTGCAGAAACTATGAATAGACAGGATGAAAATAGCAGCAGATGCCATTACGTTCTATGTCTATGATTTGCTTAAACAGATTAGACCTGGAGTCACAGGATGTAAGTTGTTTTTTTCAGTATATCCTACGGATCCACGTCTATGTGTAGTATCACATTTACGATGTTACATTAAAGCCACCAGAACCTTAAGAGGTGCAGAATCAGCATTCTTTATCAGCCATAAAAAAAATGCATAAGAAAGTGTTGGTTCAGACTATTTCAAGATGGCTGAAGCAGGTGTTGGTTGATGCAGGTATTGATAATGACAAATTTAAATCTCATTCCTCCAGGGCGGCATCAACATCGGCGGCCAAGGATTTGGTCATCCCAAAAAGACCATATCCTCGCGGCCGCAGGATAGGCAAGTGAACGGATGTTTCACAAGTATTACCATAAGGAGATTACAGAACCTGGGTTATTTGGTGGTGCTGTTTTGGATTCAGTATTAAGTTCCCCCTTGTGATAAAGGGGTTACTATTGTTGTGATAAATAAACCATTAACTGATTGCATCTATGTTGTGGTTATGCATTGTTGATTGCTTTACTCATTTTGAATCAATCAATGCAGTGAGACGCCTGGATTTGAATCTACTGCATGAAATCACAGAGCATTAAAATCTTCACGTAGTCACTCACGTGACTCCGAAGTAAAATAGTAAGATTAAATGAGAACTTACCAGTTTGAAGTTTGATCTTTATTTTATGAGGAGTTACGATGAGGGATTACGTGCCCTCCACTCCCACCCTCATGAAGGCCAACTGGTAGTTCTAGTCTTCACGTATCTTACTATCATACTTCAGTAATTATTATCTGTGATTTCACACCACTGCATTGAAGATTGACGCATGTGCGGCTGGACAGGAACTTTTTCACGTAGTCCCTCATCGTAACTCCTCATAAAATAAAGAATTAACTTCAAACTGGTAAGTTCTCGTTTAATCTTACTATTAAATGTGTGTCCTTTTGACATGAAGAACAGTTTCTCTTTTGTCTCATACACTCAGTCTGAAGAAGGGTCCTGACCTGAAACTTTGCCTGTTAGTTCCCTCCGCAGATGCTGTCCGACCCACCGAGTTTCGCCAGCACGTTGTGTTTTGCTCAAGGACAAGTGAAGTCTTTCTAAGTCAGGAAAGTGCATGATTGGTGAAGAACTACAGGTGGCAGTGTTCCCAAATGCCTATTGTCCTTGTATTTCCTGGTAGGAGAGGACCTGGGGTTTGGGTGGTGATAGGTGAGTAAATTCAGTACATTTTGTAGAGCGTTGGTGGTGGTGGAAACTGGTTGATATTTAGCCAGTCATGCCGGCAGTCTTGTGTCAAATTGATGGTGTCAAGTTTCTTCAGAGCTGTTTATCCCACACTTACCCAGGCAAAAGAGAATATGTCAATACACTCCTGACATTTCTTTTGTGGGTGGTGTAAAGGATTTATAGGTTAGGGCGTTATGCACAATAGCTCCACAAGTTGTGCCACTGTACCGCCCAAATGTGAGAGTGCGTGTGAGAGTGCATGTGAGTGAGAGATTGAATGAGAGGTGGGGAGCGAGAGAGGGTGAGGGAGAGGGAGAGGTGTTTACTTCTTTCTGTAATCCTTCCCAACCCATTAACTGCTCCATCACAGTTCTGATAAGCAGCGGAACTGCCCAAAATAATTGCTTGAAATTCGAGGGGCATGTTAGCAGTCATTTTACTGTTGCCGTGAATTCAAGTTGTGGTCTGATGTATTGGCAGCACAACAGCTGGGAAGAAGTCAACAAACATTTCATGACATAGTTTCAGAAATGCGTCTCTCTTGCTGTTGATGGTAAGGTTGCTTGACATCCCATTGGAATGTGCGATTTTGCGGGACAAACATCATTAACATATCTGTAATTGGAATGAAAATTACACAATATATTGAAATCCCATGCATAGATGAGAATTACTGTGTTAGTCTTTTTCGCTGCTGTCATGTAGAGGTAATGAAAGCTCCAGTATGTTTTATGCTGGATTAAGGGACCTTGAGCTGATTAACTCACTCCACTGAATCTTGCATTCTAATGAGCACTCTGTCCCCATTCTGTCTTAAAACACCCATGAACATTCATTATAAGCATATTATCGTTGAAGTTAATATTATTCAAGTATTGTAATTACTGTATATTGTTATTATTATATCATTAGCCACACAATCGATCTTTCACTAACTGTAATTGCGTATGCAATGCTGGGATTTATAAAAGGCAGTTATAACTGAGGATGGCACAAACTCCAGGCATATGACACTGCAGGACAACATGGATCTTACAAGATGTAATGATAATGGATTGTGATTTGCAGTCTGCTCTGTAAAAGCATAGCTAAGTTTTGAATTCAAACTCATTCTCAGAACTATTCAAATAAAATATTTTGCACAACTATGTTTTAATTGATTAAATGACAACTGCAAAATGCCTTTTTTAATCCAATTTTTTGATTGATTGATGTGATGTGGGCATCTTTGCAAAACCAGTATTTACCTTCTCACCTGCCATCAACTATCATTTGCCAGGCTTTGTCCTGCCCCCACCTCTCTTCCAGCTTTCTCTCCCCTACTACAATCAGTCTGAATAAGGGTCCCATCTGAAATGTCACCCATTAATGTCCTCCAGGGATGCTGCCTGACCTCTGGGTTACTCCAGCACTCTGTGTCTTTTTTTGTAAAGCAGCATTTGCGTTCCCTGTGTATACCATTTACTGGGCATCCTTGAACTGAGTGGGTATTTTTGGGACATTTTAGAAGGTAATTGAGCTAACTACTTTGGGGTGATGGAATGTGTAAGGACAGCAAGCCTATTTTCCTCAAAATATGTCTTCTTCTTGCGTTTGAGGCAGCAGAAGTCTGCAGCAGGATGATGCCATCCGGTTCAACATCCACAGGTGCCCGCCATAAAAAGGGCGCCAAGCTGCAACGCTGCTGCTGTCTCTGTTTGTTGTTGTTCGCCTGACTGAGGTCAGTTGACAGGGCTCACTACGGGGAGGCCCCTCAACATATGTTAGTGAACCAGATGCTTATTTACAAAAATCCAGCAGTTTATTGTCAGCATTACCGATACTAGCTTCATAATTCTGGCATATATTTAATTAATTGAAGTTAAATTTTCCAGCTGTATTAGTAGGTCTTAAACTCGTTGAATGATCTTCAATACAGTTTTAGTCCAGTAACTTAACCATTATGCTTCAAGCTAGCCAGTTTCTGAATTTAACCTTCCATTTTCCACTGGCAGCACATTGTTTCAATGTTCCTCTTAAAGAAAGCTCACAGATGCTTGAAAAACAGTACAATATGTTTTTCAGTATGTCATTATTTGTATTTGATTAGTGTTTAGCAAAAATTATAAATCAATGATCTGAATGCAAGAAGCTGCCTTTGAACCAATTCCATGAGTTTGGCTTAAGATTGTCAGGTGGGATTAAACTGGTTAAAGCACAATATTTTAAAAGGTTCTTACAACAAAGCAAAGACATTAAATAAAAATATATATGAATTCAAGCACAAAACATAAAATAATACATAATATTACAAAAAGTTACCAAAGTGCATATACTGTGAAAAATATGCACTAACAATCAAACTTTTTTTAAAATCCTAAACTATAACTGCAACTTCAACTCACATATCCTTCTTTCAATTCTAACATTGACTTCAATCCATTCCAGTGATTCCAACTTTAAATATTAATCATGTGTAAAATTCTCTTTAACATTCCCCATTACAACTTCTTCAGCGTAACAAGTAAATGGACAAGCGAGAGACAGTGGATGTAGTGTACATTGATTTTCAGAAAGCCTTTGATAAGGTCCCACACAGGAGATTAATGGGTAAAATTAGAGCACATGGTATTGGGGGTAGTGTATTGACATGGATAGCAAATTCATTGGCAGACCACGAAACAAATAGTAGGGATTAACGGGTCCCTTTCAGAATGGCAGACAGTGACCAGTGAGGTGTCACAAGGCTCGGTGCTGGGACCGCAGCTATTTACAATATACATTAATGATTTAGATGCAGGAATTAAAAGTAACATTAGCAGATTTGCAGATGACACAAAGCTGGGTGGCAGTGTGAACTGTGAAGAGGATGCTCTGAGGATGCAGAGTGAATTGGACAGGTTATGCGAGTGGGCAGATGCATGGAAGATGCAGTATAATGTGGAAAAATGTGAGGTTATCTACTTTGGAGCCAAGAATGGGAAGGCAGATTATTATCCGAATGGTGTCAGGCTAGGAAAAGGTGAAGTATAACGAGACCTGGGTGTCCCAGTCAACGAAAGTAAGCATACAGGTACAACAGGCAGTGAAGAAAGCTAATGACATGTTGGACTTCAAAAAGAGTTGAGTATTGGAGCAAAGAGATCCTTCTGCAGTTGTACAGGGCCCTGGTGAGACCACATTGTCTGCAGTTGTGGTCTCCTAATTTGAGGAAGGACATTCTTGTTATTGAGGGAGTGCAGCGTATGTTCACGAGGTTAATTCCCGGGATGGCGAGACTGTCATATGATGAAAGAATGGAGCAACTGGGTTTGTATTCACTGGAATTTAGGATGAAAGGGGATCTTATAGAAACATATAAAATTATTAAAGAATTGAACATGCTAGATGCAGGAAACATGTTCCCGATGTTGGGGGAGTCCAGAACCAGGGGCCACAAGGGGTAGGCCATTTAGAACTGAGATGAGGAAAAGCTTTTGCACACAGAGAGTTGTGAATTGGTGGAATTCTCTGCCTCAGAAGGAAGTGGAGGCCGATTCACTGGATGCGTTCAAAAGAGAGTTAGATAGATTTCTTAGGGCTAGCGGAATGAAGGGGTATGGGGAGAAGGCAGAAACGGGGTACTGATTGTGGATGATCAGCCATGATCACATTGAATGGTGGTGCTGGCTCGATGGGCCGAATGGCCTACTGTCTATTTAACTATGTATCTATGACCTATTGTCTATGTATCTATGTATCTATGTCATTTTTTATTGGTCCAATATCCACACTTGGTTCTTTTTGTACTCCTTATATATATGCAAAGACTTTTGGTTACCTATTTTATTTGATTGGTTGGACTACCTTCATATTATATCTTTTATCCCCTTATTGTTATCTTAGTCACCTTCTGTTGGTTTTTAATAACTCCACAATCCTCACTAATCTTTGCCATGTCTTCTATTTTGCCTATATGCCTTCCTTTGTCAGCCATGGTCACCTCATTCTCCCCTTGGAATGTTTCTTCCTCTTTGGGATAGAAGATCGTGCATCTTTTGAATTATTCCCAGAAACTCCTGCCAATTCTGCTCCAGCATCATTAATGCTAGGTTCCCCTTTCAATCAACTTCAGCCAGCTCTTCTCTCATGCCTCTGTAGTTACATTTACTCAACAGTAATACAGATTCAGCCAATTTCAACTTCTCACTCAAAATGCAGGTTGAATTTTATTATATTACTAGACCAGTGGGACCTGTTGGGTGCCATTCCCCCAACGCAATATTCCACTGCGCACCCATTCCCTCAAGGCAACTCGTTCCCCCAACACAATATTTCACCACTCACCCATAGCCCCCAACTGCACAGACGCAGTTCATTTCCCCTCATCCCCCAGCACTCCCTCCCCCTCCTTTTCACCCTCCCTCTTCTTTCCCCTCTCTTCCTACCCTCCCCCACTCCCTCCTTCACCCTTCCCTCCCTCTCCATTCCCCTACCCTCAGTCACCCCCTCCCTCCCTCCATAACCCCTCTCCTTTCCCTACCCCCTCTCTCCCTCTATCTCTCTGCTCCCCATTCCTCACCTCCCCCCATCCCACTACCCCACTAAACACAATGTTTAAATAACATTAAACAACAATCCTCGCCCTATCCTCCTCCTCTCCTCCACTCCCTCCCTCTACTTACAACAATGTAGCAAATCTCTCACACTAACATACAAGATGAGAGTTTTAGTAATATATAGATAGATAGATTATCACTGCCTTCACCTTAGGCTCTTTAATCAAGCCTGGTTTATTGCATAATACCAAATCCAGAATTGCCTTTTCTTTAGTGGGTTCGAGCACAAGCTTCTCTAAGACGCCATCTCAGAGGGCTTTCTACAAATTCCTTCTCTTGGGACCCAGTACAAACCTGATTTTCTTAGTCTACTAGTACATTGAAATCCCCAAATGACCACTGTAACATTGTCTTTCTTACATACCTTTGCTATTTCCTGATGTAATTTGTGCCCTACATCTTGACTACTCTTTGGAAGGCTGTATACAACAGGATATTTTTTAACCCTTGCAGCTTCTTAACTCTATTCACAAGGATTCTACATGTTCTGATTCTATGTAATTTCTTGCTAAGGATTGGATTCCATTCCTTACCAACACACCCCACCCGCCTGTCTTTTCGATAGGATGTGTATCCGTGGATATTCAGCACCCAGTTCTGATCCTTTTTCAGCTACAATTCTGTGATGCCCACAATGTCACGCCTGCCAAATTCTAACTGCGCTACAAGCTTATCAACATTGTTGTGTATGTCGCGTGCGTTTAGATACAACACCTGCAGTCCTGTCTTTGCCACCCCTCATCTCAAAATGGTCCCCATGTGGCCTGACATTAGACTCTTTTTAAACTAGGCTTATTTCTTATTCTGGATACTTTTAGTTTAGTTTATAGATGCAGTCCGAAAACAGGGCATACGGCCCACCTAGACTGTGTGGCCCAACGATTGCCCAAAAACTAGTTCTATCCTACACACTAGGGCCTATTTAGAGAGGCCAATTCACATACAAACCTGCATATCTTTTGAATGTGGGAAGAAACTGTTGCACCTGGGAGAAACCCACACGGTCACGGGAAGAACATGCAAACTCCATACAGACAGCACCTATAGTCAGGATCAAACCTGGGTCCCTGGTGCTGGAAGGCAGCAACACTACCGCTGTGCCACTGTGCTGCCCTACTTTGGTAAGCTCTCCTGTGCTCTCCTACCCTTTAACTTTATCCATACTTTCTACACTGAGGCTACCAGCTCCCATAATGTGCTGCTACAGCACATCATGAGATCCTGCATCTCTATTTTATTTTGTCCACACAGCTCCTTTTTAAACCCCCAGCTTCTGCTCCACCTCCGTGTTTGAAACTGACTCACCAGCTAGCTCAGCACTCCTTTCCTCAGCTTTTCTTGTGAAGCCTCTCAAGCCAGAGCCTCGAATCTGCATTTGGCCTCAACACGGCAGTTCGCCTCAACATGGCCGCTCGCAATAAGCCCCTCTGCTACACCTTCCTTTCCTCTTATCGGTCAAATGATGTCTTTCAAAAGAAAAATGGCTCTGAACAGGATAGAAATAAATCAATATATTATCAAAGGAACCATTAAACATGTTTAAATAGGAAAGAATAGCTAAATTTAAAATCATTTTGGCCTGCCCATCACCGATAAATTTTGAGTTTAATTTAGATTTATAGATTAATAAAAGCAGAGACGAATAATTCTGATGTGCCTGAAGAAAAACTATTTCAGATCTTTATGGAAATTACACTATTTGTGATTGTCTTCAGTGTACTATCATGGTTGGATTGCTCTGGTTCAATCTCACTGCCTGATCTCATCCTGCTGGGTGTCTGCCTACCAGGTTGGCAATAATGGGCATGAAGGCGTTTTCTTTACACCATCTGATGGTGCTTTGACAAATTACTACAGTCAAAGTACTTTGAACCATTCTTACGTTGATAGAGACATTTAAAAACAATCCAAATTGTATTAAATGATTTAAACTGAACACGTTTAATTTTAAACACTAAGATTCTGGGAATTAATCAAAAGCATTGAAATATGTAAATTGTGCTCTTACATTTTTACTCAGGGTTGGTGACCTCAAGCCAATGAATGAGGTCAGATATGCTGGCATCTGACTTCCAGCTCATGGCCGACACAACATTTCAAGATAGACACAAAAATCTGGAGTAACTCAGCGGGATAGGCAGCATCTCTGGAGAGAAGGAATGGGTGAAGGGCCCACAAGGGTGTTGAGCTGTTTCGGTCGCGAGTGCAGAAATCGGGCCCACGGTGCGGTTTTCGCAATGATTTACAGCACTTCATCAGTCGGAGCAAAGATCGATCATTCGCGGGCTTGGGAAAGAGTCTAATCGTGATTATTAGAACAGAGTCTAGCAAGCACAGGGGGGTGATTAGCACTCCTTTGGGTTTGGGGCCCATAAAACCAGGGTGGAGTTAGAGGCCCTGCTGGGGTTGGGTTAGAGTCACTTTCCTGGGTTAGAGGCCCAAAACTTTGGTCATAGTTGGCAGACTGCGGCTGCTTTAGCGAGAACCATACACGCTTCATCAAGTGAGGGGTGGCCCAGGGTTAGACTTGGTATCCAATTGGTGGGGTATTAAAATACAGGTCTAACCTTTGATCGGATCTTAGCCGGGAGCCCGAATTGAAAAGGTGCGCTCTGAAAATCTGCATCGATAACTCAAAGTGCGAAGCAGCTTGGCGCTGAATCCTCAGTGCCCAGCAGAGAGGAGTGTCTGCATGAAGGTATCCGAATCTCTCCCTGAAGTGACGGACGAAGAACCTCGTAAAGGTACTGGGCTTGAACGGACAGAGTATAGATTGGCCGGAATAGTCCAGTCCGATATTCAAGAATTAAACTGGGCAATTTTAGTTTGATTCGAGAGCCCGCATAGTAGAAGAGATACGCACTGAAATTAGGAGTTTGTGTTCGAGTCTATATTTGCAAAGCCAAATTTTCAAATACTGAATTTCATATTAAAGTTCTGCCAGTAAGGTGGAATTCAAATTCTTGTATATAGAACTTCGGAGTTGGTGCATGTCCGTGATCGATTCCGAATAGCGGCTGATCAACAGTGAATAGTAACCCTCTGGTTGATTGTTGACTAGTACCTGACAGCGAAGAGTACCTGAGAGACGGGAACCTGTTTTACTTGATGAAAAGTAATCCGAATAGCGAAGGGTAACCCTAATTCTGTCGAACTTAGAGAGGATGGATAGAGGTCCCCCTATAGAAGTCCAGTCTTAGCAGACGGATAGTAACATTCTGGAGGAAAAGTAGTCATTTAAGCAGTAGTACCCCTCAGCAAAGAGTAAACTAGGAAGGGGAAATCTTCAGTATCAGACGGAGAGGTTCACTGCGTGATAACTGCGTGATGCTGTATCGAGATTGAGTGTTCGGGAACTGTGTGCTAGTGCTTTAAATCATTTTGTAAATTGTAAAAATTGAGCTTTTCGTATTGTCATAGGATCTGGATTTTGTAAATATTTGTTGTATGTTAATAGAGTATTTTAAGAATTAAAAGTTAAGATTTAAATCGTTAAGTCCGCGGACCGTCATTTGTGTTGCTGCTTGTGTGAGTGTTTATGGATTTAGAAACTTGAAGTAAGAGCGTGTTTGAGTTAAATATTTGTAATTATTTTAGAGCGTGGTGTTGTGAGAATCTGAATCGGGGTGGTTCGATCCGGGGTTGTACTCCTTCGATCGCTGCGTCGGGGGAGGAGTCATCCCGCTGACCGATCGAGCCATAATGAGGATTTCTTAAAGTGCATGATTTATGATTGTAGATTGGTTATTGCATGTGAACCAATCATAGTAGAAATAGCATCACTAACCCCACCTTACTGTATGATTCATACTAACACCCACTTCCTATACTGGTCAGTCTTGGAAGTGGTAACGAAGAACTAACAACTAACAACCTGCTGTACCGCCATACTATGGGTACTGATTAAAGATGATCTTGAACTCCAGATTGTACAGTTTGCTTATTTGCATGGTGTCATTAAGCTTGGAGTAACCCACAGCGTCCGTTTATCGGTTTTTATTTCTGTTTATCAGTTTTCTTTTGCTTCACTATGGCTCAATCATGCAGAAAGCCTGCACAGCTTATCTTCTATTCTGTCATCGGGGAACGATGGAGACCCTTTGAAATTGATTACGAACACTACATCAATATCGTACACCGAAATGAACCAGATGCTGTCAAGGCTTCTCTCCTACTTAACCTGGCGGGACCCGAAGCCATGATGAGAGCTCGGACCTTTGAATACGCATCAGCCGACCATGACGACAATGATCAGGCAGTTGTGCCTGCTGAGTCCATGCGTGACCCTAATGTTTTACTGCGTAAATTCCGTGAACTATGCGACCTACCCTCGAACCGCATTTTAGAAAGAGCCAAGTTGTTTGCGAGACACCAGCTTCCTGATTAGCTGGTAGAAAGATTTATTTGTGATTTAAAATACATGGCTCAAAGATGTAATTTTCAAATCATGACGAACGAGTTGATTCGTGATAAACTTGTCAGTGGTATGGCTGATCAAAAGCTAAGGACTGAGTTACTGCAGAATGCTGATTTAACCCTTGAGCAAGCAATACATGCCCGTCGTATGTCTGAGATTGTCGCTCCATTAAGCGAACGGCTTGACTCTAAGAAGAAGACCATAAACCTGACGGGTTTCAACAGATTACAAGCACCGACCGATAACAGAAGATTTATAACTGAGCCCTCTCAACCGGCTAACCGGGGATTCGACATGGAGCCCCCTCGGAGATGCCCTAACTGTAACTACTTCTACAACAAGGGGCGATCTACCTGTCCGGCTTTCGGAAAGCCTTGCAATTACTGCAAAGAGATGAATAATTTCGCTGTCGTTTGCAGAGCCCGTGGGAAAAGACCCTCCAGATCAGCGTCTAATCTGCACCTGTTGCAACAAACCCAAACAATTCCTGAATCTCAAGACCAGCTCGACTCTGCCCACGAGGATGATCCAATTAACACATATGAGGAGTCAACTGTGTCATATGAGGAGAACTCCTTCACACAGCTTGTAAGATTCTGGATCCTTCTGTTCTAATGACAATTAATAACAAGCCAGTGAAGGCAAAGCTAGATACGGGGGCCCATGTGAATGTAATGTCTGTGCACATCTACAACAAGATAAGGAACAATGAGGCCTTGACTAGAGACAAGTCCACTTTACATGCTTATGGGGGGGAGGTCTTGTATCCTCTGGGAAGAACCACTTTCCAATACATGCTGAAAAACACCACAAGAAATCTAACTTTCTATGTTTTGAATTCTGACTCTGTGACTCTACGGGCATCCATGCGTGCCAAGACTTAGGGCTAGTCTCCTTTGACCGGTCCGTTCACAGGCTACTAATATCTGAGGACCCGATAAAAATGGACCTGAGCTATTCGATGGCAAACTAGGCAAGCTGCCTGTGACTTACAAGATCTCCATTGACCCCAACGTTGACCCTGTCGTCCGTGTACCCCACCGCGTGCCACACGCTATGAAAGACAGAATCGAGTCTGAACTAAAAAAAATGGTCTCCTTGGGCGTACTAGCGGAAATCAGCGAACCCACTGATTGGGTTTCCACCATGGATGCCACCCTTAAGAAGGACTAAAATGAGCTCCGTGTGTACATCAATCCAAAAGATTTAAACGCTGCCATCAGGCGTCCACATTATCCTATGAGAACTGTTGAGGACGTGGCTGCACAGATCGGGCGAGCAACAGTATTTTCCGTCCTCGATGCAAAAAGCTCGTTTTGGCAGATACCACTAGATGACGAGTCATCAAACCTGAACACATTCGCCACTCCGTTTGGCCGATTCAAATTTCTCAGAATGCCATTCGGCATCAACTCGGCCAGTGAAGTCTTCCAGAGAAACATGGAACTGCTATTCCAGGGACTCCTGTGTGCCATCATCGTAGACAATATCCTGGTATATGGCAAAGACACAGCGGAGCATGACAACAACCTAAAGCTTATCATGGACCGGGCACGTCAAATCAACCTGAAATTCAACCCTAATAAGTGCAAGTTCAGAGTTCCAGAGGTCACATATGTTGGACATGTTTTCACTCCTGACGTTCTTAAACCTGATCCAAAGAAAACTGCTGCCATCACAGAGATGCCAGCCCCCACGGGCGTGTTTAGCCTACAACGATTCCTGGGTATGGTGAACTATCTGGGAAAGTTCATACCGAACCTCAGTGAACTGAGCTCGCCTCTGAGACAACTCACTTGGAAGGATACTGCCTGGTCCTGGTTCCAGCAACATCAACAAGCATTTGACTCTTTAAAGTAGAGGCTGACCAGCGCTCCAACCTTGATGTTCTTCGACCTGAAGCGTCCTGTCACTGTTACCTGCGATGCCTCACGATACGGGCTGGGCGCTGCCTGCCTACAAACATCTGCCAATGGGACTTTACGACCTGTCTCTTATGCCTCCAGCACCATGACGGACACCGAACAGCGCTACGCGCAGATCGAGAAAGAGTTGCTGGCCGTGGTCTTCGCTTGTTCTAAATTCAAGGACTTTATCTTTGGAAATGTTTTCACAGTCAAGACAGATGACCAACCTCTTGTGACCATCCTCAATAAACCTATACACGCAGCACCTGCACGTCTGCAGCGTATGATGATGCAGCTCCAGCGATTCGACTTCAAAATCGTTTACAAGAAGGGTAAAGACATGCTCGTTGCTGACACCCTCTCTCGTGCACCACGGGCATCCAGCGAACGACACCCCTATGAACGGGATGGGTTTACGGTTTTCAGCATTGTATGATTCATACTAACACCCACTTCCTACACTGGTTAGTCTTGGAAGCGGTAACGATGAACTAACAACTAACAACCTGCTGTACCACCATATTATGGGTACTGATTGAAGATGATCTTGAACTCCAGATTGTACAGTTTGCTTATTTACAATGATAAACAAACGTTTGTGGTTTATTTAGGAGTGTAGTTGTACCTGATAGTGATATGTAGCGTGTTATATTGCTTGTGGACTGTGTTACTTACGTGTCTGAAGATCATTTTTGGATGTTTTGATCGAGGATTTAATGAGTGTGAGAGTATGTTTGATTGTGTTTGGATGTGCTTGATTGTTCCACGAAGTACCCTGATTCTTGAGTGACTGTCGATTGAGAAAGTTATAAGGTTGAAAGGGTGTGTAATGGTGGGAAATAGAAGAAGAATTTGAATAAGAGAGTAGGATTGGTGGAGCAAAGGAGTAACGAGTTGCAAGGCTGCGATCGCTTTGAACCATTAACCATTGTCGAGGAGCGAGCTTGTTAAATTTAGGGTTCAAAAAGAAGGATTTAAAAAATATTTTTCAGGTGTTCGGAAGCATGGGGAATAATGTAGATAGAGATGTAACAGAAGAGGAAAAGAGCCCATTGCAACTAATGTGTAATGAGTTTCCTCACAAGGCAGAGAAATTAAGAAATTTATCAGGAGCGTTAAATAAGAAATTAGGAAATAAGCTATGGCCGCCGGGGGGATTAGAACAGTAAGAGGGATAAAATACATAGAACAGATCATTTGGCAGCATAGTAATATTGAAGGTGCAAAAGAATAAATAGGGTTATGGAGAAAATATTTTGAGGAACGGAAGCGAATAAGGAGGTTTAAAAGAATGGCTAGTTGGGAAAAAGCGATCGCTAAACTTGGATTAGTACTAAAAGAAGGTAAAGCAGATCGACCTCCAGGCTGTGGGAAGGATAGCCAGATGAAGGGAAAGTTGGGTCTCCTGGAAGAAAATTAGTCCCTGTAAAATTAAAGATTAGGAATCCAATGGGTAGTGCTGATTTCGAGGGGGAAGAAGATGAATATTTAGAAGGTTGGACAAATGCCAGTGGAAGTTTGCAGCTCCCACCATGTTCCTCTTGCATTTCCCAGGCTTCACCAGCACCATGTATGACCTGTGTCCTTAATAAATATTTTATGTCTGCAGAATCTATAACAACTTCTGCAGATTCTACATCTGAACAGGTTCTACCAACAGCAGACACTGAGGTACCAGATCCTTTGATCCTATCCACGCCATCATTGATAGATCGTCCAGTGGCTTATGGCACCCGGAGTAGAACGAAAAGATTAGCCCCGGTGTTTAAAGAAAAGGAAGGTATGTTAGATATAGTGCAACCGCCAGAGTATTTCTGTGAGCCACAATCTAGACACATTACTCGAGTAGAAAGGAATGATTTATTTGGGCAGTATCGGGAAACCCCTAGAGAACAGGAAGATTTACCTGAGCGTGAGACAGTGATTTTGATACCGAAATAGACTTTGACGTAACCGAAAGCTTACAAATTGAATAGGTATCCCATAGGCATTTACCAGTAAGGGAACACATAGGTATAGTAGATTTGGCCAGCGCAGTGAATATGAATAATCCCCGTGCCACAGACCCCCATATGCCATGGAATCCCCGATAGGAAGAAGTCACCTGCTGCCTTTATAGATTATTTACGAACCACAATGAGTGTATATCATGTAGATTCCCTGGATTTGTGGGAGACCATACAGCAGACAATTACTCCAGCTGAGAATATCACATTTCTAGTAGCCCTTGGACACCCTACTTATGAAACATTGGTAAATGCAGTAATGGATGACAGTGCAACAGAAGAGGCTGCTTTAAAGGCCCTTGCAAAAATGTTTCAGAAACCAGACGATTGAGTTCTGGAAATAAAACTAGAAAAGGGTGAATGAACAGACAAATTTCTAGACCATTTTTCAAAATTATATATGGACCAATCAGGTGATTTAGAATATCAGCATGGATTACGTTCCCTCAATATTGTGCTATCTTGTTGAATTGTCTCCCCACTAAAGTAGCAAATTTAATTAAAACTAATAATAGGAACTGGTCTGAGAACCGAGCCAGTCAAATAGCATGAACTGTGGAATATTATTGGAAGGAAGGTAGGAACCAAGAAAATTATCCTGTAACTAGGAGAGAAAGTGAATGCATAACCAAGGAAGAATTACCAAAATCTAACTCTGAACCATGGATTCCCAGAGTACCAGCAAATTAAGGATTGGGAGAAATTAGGATCCCAGATTATTCAGATTATTATCACCTCTACACTCCCAATTTAGAATGCATTCCAATGTAATCCAGGGGTAGAATAAGACCAAGCATGTTGCCTAATCAATGCTATATTGTGGGGGAATGGGACATTGGTGTCGGGCCTGATCAACAAAGGAGCAAATTAAAGAGAGGTGTCAAAGAAGGGATTTCCATGATTACGAAGAACTTAGAGATCCTAGAGAATATAGACACATCCGAAATCCAGGGAATTATGGGAGGTCCTTTAATCCAAGAGACTATTGGGACCCAAGAAACCACAGAGAGAGATCCCCCGAATGTCAGGAACTAAGAAGTCACACAACGTTTACTCAAGCTAAGCCATTTTCTCAGTCCTGACTTACCAACCTGCCCTGGAATTGTGGGCATGGTGACATGACCCCTACTCTAGAACCCCCTCAAGTAACTTACCAAAATGAACGAATTGGATGTACTATTGTAGTAAAAACTGAAAATCTCATAGAAGAAAATTATAAACCATCTTTCTGGGGTAGCATAAACCATGCTACCCTAGAAAACCCCTTAGAGCAAAGAAGATTGTAAATCGAGGAGTTTGTTTCAACTGCACTCAATTAGGTCAATGGAGGAAGGACTGTCCAGCGAGAAGGCAGAACATAGCAGGATTGAAGAAAAACCAAGGGGCGATAATGAAAGTAAGAAAACGAACATAGTAGCTAGCGTGAGAAGGGATGGCAACTAAGGAATGGAAATGGCACTAGGGAGAGAACAAAAACTTACTGTGCAGGAGGAACTGGAGTGGGGAAAGAAGATATTATATTACTGTGTTACTGAGTTTGTGCCTGCAGGACAGTATATCGATGAGACACTAGACTAGACAAGAGACTATCTGAGGAGTGAGGTAAAAGAATGCACAGACCCCTAAGAACAGGACAAGACAGCAAAAGGTAATGCAGTTCCCCAGAAACAGGTGACCAGCAGGATGAAATGATACTGTCCTGCCCCTTTAAGACATTTGGGAAGGCCAGCAGGCAGAGCAATATGCTCCTTGGTATCCCTACTCCCTTGTAATTGAAACTACCATCAGAAAAGAAGAAGAAGATGACCTACCCTAGTGCACAACTTTAATATCACCTAGCTATTGGAGAAATAAAAGGAAGGAGAGTAAAGGACACTCTAATCATCTTTAAAAGAAACAACACTGACAGCTCATAATGACTATTGGGATAGCTCCTATTTAGAATTGGATCTGAATAAAAAAGGAATTTCTCTGTGGTTCGGTGCAAAATACTCACTTTGCGCCAAAATTTAGTTATAAGTAAATTATTTTAAAGAGGGCTTATGGGATACAGTCTTAAAATTGTTAGAGAATTGACTGTTAATTTGGCATTCTTCTCTTGTCTCACCCATTGGAGGATAGTCAAAGATGAGTGGACTAATTAGTTACTACCAAGGAAGGGACAGACACAAGCGGATATAAGGAATGAAGAAATACCCTGGAAATGTGAGGTGGTGGTATAACATGATGAGGTAGACTGAAAATGTATGTTCCCCTCGGAAAGTCAATACTAACCATCCAGAAGAGTTACTTGGAGAACGAAGCCAATAAAGTAAAAGCGAGAACCCCTAGACAGAGAACAAAGCCAACATAGTAGAGAATCAACGCAGTAATGAGTTACCATAGTGAGGAGTCAATCATAAATATGAAGAGGTACTGGAGGAGAGACTTAGTAAATTAGAGGGAAACTTGGACAGGTATTGAGAATAGCAGAGCCGATGCATATTTGCCTGATGGATTTGAATTGTTTAACCCTTGATGGTAAAGCTGCTTCTATTATCAAGGTGGAAAGAAATTGTCCCTGGATTCAGCAGTCTTGATTGGATTTATGATGAAATTGATAGCATATGGAAATTGATTGTTTAAATTTGAACAGCTGGGAATTCCACAGGAATTGGAATGGAATTGTATTATCGGCTACAATGCTGTGGAATGAAAAGGATGAGATGGACACTGAAATTTGAAATAGTAAATTGAAGGCTCAGACTGAATTTGTTTAAATTGGAACTTTATCATGGTTTGCTTTAAATTAGAGTCACGCCTGTAGGGAAATCTGGACTGAACACAGCTTAAATTTATATGAGAACCCATCATCAGATATACATATTATAACATTGTGTGAATATGAAGAAGGCTAATTAGTGTTGATCCTAGAATAATAAAGAGTATATTAGCAAACAGAATAGGAATAGGGATCTAGTAATAGAGTAATATAATAGGTTCAAATAGGAATAGTATTGTAGAACTATAGTGAATGTATGGGAAAGCATGGGTGCATGATCGTAACTTGCTTTGTCCAAAGTTTTTCAGGAATTTAGGTTTTAGGTTCGAATGTGGAAATGATGGAAGAATGGGCAGCAACACGGATGGAGGGAATTCACGCCCCCAAAAACTCGGAAGGTGAAGACTAATCAGATGGAAATTGTGAAGCTATGCCCATGAACGGAACGCTTAACAAGATTCTGGGAAGAAACATCATCATCTTGTGTTGCTGATAGATGGAAAATGTAATGGAAACACTTATGTCTATCTGAGCTGATTATTGATCTATTTTGGTTATCATAAATAAAGGGTTATCATATATGATAAAAAGGAAGAAATGTTAATCCTGGCCAAATTGGAGAGGCTCGGACTAAAATGGGGTAAAAGGTTCAGGGCTGCAGGGAGCTTTGGTCAATTTGGAATTGCTCTCTGCAGAGCTGGGACAAGCTGCGGAGTGGTGCCAGTGTGTCAAGAGCCTAGATACAATTTGCAAGAAAAGAATAAGAACATTTGAAGACCCTGTCAATTAGGTGCAAAATGCATAGAATTTATTGGATGGCTGCAAACCAGACATACACCTTGTAAATAATTGTAAATAATGTTGCAGAGTTCTACTTTGCTGAGTGTTGATTGGATGAGGTATTGAGCCTTGTCTGGGTTTCTTGCAGATCAGTGTAAATGTTTCTAAGTTGGCTTCCTTGAGAAGTCCAGTTTGAATACAATGTATTGAGCTGCTGTATTATTGGGTTAGGGAAATGTCTGTAACGTATGGGGTTAATCGATATGTGTAATTGGATTATTAAGAGGCCACCCCCATGTGGTTCGGCCCTTCGAGGTCCCGGAATATATAAAAGACCGCTACCACGAGGTCCAGCGTCGATCTTCTGGGAGAGCGCTTGGGACTGCGTGACTTACTGGAGTTTCTCTGTTTGAGCGAGGCCTAGAGTGCTTGATCAGGCAGATGCGAGAATCGAACCCGCAGTGGAATAGGTACAGTAGTTGAATTGTAATTGTGCTTTTGTAAAAAATAAAGATTAGTTGTTCAAGTGCTTGATTCAGTGTTTTTACTGATACTAGACTGGGGGCAAGCTTAGATACGAGCAATTTACACATTGAAATATTAACAAGTATATTTGAAAAATCAATTACCATACATGAAAATACAAGGAAATGCAGATGTTGGAATCTTGAGCAAAACATAAGATGTTGGAGTAAAGCACTTTATGTTTTTTGCTTTTACCATATATGAATTTGGTCTCATATGAGGCTGGACCTTCACACAATTTCCATAACTGTATTTTCTTTTAAACATCATAAGGAAGCAAGTCAGAAGTAAAGAACATTGCAACATTTAGTTTAAAAGCCATAAGCTGAACAAAAAAACCAGGAGGAGGCACAAGCACCAACAATTATTTAACTTTCTGGTGTGTAAATTTATTTAGAGTCATAGAATCATAGATTGGGTACAGTGTGGAAACAGGCCCTTTGGCCCAACTCGCCCACACCGGCCAACAATGTTCCAGCTACACTAGTCCCACTTACCTGCGCTTGGTCCATATTCCTCCAAACCTGTCCTATCCATGTACCTGTCTAACTGTTTCTTAAACGATGGGATAGTCTCAGCCTCAACTACCTCCTCTGGCAGCTTGTTCCATACATCCACCATTCTTTGTTTGAAAAAGTTACCCCTCGGATTCCTATTAAATCTTTTCCCCTTCACATTGAACCTATGTCCTCTGGTCCTCGATTCCCCTATTCTGTGCAAAAGACTGTGCATCTACCTCGTGATTCTATATACCTCTATAACATCTCCTCTCATCCTCCTGCGCTCCATGGAATAGAGACCCAGCCTACTCAACCTCTCCCTACAGCTCACATCCCCTAGTCCTGGCAACATCCTCGTAAATCTTTTCTGAACCCTTTCAAGCTTGACAATATATTTCCTATAACGGTGCCCATAACTGAACAAAATATTCTAAATGCGGTCTCACCAACGTCTTATACAACTGCAATATGGCCTCCCAAAGTCTATATTCAATACTCTGACTGTTGAAAGCTAATGTGCCAAAAGCCTTTTTGACCACCTTATCTACCTGCGACTCGGCCTTCAAGGAACCATGCACCTGTACTCCTAGATCCCTCTGCTCTACAACACTACCCAGAGGCCTACCATTTACTGTGTAGGTCCTGCCCTTGTTCGACATCACAAAATGCAACATCTCACACTTCTCTGTATTAAATTCCATCAACCATTCCTCCGCCCACCTAGCCAATCGATCCAGATCCCACTGCAATCATTTAGAACCATCTTCACTATCTGCAAAACCACTAACTTTTGTATGCAGACAAAAATGCTGGAGAAACTCAGCGGGTGAGGCAGCATCTATGGAACAATGAATAGGTGATGATTCAGGTCGAGACCCTTCTTCAGACTGATGTGGGGGTGGGGGGGGGGGCGGGGAGAAGAGGAAGAACTAACTTTTGTATCATCAGCAAACTTGCTAATCTTGTCCTGTATATTCTCATCAAAATCATTGATGTAGCTGACAAACAGTAACGGACCCAGCACCATAGTCTGAGGTACACCACTAGTCACAGACATCCAGTCTGAGAAGCAACCTACCACCATCACCCTCCGTTTCCTTTCATGAAGCCAATTTTCTATCCATTTTGCTATCTCTCCTTGGATCCCATGCGATCTAACCTTCCAGAGCAGCCTACCATACGGAACCTTGTCGAACGCCTTACTGAAGTCCATGTACACAACATCTACAGCTCTGCCCTCATTAACCTTTTTGCTCATGTCTTCAAAAAAATCAATCAGATTTGTGAGACATGATCAACCACGTACAAAACCATGCTGACTATCCCCGATCAGCCTTTGCCCATCCAAATGCCTGTATATCCTATCCCTCAGAATACTCTCCAGTAACTTACCAACTACAGATGTTAAACTCACCGGCCTATAGTACCCAGCATTTTCCCTGCAGCCATTTGCCATCCTCCAGTCTTCTGGCACCTCTCCAGTTTAGGAAAAACATTGATGTTAAATAAATCATGACTTTTTAAATCAGAAGGCACATGATCACTCAAATATGGCAGCACACTTGATTTATGTTTGGATGAAAATTATTATTTCCCTTACAAGCCATGTGTAAATCTCCACTTATGTCAGTAGAACAAAAGAATCCATGCCATAATTTCCATGCATTGAAAAAGAAAGCACCTTTATTGCTTGGCACTCCATCTTGTGGCCTGTCTGTGAACTTACAAAGCTCTAAGGAACCTAACTAGCACTGGAAGTGTATAGGAAGAAACTGCAGATGTTGGTTTAAACCAAAGGTAGACACAAAATGCTGGAGTAACCCAGTGGGTCAGACAGCATCTCTGGGGAAAAGGAATAGGTGACATTTCGGGATAAGGCCCTTCTTCAGATTAAGAGTCAGGGGAAAGGGAGACGAGAGATACAGAGAGATATTGAACAAATGAATGAAAGATATGCAAAGAAGTAATGATGATAAAGGAAACAGGCCATTGTTAGCTGTTTGCTTGATGAGAACGAGTACAGACAATGAGATTCAATAAGACGACTTTAAGCTGGAACGACTTAGGTGTCGGAGGGATGGGGAGAGAGGAGATGCAAGGGTTACTTGATGCTAGAAAAATCAAATTCATACCACTGGGTTGCAAGCTGCCCAAGCGGAATAAGAAATGCTGCTCCTCCAATTTGCATTTGGCCTTATTCTGACAATGGAGGAGGCCTAGGACAGAAATGTCAGTGTGGGAATAGAAAGGGGAATTAAAGTGTTTGGCAACTGGGAGATCAGGTAGACTGAGCGAAGGTGTTCAGCGAGCGACCAGGAAGTGCAAGTTCATTGTCTCCTAATTAAGAATATAGAAAATGAATGTACTCAGCATGCCACATGTTTTTGAAGACCTAACTTGCCCTTCATAAACAATTTGACTTTTCTCCTTTAACTATGGACATGGGAATGAACCTACCCCTACAGTATTCAGCTAATTCAATTGTCACCTAGAGATAATTTCATAAACACACTCTCACAAGAAGGCTTACCTGTCATGATTGAATCCCAGAAACATTGGGGTTTCCTCCCAGTGCTCTGGTTTCCTCCTACATCCCAAAGACATATGGGTTTGTAGGTTAATTGGCCTCTGAAAATTGCCCTCAATGCTAACAGAGTGGATGTGAACACGGGATAACATAGAACTGTTGTCAATTGGTGATCTATGATCAGTGAAAACTCAGTGGGCTGAAGGGCCTATTTCCACGCTCCATCTGTGATATCTAGGGCAAAGAGCGCTGAAGTCACACCTTTCAATCACAATGCAGCAAAACTCACCAATGAGCAGGAGGCCATAACTGGAGTAGATTATTTTTCTCAAAAATGTTTCAGGCTGAAGGAGATTATCCTGACAGGAAGATACAAGTGCAAGGAGATATTTCAAAAATTATGGTTACGTATTTTCCAATCGAGGTGTTGGTTAACCTGGTGCCGGTCTAGATAAGCAGGCACAGGCAAGATGGCTGAAACTGATTGTGTAAGTTAGGGCATGGACCAGAGAGAGCAGAATGAGAGAAGTACAAGAGACACTGGCATCCTGACCAATAAAATAAATTGCTGGAACAACTCAATGGGTTAGGCAGCATCTATAGAAGGAAAAGGACAGACAACGTTGCAGGTCCAGAAACGATCCATTGAGGTTTTCCAGCTGTTTGTTTTTTGCATAGGATGAGGGAAATCATCCTGAAATGTATTCAATGTATCTTGCCATTCCAGACTCTTATACATTTAAATATATACTTATTCTAATTTTGAAGTATCGGTATTGTATTTTGAATTATACATAGATGTTATAAGCCCTAGGTTACAATCTGAACTTTAGGATATATTGGTATCCTAATAAGTAATCTGAACCAGGCAATTTGCCTTTGATTATATCTACAGTACTCTATTATAAAGATAACAGCTTTCATTTGCTAAACAGCTAAGGGGGTGACAACAGTTAAATTACAGTACAGGTTATGAACTTCCATCTTTCCCACAGACATGAAGAATTTTTCTGTGGCACAATATTTCAAACAAAAACAGTGATAGCTTTCAGTGCAGATGGTAATGCAGTGCAGGCAAAACTGTTCAGTAAAAGCTTTAAATCTCAACTCTAAGCATATTGAACGAAAATCAATGCAGCATGTTTTTATAAATATTAATATGATTACACAAATCTCACACATAAAAAAATGCTGTAATATGTCATGGAAGTATTTTTTTTAATATTCCTGCAGGGAATGATCATGACCTACAGGCAACATAAAGTGTGTAATGGAACAATGATGCATGAGGGATATCAGAGATGCACACAGAAAGAAGGATCGAGTTGGAGCCGTGCCCCAGCTGTGAGTTGAAGGCTGTTATTAATGATGTGCTGTGTTGGGCTGCATATGGAGATAACAGGCATAATAGGTGAGTGGTGCAGAATTCACAGCAAGAATGACTAAGGGACTGTCTGAAATGTTCACTAAAATGTCATAAATGTAAAGGAGTATTTTTACTGGCTTTTATGCATATTATGGTAATGATTTTCACAGCTGGGCATGACTTTTGCAGTCAAGAGGTGGCATGGAATAGTTTCATTATTATGCTTGATGATTTCTGACCATATTCATCAGGGAACAAAGGTATGAGGCTCAGAACCCACTATCAGGGAAATTGGCAGGGGTGCTGAGGAAGAGGATTTCTTGGAATGTATGCGGGATAGTTTTCTAAACCAACATGTAGAGGAACCAATGAGAGAGCAGGCTATTCTAGACTGGGTATTGAGTAACGAGGAAGGGTTAGTTAGCAGTCTTGTTGTGCGTGGTCCCTTGGGCAAGAGTGACCATAATATGGTTGAGTTCTTCATTAGGATGGAGAGTGGCATTGTTAATTCAGAAACAAGGGTTCTGAACTTAAAGAAAGGTAACTTTGAGGGTATGAGACGTGAATTGGCCAAGATAGACTGGCAATTGATACTTAAAGGGTTGACGGTGGATATGCAATGGAAGGCATTTAAAGACTGCATGGATGAACTACAACAATTGTTCATCCCAGTTTGGCAAAAGAATAATTCAGGGAAGGTAGTGCATCCATGGATAACAAGGGAAATCAGGGATAGTATGAAAACAAAAGATGAAGCATACAAATTAGCCAGAAAAAGCAGCCTACCAGAGGACTGGGAGAAATTAAGAGTCCAGCAGAGGAGGACAAAGGGCTTAATTAGGAAAGGGAAAATAGATTATGAAAGAAAACTGGCAGGGAACATAAAAACTGACTGTAAACGTTTTTATAGATATGTGAAGAGAAAAAGATTAGTTAAAACAAATGTAGGTCCCTTGCAGTCAAAAACAGGTGAATTGATCATGGGGAACAATGACATGGCAGACCAATTGAATAACTACTTTGGTTCTGTCTTCACTATGGAAGACATAAATAATCTGCCGGAAATAGCAGGGGACCGGAAGTCAAATGTGATGGAGGAACTGAGTGAAATCCAGGTTAGTCGGGAAGTGGTGTTAGGTAAATTGAATGGATTAAAGGCCGATAAATCCCCAGGGCCAGATAGGCTGCATCCCAGAGTGTTTAAGGAAGTATCCCCAGAAATAGTGGATGCATTAGCGATAATTTTTCAAAACTCTTTAGATTCTGGAGTAGTTCCTGAGGATTTGAGGGCAGCTAATGTAACCCCACATTTAAAAAGGGAGGGAGAGAGAAAACGGGGAATTACAGACCAGTTATTCTAACATCGTTAGTGGGGAAAATGCTAGAGTCAGTTATTAAATATGGGATAGCAGCACATTTGGAAAGTGGTAAAATCATTGGACAAAGTCAGCATGGATTTATGAAAGGTAAATCATGTCTGACGAATCTTATAGAATTTTTCGAGGATATAACTAGTAGATTGGATAAGGGAGAACCAGTGGATCTGTTATATCTGGACTTTCAGAAGGCTTTTGACAAGGTCCCACATAAGAGATTAGTATACAAACTTAAAGCACATGGTATTGGGGGTTCAGTATTGATGTGGATAGGGAACTGGCTGGCAGACAGGAAGCACAGAGTAGGAGTAAACGGGTCCTTTTCAGAATGGCAGGCAGTGACTAGTGGGGTACCGCAAGGCTCAGTGCTGGGACCCCAGCTATTTACAATATATATTAATGATTTGGACGAGGGAATTGTATGCAACATCTCCAAGTTTGCGGCTGACATAAAGCTGGGGGCAGTGTTAGCTGTGAGGAGGATGCTAGGAGGCTGCAAGGTGACTTGGATAGGTTGGGTGAGTGGGCAAATGCATGGCAGATGCAGTATAATGTGGATAAATGTGAGGTTATCCACTTTGGTGGCAAGAACAGGTAAGTAGACTATTATCTGAATGGTGGCCGATTAGGAAAAGGGGAGATGCAACGAGACTTGGATGTCATGGTACACCAGTCATTGAAAGTAGGCATGCAGGTGCAGCAGGCAGTGAAGAAAGCGAATAGTATGTTAACATTCATAGCCAAAGGATTTGAGTATAGGAACAGGGAGGTTCTACTGCAGTTGTACAGGGCCTTGGTGAGACCACACCTGGAGTATTGTGTATGGTTTTGTTCTCCTAATCTGAGGAAAGACATTCTTGCCATAGAGGGAGTACAGAGAAGGTTCACCAGTCTGATCCTGGGATGGCAGGACTTTCATATGAAGAAAGACTGGATAGCTTGTACTCGCTAGAATTTAGAAGGTTGAGGGGGGATCTTATAGAAACTTACAAAATTCTTAAGGGGTTGGACAGGTTAGATGCAGGAAGATTGTTCCCGATGTTGGGGAAGTCCAGAACAAGGGGTCACAGTTTAAGTATAAGGGGGAAGTCATTTAGGACCGAGATGAGAAAAACATTTTTCACACAGAGAGTGGTGAATCTGTGGAATTCTCTGCCACAGAGGGTAGTTGAGGCCAGTTCATTGGCTATATATAAGAGGGAGTTAGATGTGGCCCTTGTGGCTAAAGGGATCAGGGGGTATGGAGAGAAGACAGGTACAGGTTACTGAGTTGAATGATCAGCCATGATCATATTGAATGGTGGTGCAGGCTCGAAGGGCCGAATGGCCTACTCCTGCACCTATTTTCTATGTTTCTATGTTTCTATCAGGGGCTAAACTAAATGGTGCCTGGCCCAACTCAATCTATTGGCAGGTCTTGAGTGAGTGGGCGGGGGGTGAAAAGGAGGGTGGGGAAGAGAAGCCAGTGTTGGAGAGGCTGCAAGTTGCTATAAAGGATCAAAATAACTGCTGATTCCTCTGATCCCGTAAGTAAATATGATTGGAATTTTAAAGTGTACGTCATCGGTTGGCGCCGTGAGCGGTAGCCTCGCCAGCCGACCCTCTGTCCTTTTGAATTATTTTTAGTGCATCTAAATGTATGATTTAATGTTTCTCGGTATGTTTTATGTGGGGGTTGGTGGTGGGCAATAGGGGGAAACTGTTTCCAGTCAGTTACCTCGATGGAGATGTGACTTTTCTCCTTGTCGCAACTTTGTCTCCCTTGTGGCCTAACAACTGGTTTGGTGCGGCCTCTCCAGACCGGAGACGAGCCCAGAGCTTCAGCAGCAGGCACGGTGTGGACTTCCCATCGCGGAGCCTGGGATCCTTTGCCAAGGGTCACCAGTGTTGGAGCTCTGACCACGGGGTCCTGCTGACCAGAGCATCTAGCCGCAGGCGTGGTGCGGACTTACCATCGCGGAGCCTGGGATCCCTTGTCGGGGATCGCCAGAAGAAGTGCTCCAACCGCTGGCCCATGGTCTTTAACATCGTGAAGCTGCGGCCTCCGGTAAAAAGCATCCGATTCGGGAACTCCAAGCCACGGAGTGTGTTCGGATCCATTCCGGCGTCAGAGTTTCGATCATCCCGACGAGAGGGCATGTACATCGGGCCTTCTGTAGCGGCGACTGCAGAGGGTTCAAAGCCCCGACCACGAGTGAACAAAGGAGGAAGATTGACTGAACTTTATCGCCTTCCATAAGGAATGCTGATTCCACTGTGGTGGATGTTTATGTCAAGTCAAGTTAAGTCATGTCAAGTGTATTCGTCACATACACATATGAGATGTGCAGTGAAATGAAAAGTGGCAATGCTCGCGGACATTGTGCAAAAAAACAAACAATCAAACAAACAAACTACAAACAGAATGGAACAGTCACATATTATTTTACATATTACATATTTACATATTGTGGGAGTAAGGAAAAAGGAATAAATAAACCAAACAGAAAAAAAAACACAGCGATTTTAAAAAACAGTAGAATGGTACAGTAGTTAGTCCCTGCTGAGGTAGGAGTTTACAGTCCGAATGGCCTCTGGGAAGAAACTCCTTCTCAACCTCTCCGTTCTCACAACATGGCAACGGAGGCGTTTGCCTGACCATAGCAGCTGGAAAAGTCCGTTGCTGGGGTGGAAGGGGTCTCCCATGATCTTATTGGCTCTGGAGTTACACCTTCTGATGTATAGTCCCTGCAGGGGTGTGAGTGAAGTTCCCATAGTGCGTTCGGCTGAACGCACTACTCTCTGCAGAGCCTTCTTGTCCTGGGCAGAGCAGTTCCCAAACCAAATCGTGATATTTCCGGACAAGATGCTTTCCACAGCCGCTGAGTAGAAGCTCTGGAGGATCCTCAGAGACACTCTGAATTTCCTCAATTGCCTGAGGTGGTAAAGGCGCTGTCTTGCCTTACTAACGAGTGCTGCAGCGTGTGATGTCCATGTCATATCCTCAGAGATGTGGACTCCCAGGTATTTAAAACTGCTCACCCTATCCACAGTATCCCCATTTATCTGTTGGAGAGGTCGCACAGGGAGGAGCTACACCCGAGCGGTAGGAGATAAAGAGGAGCGCGGGGCTTGCTTCTACAGAGGCCCGACAGCCGTTGGAGAGGTCGCAGAGGGAGGAGCTACACCCAAGCGGTAGGAGATAAAGAGGAGCGCGGGGCTTGCTTCTACAGAGGCCCGAGAGCTGTTGGAGAGGTCGCAGAGGGAGGAGCTACACCCGAGCGGTAGGAGATAAAGAGGAGCACGGGGCTTGCTTCTACAGAGGCCCGAGAGCCGTTGGAGAGGTCGCAGAGGGAGGAGCTACACCCGAGCGGTAGGATTTAAAAAGGAACCGAAATCTGTAACGTTCCAAGTTCCACTTCAAAACAAGTGGGTTTGAGGAAGCCGCTGATTGGTGGAAGCAGACAAGAGAGAGCAGCTGATTGGGAGTCAGATCCCTGCTGATTGTACTGTATTGTAGCAGTTTGTTTTGTATTGTAGCAGTTTGTTTTATATTCTATCCAGGGTAAGGGGCGTATGAGGGCCAGGGCAGTTTACTATTCTGGATGTCAGATGTGGGAAGTCATGGAGTCTGATAGCCCTCCAGACGTCCACATCTGCGCCAGGTGTATCGAGATGGGGCTCCTAATGGACCGTATTAGGAACCTGGAGCAGCAGCTCGATGACCTCCGTCTGGTCAGGGAGAGCGAGGAAGTCATTGAGAGGTGTTACAGGGATGTGGTCACTCCAACACCACAGGAGGCAGGCAAGTGGATCACGGTTGGGAGAGGCAAGGGGCACAGGCAGGGACTAGAGAGTACCCCGGTGGCTGTACACCTTGACAATAAGTACTCCTGTTTGAGCACTGTTGGGGTGGACAGCCTACCTGATGGTAGCGACAGCGGCCGGGCCTCCGGTATAGAGACCGGCCCTGTTGCTCAGAAGGGTAAGGAAGAGAAGAGGAGGGCAATACTAATAGGGGACTCTATAGTTAGGGGGTCAGACAGGCGATTCTGTGGACTCAGTCGGGAGACCCGGATGGTAGTTTGCCTCCCTGGTGCCAGGGTCTGTGATGTGTCTCAACGTGTCCAAGATATCCTGAAAGGGCAGGGAGAGGAGCCCGAGGTTGTGGTACATATTGGTACCAATGACATAGGTAAAAAAAGAGAAGAGGTCCTGAAAGGAGAATTTAGGGAGTTAGGAGGGGTGTTAAAGAGAAGGACAGCAAAGGTAACAATCTCGGGATTACTGCCTGTGCCACGCGACAGTGAGAGTAGGAATGGAGCGAGGTGGAGGATAAATGCGTGGCTGAAGGACTGGTGCAGAAGGCAGGGATTCAAATTTCTGGATCATTGGGACCTCTTTTGTGGAAGGTTCGACCTGTATAAAAAGGATGGGTTGCACTTGAACCTGAGGGGGACCGATATCTTGGCGGGGAGATCTGCAAAGGCTACTGGGGAGACTTTAAACTAGAATGGTTGGGGGGAGTGACTCAAATAGAGAATGCTATTAGACAGTGTGTGAGGCGGGAGGCAGAGAAGGAAAGCACTCAGACCCAACATGTAGGGTAAAAAGAAGAAAACAATAATAAACAGAGAATAAGAGGTGGTGGGGTTCTTAAATGGGTGAGCAGAGAAGCAGAGGGGTGTAAAATGCGGGCGGAAGCAAAAGGTAGCAAGGTGAAAAGTAAAAGTGGCAGGCAGAAAAATCCAGGGCAAAAATCAAAAAGAACCACTTTTCAACATAATTGTATAAGGGGTAAGAGCGTTGTAAAAACAAGCCTGAAGGCTTTGTGTCTCAATGCAAGGAGCATTCATAATAAGGTGGATGAGTTGAACGTGCAGATAGCAATTAATGATTATGATATAGTTGGGATCACGGAGACATGGCTCCTGGGTGACCAAGGCTGGGAGCTGAACATCCAGGGATATTCAATATTCAGGAGGGATAGAGAGAAAGGAAAAGTAGGTGGGGTAGCGTTGCTGGTTAGAGAGGAGATTAACGCAGTGGAAAGGAAGGACATTAGCTTGGAGGATGTGGAATCGGTATGGGTAGAGCTGCGAAACACTAAGGGGCAGAAAACACTGGTAGGTGTTGTGTACAGGCCACCTAGCAGTAGTAGTGAAGTTGGGGATGGCATCAAACAGGAAATTAGAAATGCGTGCAACAAAGGCAAAACAGTTATAATGGGTGACTTCAATCTACTTATAGATTGGGTGAATCAAATTGGCAGGGGTGCTGAGGAAGAGGATTTCTTGGAATGTATGCGGGATAGTATCAAAGCAAAAAATGATGCGTACAAATTTGCCAGAAAAAGCAGCATACCAGAGGACTGGGAGAAATTCAGAGACCAACAGAGGAGGACAAAGGGCTTAATTACGAAAGGGAAAATAGATTATGAAAGGAAACTGGCAGGGAACATAAAAACTGACTGCAAAAGTTTATATAGATATGTGAAGAGAAAGAGATTAGTTAAAACAAATGTAGGTCCCTTGCAGTCAGAAATGGGTGAATTGATCATGGGGAACAAGGATATGGCAGACCAATTGAATAACTACTTTGGTTCCGTCTTCACTGAGGAAGACATAAATATTATGCCGGAAATAGCAGGGGGCCGCGGGTCAAAGGAGATGGTGGAACTGAGTGAAATCCAGGTTAGTCGGGAAGTGGTGTTGGGTAAATTGAATGGATTAAAGGCCGATAAATCACCAGGGCCAGATAGGCTGCATCCCAGAGTACCTAAGGAAGTAGCTCCAGAAATAGTGGATGCATTAGTGATAATTTTTCAAAACTCTTTAGATTCTGGAGTAGTTCCTGAGGATTGGAGGGTAGCAAACGTAACCCCACTTTTTAAGAAGGGAGGGGGAGAGAAAACGGGGAATTACAGACCAGTTAGTCTAACATCGGTAGTGGGGAAACTGCTAGAGTCATTTATTAAAGATGGGATAGCAGCACATTTGGAAAGTGGTGAAATCATTGGACAAAGTCAGCATGGATTTCCGAAAGGTAAATCGTGTCTGACGAATCTTATAGAATTTTTCGAGGATGTAACTAGTAGAGTGGATAGGGGTGCACCAGTGGATGTGTTGTATCTGGACTTTCAGAAGGCTTTCGACAAGGTACCACATAAGAGATTAGGATACAAGCTTAAATCACACGGTATTGGGGGTTCAGTATTGATGTCAAGTCAAGTGAGTTTATTGTCATGTGTCCCTGGTAGGACAATGAAATTCTTGCTTTGCTTGAGCACAACAGAACATAGTAGGCATTTACTACAAGGCATTCTATAAATATATACACAATGGTCAATATACTGATAAAGTGCAAATAACAGTATTGGCTAGTAAAGTTCAGTGTTATGTCCGAGCCAGGTTTAATAGCCTGATGGCTGTGGGGAAGTAGCTGTTCCTGAACCTGGTCGTTGCAGTCTTCAGGCTCCTGTACCTTCTACCTGAAGGTAGTAGGGAGATGAGTGTGTGGCCAGGATGGTGTGGGTCCTTGATGATGCTGCCAGCCTTTTTGAGGCAGCGACTGTGGTAGATCCCCTCGACGGAAGGGAGGTCAGAGCCGATGATGGACTGGGCAGTGTTTCCTACTTTTTGTAGTCTTTTCCTCTCCAGGGCACTCAAGTTGCGGAACCAAGCCACGATGCAACCAGTCAGCATGCTCTCTACTGTGCACCTGTAGAAGTTAGAGAGAGTCCTCCTTGACAAACCGACTCTCCGTAATCTTCTCAGGAAGTAGATAGAGAACTGGCTGGCAAACAGGAAGAAAAGAGTAGGAGTAAACGGGTCCTTTTCACAATGGCAGGCAGTGACTAGTGGGGTACCGCAAGGCTCAGTGCTGGGACCCCAGCTATTTACAATTTATATTAATGATCTGGACGAGGAAATTGAAAGCAACATCTCCAAGTTTGCGGATGACACTAAGCTGGGGGGCAGTGTTAGCTGTGAGGAGGATGCTAGGAGACTGCAAGGTGACTTGGATAGGCTGGGTGAGTGGGCAAATGTTTGGCAGATGCAGTATAATGTGGATAAATGTGAGGTTATCCAATTTGGTGGCAAAAACGGGAAGGCAGACTATTATCTAAATGGTGGCCGATTAGGAAATGGGGAGATGCAGCGAGACCTGGGTGTCATGGTACACCAGTCATTGAAAGTAGGCATGCAGGTGCAGCAGGCAGTGAAGAAAGCGAATGGTATGTTGGCCTTCATAGCAAGAGGATTTGAGTATAGGAGCAGGGAGGTTCTACTGCAGTTGTACAGGGTCTTGGTGAGACCACACCTGGAGTATTGCGTACAGTTTTGGTCTCCAAATCTGAGGAAGGACATTATAGCCATAGAGCGAGTGCAGAGAAGGTTCACCAGACTGATTCCTGGGATGTCAGGACTTTCATATGAAGAAAGACTGGATAGACTTAGCTTATACTCGCTATAATTTAGGAGATTGAGAGGGGATCTTATAGAAACGTACAAAATTCTTATGGGGTTGGACAGGCTAGATGCAGGAAGATTGTTCCCGATGTTGGGGAAGTCCAGGACAAGGGGTCACAGCTTAAGGATAAGGGGGAAATCCTTTAAGACCGAGATGAGGAAAAACTTTTTCAAACAGAGAGTGGTAAATCTCTGGAACTCTCTGCCACAGAGGGTAGTTGAGGCCAGTTCATTGGCTATATTTAAGAGGGAGTTAGATGTGGCCCTTGTGGCTAAGGGGATCAGGGGGTATGGAGAGAAGGCAGGTACGGGATACTGAGTTGGATGATCAGCCATGATCATATTGAATGGCGGTGCAGGCTCGAAGGGCCGAATAGCCTACTCCTGCACCTATTTTCTATGTATCTATGTATCTATGTATCCTCAATGGTGTGTACGTCCTCGGATGATGAGCCCTCCAAAAGTCCACAATCAGCTCCTTCGTTTTTTTGATGTGCAAGAGGAGGCTGTTGTCCTGACACCAGAGTGCCAGATCATCCACCTCCTCCTGGTAGGCCTTCTCCTCTTTGTCAAAGATCAGCCCACCACCACAGTCTCATCAGCAAACTTGATTATCGAGTTGGAGCTGAACCTAGCCACACAGTCATGTGTGTACAGGGAGTACAGTAGGGGGCTGAGGACGCACCCTGGGGGGATCCTGTGCTCAGGGTGAGGGAATTCGATGTATTTCCCCCCATCTTGACTACCTGGGGCCTGGCGGTGAGATAGTGCAGGACCCAGGCACACAAGGGGGTGTTGAGCCCCAAATCCAGTAGCTTCTCGGCCAGTCTGGTGGGGACTATCGTGTTGAAGGCTAAACTGAAGTCTATGAACAGCATCCTCACGTAGCTCCCCTTCTGGCTGTCAAGATGAGAGAGAGAGGTGTGCAGAACCTGGGAGACCGCATCGTCCGTGGATCTGTTTGGACGGTATGCGAATTGTAACAGGTCCATGTTGCGAGGGAGGAAGGCGCAGATGTGTTTCTTCACCAGCCTCTCAAAGCATTTCATGACTACCAAGGTGAGGGTAGTCATTCAGACAGTTTGGGGAGGCATTTTTAGGTACCGGTACAATGGTGGATCTTTTAAAGCGGGCAGGGACCACGGACTTGTCCAGGGAGAGGTTGAATATTGTCGTGAGCACCGGAGCTAGCTGCGTAGCACAGGACTTAAACTCTATCAGGTATTGTGTTCTTTTTACTTGTATGGCTGTATGGTAACTCAAATATCACTGTACCTTAATTCCAACACTAAACTTGATTAAGGGTACTGGACATAGAAATAAGCATTAAGGACAAGCTTCATAACGGAGAGTTGAACAGAGTCCCAGTACATAGGGCCTTGGTAGTTGGAAACAGAGCAGACAATGTATGTGGAATAAAATTGGAAATGCACTTAGATTAGATCTGAAGGAGATTACAAAGATAAACAAAGAGAAACATAGAAACATAGAAATTAGGTGCAGGAGTAGGCCATTCGGCCCTTCGAGCCTGCACCGCCATTCAATATGATCATGGCTGATCATCCAACTCAGTATCCCGTACCTCCATACCCTCTGATCCCTTTAGCCACAAGGGCCACATCTAACTCCCTCTTAAATATAGCCAATGAACTGGCCTCGACTACCCTCTGTGGCATTGAGTTCCAGAGATTCACCACTCTCTGTGTGAAAAAAGTTCTTCTCATCTCGGTTTTAAAGGATTTCCCCCTTATCCTTAAGCTGTGACCCCTTGTCCTGGACTTCCCCAACATCGGGAGCAATCTTCCTGCATCTAGCCTGTCCAACCCCTTAAGAATTTTGTAACTTTCTATAAGATCCCCTCTCAATCTCCTAAATTCTAGAGTATACACCAAGTCTATCCAGTCTTTCTTCATAAGACAGTCCTGACATCCCAGGAATCAGTCTGGTGAACCTTCTCTGCACTCCCTCTATGGCAATAATGTCCTTCGCACAGACATATGGGAAAATAAAGAAAACCTTAACACTAAGTCATTAATGGACTAGGAGTCAATGTTGTCCAGCAAACACAGGTGAAGTGCGACCATTAACAAATTTGAGCATATTTACCTGAAATGAGTGCGGTTAAAATAGTAAGATTAAATGAGAACTAACCAGTTTGAAGTTTGATCTTTATTTTATGAGTTGCGATGAGTGATTACGAGAAGACCCCGCCTGTGCGCACGCTCGTCAATCTTCAAAGCAGCAGTGTGAAATCACAGATAACATTAGTTGAAGTGACATAGTAAGATTAGAGAAGACTAGAACTACCAGATGACCTTAATGATACGAGGGTTGGGAGCGAAGGGCACTAATCACTCATCGCAACTCCTCATAAAATAAAGATCAAACTTCAAACTGGTAAGTTCTCGTTTAATCTTACTATTTTACTTCGGAGTCACGTGAGTGATTCCGTGAAGATTTCAAAGCTCTGTGATTTCATGCCGTGAGAACGAGTCCACACAACCACAACTGCTTCAATTGACAGATGAGGGAAACATTCATAATGAATAAATAATAATAATAGTACCCCTCTCATCCGGGAGGAACTATACAACAGAACCTAAAATAGAGTTGGCAAATACCCCATGTCTGGCAATGGGTTATTATAACATGTTTGGAAAACTCGTTCGTTTGACCCTCCTGCAGCCGCTAGGATATGGTCCAGCGGAACATACATAACCCTTGCTGCTGATATTGTAGCAGCCCTGATGGAGTGAGATTTGAAAAAAATCAGTATCTACTCCTGCATAAGCCAAACCCCATTTTACTACCTGAAGATGGTCTGAACTGATACCTTCTTATACATTTTTTTGTAACTAACAAACATTGCTAGTTCAGAGCCTCTAAGGCTCTTGGTGACCATGACGTATTGTTGTATATGTGTGACCTCACCTAACCGAAGGTCACTGGGGTATGCCATGAAACTAGTTTGAGACCTGATGCCCCTGGGTCTGCTCTGCTTAACTAAATCATAAACATAAAATATTATATTATTTGCAGATGTAACCATCCTGTCCAGTAGCAATTATGTAGTGACTGAACCCGTTGCGCTGAGACCAGCGCCATGAGGATAACTACCTTATGAGAGCCGCGTCAAAGCTAAGGATGTAGCTGGAGCCCCCTGGTGAAGCAGTGTTAACACAATGTCAATATCCCATACTGCCTTGTACTTGTCCTGGGAGAACTTGTGTCAAAGATGCCCTTTACAAACTCGATATCAGAGGGTGAAACCCGACAGAGTGGGTCCCGTTCGCTGCAGCAAATATGATGGGAAGGCACGTTGGGCACAGTTAATGGCCCTATAATTCAATTATTGTCAAAGACCCATTTGAAAATGAACTCCAAGATGTCAGTAATCTGTACCGTATTATTTGTAACATTAGCATTTAAACAAAATGCTTCCCATCTCCTGAAGAGGAAATGTACTGCTTTTTTGAGGGGCTATCCCTGCACTCTGCAGTGAGCACATACATGGACCGGTTTGACAACCCGAGCCGTAGGAGCAGCCTCCTCAGAATCTGCACATCAATTAATTGATTTTATCATGCAGAGGCTGGTTTCCCGAGCCACAGGTTGAACCAGCAAAGTTTTACGTTTAGAATAGAAATAAGCCTCTGCATGATAAAATCAATTAATTATTATTATTCCCGATTATTTGTCGGGAATAATAATAAGGTTATATTATTATTCCCGACAAAAGCGGGACTCATGGCTGCATAGGCCAGTTAGACAGTACGAAACCTAAACGGGATCTTGCTGACTTTATTGCAAGACCCGACTGATGAGGCAAAATGGAGGAAGACATAAAAGAACATTCCTCCTCCTTGTAGCGAAAGTGTATCAACTTGAACATGCAGATAATGCATATTCGCTCAATAATCCTTTAACCCATAGAATGCACCTAGTGTCTATAGATAGTTGATACCAATAACTGAAGAATTGGCAACTCATATAAACCTCCTCCAACTCCGAACTAGAGATGGCGTTCGCAATTTTCCACCTTAAAGCACTTAGCATCAGATTGTAATATAACTGAAATTTTACTGACCAAACTACTGGAGCAATGCTGAATACTGTTCATCCATCATTGTGACTTTGTTAGCTTCAGCTGGTAATAGCATAGGTCTGTTAACAATGCCCTACATGGCACTTGAGAGGTTGCTACTTTGCACAATGTAAGTTCCCCCACTTGCACGGCTGAATCACAGCTACTATATTGCCAATCACACGATGAATAGAAGGCTGCTTTATAACAACAAGGTTCTTACAGGCTTCTATTAACTCCAATCTCTTACCCCATGGCGGAGTCACAGGCTAATTAATAGATAAAGGTAAATCCTAATGCTCAAATATAGTTTGAGGCTGAAACAGCTGATTTTAGCAAAATGCAGCGTTAGAATATCATCCAAACAGGACATAACAAGTGTTTTTGAACTCTGAGCAGTCCAAACACCGATTTTAGTAATTTGGTAAATAACCTGGGAGCTGAAGTTAGCCCATTTTGCAATGCTTTACTGTTATCATTACTTCATCCAGATAATTTCAAATGTCTCCCGTGACCCCTGTAAATGGGAGCTGAATAGAATGTATCTTTGAGATCGATGCATGCCATAAAGATCCTTATGAAAATCAGTTGTTAATCAGTAACGAAGTTTCCTATTTGGAAAAGTTTATACTGCACACGCAAGTTAAATGACATTCTCCATCTTTCACAATGAACAGGCCACGCCTCCCATCATTCCATGCCTGTCTCGACCGATAACTCTGACCCGATTTCCGAGCATGTCTTGAAAGACAATCCTGGCCCTAATACTGAGCCTGCATTGAAAGACAACTCTGGCCATAATTCTGAGCCTGCCTCGAAAGACAACTCTGGCCACAATTCTGAGCCCCAATTCCAACCTGCTTGGAATGCTAGTATTGTGCAATTTTACATGGTTAGATGCCGCTAAGTAGATGGCAATGCCCTAACCATTTGTGTGTTGTACAAAACAAGTGTAAATATTAGCAACTTGTAAGTGGTCCACTTACCCCATGTTTCGGAAGTGCCAGACCCACCTACCTGCCTGGTTATTCTTGGTTGTAGAGTAGTACTGGTAGGGTGCGTGGAACCTCTGCCCAGCTTTCACGCTGCCATCAGCTTCAGTGAACCACTTACTGCCGATGGAGGCGTGGGGTGTGTTGTCGCCGAAACGATGAAGCTTTGCTCGTCGTTGGTACCTTGATTGGTCCGAGAGCTTTTGCTTCCTCATCCAGGTTTTGCCTGTTGAATAGGTCTTACCTGAAGAGTAGATTCAGCAGCTGGCTCTAATGTCCCCCTTGATAGCGCTGTTCACTGCCGGCACTTGTAGCGTGAGGGGAACTCTGGCCCCTTCCGAGTATTCTGCCCACGGCTGGTAACCAACTCTTCTGGCAGCAACACGTTCGTTTGCGAGGATTCCCTTGAAGCCATACGCATGTGCTCCAGTATGTTCCACGGACATACTTTAGAATTTGAAGTCAGTTACACACTGACCACTCGCACTCCCCTCCACAGAGAGGAAGATTCGTAGGCAGCCCTGAAATAGGTGCTGCCGCAGGCCCCTGAGGATACCTGCGCTGATATGGCCCCTCCAACGGACCTATACCAGGATGGAACATCCATGCAACATTTTTTTCTTTGCGCGCACGTCGATTTAAGCCCTTCATGCCTCATGGTATGCTCTCCGCTATATCTTCGAACTCATGAGTCAGAAAACTGACCCCGATTGGCCAACTCTTCACCCAGCGGTTCTCCTGAGTCTGTTGGGATGGCCAATCTTGCTGCCAGGAATGGTACCTCTGACTCGTGCCCTTCATCCCTTGGGGTAGCCTCCACGGCTAAACCCACAGACTCGGCGGCAGAATAATACTGGCCCCGCATGCTCTCCTCCTCCAAGAGGGAGACATTAAGCAGCCCTGAATCAGGCGCCGCTGGCGCGGGCTCTCAAAGAGGCCGGCACTGACACAACTCCTCCTGTTGGAGTGTATCTTGGTGGAGCATCCTCTCCGTTAGGAGCTCCATCCTGGACAACCGTCTAAAGACATTATCCATTAGCGGAGGGGAACCCTCTCGGTCCTACTCGTCCGAGTCCATAGGCCTGACTGACTTATTGTTGGTTTTACCCCATGTCCTGGGGGACCACAACGGTCTGGGAGCTGCTGACTGCACTGTCAGCGACTCTGGTGGTGATACCGCCTTCCTCCTGGATTTACCCCCTCCACGGGAACCACAGCAGTCTGGGAGCCGCTGACCGCCTTGTCAGCAACTGAGGTAGCGAACCCGATGGCCGCCGGTTACCTGGTCCGGAACTGGAGTGTCCCCACGGCCCATAACCAGTTTCCCCGCGGCCCGTCCGGACTTCGCCCCGAAAACATCCAGCAGGAAACTTCTGTAAAAAGAGGTTCCTGCAAGAAAAAACAGAAGCTGGTAAGAAATACAAAACTTACCTGTAGGTTTAAACTTACCGCTGGCAGGAGCGAGCCTGCCAGTCAGTCGCTTCGACGCTCCGAAGTAAAATCTCCCATTTAGTTGTATAACACAATGATATTATAGTTGACAATACATTATAGTTCAATCCTTTTTAATGAATCAAACAAATCAATTAATCTGTCATGAAGAACAAATGTGCAATATTTAGCAGATCAAATATATTATACACTATTGTGCAATTATGATATTTTATCTAAGGATAGAGTCTGTTCTCACCTTCTCCATTGTGGTCTGGTTTGGCTCAGCCTCCAAGCACGACACCTGGAAGCTGCAGCGAATCGTCTGATCAGCAGAGAAGATTATTGGCTGCAACCTTCCCTCCATTGATGAACTGTACACTGCAAGGGTCAGGAAGCGAGCGGGCAAGATCATCTCTGACCCCTCTCACCCTGGCCACAAACGCTTTGAATCACTTCCCCCTGGAAGGCGACTCCGGATTGTCAAAGCTGCCACAGCCAGACATAAAAACAGTATTTATCCACGAGTAGTTAGAAACATAGAAAATAGGTGCAGGAGTAGGCCATTCGGCCCTTCAAGCCTGCACCGCCATTCAATATGATCATGCTCTACTCAACAGCCAAAAATCTGTAGCCTCTCTTTGATCTGGTATTTTGTTGGTTCACATGCTTGATCAATGGTGATTTATCATTAATGTCTTATTATTATTATTAATGTTTTGTGTTTTCTGAGTCATTCGTAACTGTCACTGTATGTCATGTTGTTACTTGTGGGCGGAGCACCAAGGCAAATTCCTTGTATGTGAATATTTGGCCAATAAACTTACTTACTTACTTCACGAGTAAAGAAAATATTAAAAAGAATCTGAAAATATATTTGAACAGGGTTTCTTCCAGTATGACATTAATTGCAAATATAGAGACATACAGCATGGATTTTGGACTTTTGGCTCATCAACACTGCACTGACCAGCAAAGACCCATTTAACTAATCTTACTTTAATCTCTTTTTTTCTCCCCTATACCAATTGACTCCATTGAAACTAACAGGGGAGATTTATAATAGGAGAAACTATAATAGGGGAGATTTAAAGTGCCAATCACCTTACCAAGCCAAAGATTTACACAAAATGCTGGAGTAACACAGCAGGACAGGCAGCAACTCTGGTGAGAAGCAATGGGTGATGTTCGGGTCGCGACCCTTCTTCAGACTGACGTCAGGGACGTCTATCTATCTCCCTCCTAATGGGAGTGAGGTAGATAGATAAGGAAGTGTGAAGGTGTGAAAACAGGACAAAGGGAATGGAGATCAAGGAAAATGTAGAATAGATCATTGACAGCTGGAAGAATGGAACAACAAAGCAAACAAAGCTGAAATGTAGTCGGAGACAGTAAGACTGGTCGGAGAACTGGGAGGGGCAAGGGATGGAGAGAGAGGGAAAGCAAGGGTTACTTGAAGTTAGAGAAGTCAATGTTCATACCGCTGGGGTGTAAGCTAACCAAGCAAAATATGAAGCACTGTTCCTCCAATTTGCGCTGGGCCTCACTCTGACAATGGAGGAGGCCCCGGACAGAAAGGTCAGTGGGGGAATGGGAGGGGGAGTTAAAGTGTTTAGCAACCGGGAGATCAGGTAGGTTCAGAGCAGAGGTGTTCAGCGAAATGATCGCCAAGCCTGCGCTTGGTCTTGCCGATATACAGGAGTCCACACCTGGAACAGCGGATACGGTAAATTAGGTTGGAGGAGGTGCAAGTGAACCTCTGCTTCACCTGTAAAGACTGTTGGGGTCCTTGGATGGAGTCGAGGGGGAGGTATAGGAACAGGTGTTGCATCTCCTGTGGTTGCAGGAGAAAGTACCTGGGTAGGGACTGGTTTGGGTGGGAAGAAACGAGTTGACCAGGGAGTTGTGGAGGGAATGGAGTGTGAGGATTAGGTGCTGTATGCAATGGCTGATGGTGTAGAAGGTGAGAACTAGAGGGACTCTGCCCCTGGAGTGACTGGGGGAGGGGAAGATACAAGATCAAGATACATTTATTTGACACATGTACCAGTTGGCACAGTGAAATGTGTGGTCACCATACAGCCATACAATAAAATAAAGAACACAACAGATGATAGAGTCTAACATAAAATATCCCCACACACAGAATCAAAACTTTCCCACTGTGAGGGAAGGCAGCTAAAGTCAGTCCTCTTCCTCGGATGTTCCTGATGTTCACCCATGGTCGGGGCCTCCCGAGCCCTCCATTGTCGCCGCTACGGGCGGCCCGCCGGTCAGGCCCACTCGCCGGGATGTTGGAACTCTAACGTCAGAACGGGAGGACAACATCAGCGGCTTGGACCGCCTAATCGGCCGCTTCCTACCGGAGTCCGCGGCTCCCGAAGTCCACAGGCCGCGCTGGGCGGAGATTCATGCTGGCGGCCCTCGGCAAAGGGTCCCAGGACTCTGCGATGTTGGTCAGCGTCACCCACGCTGGGAGCTCCGCAACCACAGCTCCGCAATGTCGATGCTGCAGGCCTAACTCTCCGGAGCTTCAAACGGCGATCCAGGTAGGCATCGCCCCGCTCCACTGTTAATCCATCGCTGCACCACCACTGTTGAAACTCTGGTCCGGTCCCCGGTCCCCGGTCCCCGGCAGGAAAGGCCACTCCAATCCAGGTGGTAGGCCGTGAGGAGGGGGGCAAGGACGTGACTCGGAGAATAGTCGTGTCCTCGCCAGGAAGCTACTGGGAAGCGGTTTCCTCCTTACCCTACCCCCCTCCCCCACATAGAAAAACGAAAGAATCCCCAAAACAAACTGTATAGACAAACTAAAATTAAAAAAGATAGAAAAAAACGGACAGACTGTAGGCAGAGGCTGCCTTCAATGCGGCGCTCCAAGAAGAAAGAGTAGAGCTGCGGGATATCGAGGAGACCCCAGCGAGGGGAACCCCCGTTCCCTAAAGAATGATAACATCTTGAGGGGGGACCTCATTGAAACTTACAGAATAATGAAAGGCATAGATAGAGTGGATGTGGAATGGATATTTCCACTGGTTTGAGAGTCTAGGACCAGAGGTCATGACCTCAGAATTAAAGGGTGGCCTATTAGAAAGGAGGTGAGGAAGGACTTCTTTAATCAGATGGTAGTTAATTTGTGGAACTCATTGACACAGAGACCTGTGGAGGCCAAATCAGTGGATATTTTTTAAGGCAGAGATAGACAAATTATTGATTAGTGCGGGTGTCACGGGTTATGGGGAGAAGGCAGGAAAATGGGATTAGGAGACAGAGATCAGTAATGATTGAATAGCGGAGTAGACTCGATGGGCTGAATGGCCTAATTCTACTCCTATAATGTGAATTTGTGAACAAAGGAAATGGCAAAAACACGGAAGGAATGGAGGTTGGAAATTGAGATAATAGAAGAATCGCCAAATGGATAAGTTTATCCGAGGAAAATATGAGAGAGATATTGGATGAAATGTGATTCAAGAAAAAGGTAGTGATCAAGTCTTGGTGAGTTGAGCAGCAAGAGGCTTGGGAAAGCAACAAAGTTGATGGAAGCAAGTTTAGCAATGACATAAACTTGCTAAGTTATTAGATCAAATGAGATGGCAACAAATTGAAAGACGATGAGTTGAACTCAAATATTGAGGTCCTGAATAATAATAATATACTTAGTTCTTAAAGATTAACCTTTTTATAAACCATGCAATTGAGCTGATTTACACAGGATTCAAAGCCATTGTGGGTGCCTAAAGTATACAGAATCAGGTAGATTTTATCACCCATGTAAAGCAATGTTCATGTTGTTAATTCTTCATAGGGGCACTGATCCTTTTGATGAATCCCAATGATTGGAAACAACCAAGGAATAGTTAATCTGTGCCCTCTGTTATGAAATCATGAATTGGTTACTGCAAATTGCAAAAACAAATTTAGTTTAGATTAGTTTATTATTGTCATCTGTGCCGAGGTACAGTGAAAAGCTTTTCCTTGCACATTATCCAGTCAAATAAAAAAACCACATGATTACAATCAAGCCATCCACAGAGCACAGATAAAGGATAAAGGTTACAACATTTAGTGCAAAATAAAGTCAGATTAAAGATAGTTCAACTGAGGTAGAAGGGAGGTCAGGACCCCATTCTAGCTGATGAGGGGACTAGACTGTTCAGTTGCCTGATAACAGCTGGGAAGATGCTGTTCCTGAATCTGGAGGTATGCTTTTTCAAACTTCTGTACCTCTTGCCTGATGGGAGAAGGGAGAAGCGGGAATGACCGGTGTGAGACTGGTCCTTGATTATGCTGGTGGCTTTGCCAAGGCAGTGTGAAGTATAGATGGAGTCAATGGACAGGTGGTTGGTTTGCGTTCTGATCTGGGCTATGTCCACAACTCTGCAATTTCTTGGATGGAGCTGTTCCCAAACCAGGCTGTGATGCATACCGATAAAATGCTTCATATGGCACATCTGTAGAGGTTGGTGAGGGTTGTTGTGGACATGTGAAATCCCTAAGCCTTTTAAGGAAGTAGAGACATTAATGTGCTTTCTAGGCCATAGCGTTTACATGGCTGGCATTATTTATTTCTAGGAACTTGAAGCTATCCTAAATCTTTTCTAATGCGACTGTATTCATCCTGTTTCCTTTATAATTTGTCTGATATGAGACCAAAACACTGGATTATTGCAAATAAAGATCTTGAGTTTGGAAATTTCCTCCAAAGCTCCTCTTGCATTGCTGCCATGGCTTCACAAGGATTGCCCAGTTACATCCATAAAGACCATCTGTGCAGAGGGATCCAAAGAATAGTTTTTGAAGTACCTCTGTACTGAGGCAAGCATGACAACCTTCTTGACGTCAATTACAACCAGGTTCTTAAGGTGTCAAGAATACAAACACTTCTATTTTGTCAGCCTCCATAACCAATGATCATTTCAATGACTGTTCACCATATCAAGCAGTGCTGTTTGATGTAATTAGTTGACTGAGCAGCACAACTGGTGAGAAATACATAGAGGGACATTGCTGCAAAGGTCATTGCTGATGCCTTAGAATTGCAAGACTGTTATCAGTAGTGAATACATCAACGGTTATAGAGTCATAGAGTCTTACAGTGTGGAAACAGGCCCTTCGGCCCAACTTTCCCACACTAGCCAACATGTCCCATCTACACAAGTCCCACCTGCCTGCATTCGGTCCATCTATACTATTACTAAATCTCTCATCTTGACCACTGTTGTCTGCGTTGTAAATAAATTTGCGCAAAAACGTTACCCTATATTGCTAGGATTTTTTTGCCACTAGGGCGACCTAATCTGCGAGTTTAGAAGAGTGTCTTCGACCATCAAACACACAGCATGGTCGACACGTGGTCCTAGAAAGTCCTTTGAGGTTGCTGGAACTCACCTGCATGCTCGAGGGAAGTTCCCGAATACTCGTGGACTCAGCTAGATCGTGGAAAATTTGTCAGCATGTTGAAACATTTTCCATGAGTAAAATTTGGTCGGCATGGTTCTTTTGAACTCGTAGTGCAGTGGAGTGGGGTTGCTATTTAGTTATCGTAGGCAATCTCCTTCGTTGACCGGGCAATTTTGATTGGCTCATTGGAGTTTTCAGGACGAGGGAAAACCACCGTAATGTAAAATGCCCGCTAAACTTTATTATGCTTCTTAAAAATGTCTCCACTCCTTCTCCCTCCTTCTCTCCCCATCTCTCCCCTTCTCCCCTCTCTCTCCCCTTCTCCCCCTCTCTCCCCTTCTCCCCTTCTCTCCCCTTCTCTCCCCTTCTCCCCCTCTCTCCCCCTTCTCCCCCTCTCTCCCATTCTCCCCCTCTCTCCCCTTCTCCCCCCTCTCTCCCCTTCCCCCCCTCTCTCCCCTTCCCCCCCTCTCTCCCCTTCCCCCCTCTCTCCCCTTCTCCCCCCTCTCTCCCCTTCCCCCCCCTCTTCTCCCCTCCCCCCCTCTCTCGCCTCCCCCCCCCTCTCTCGCCTCCCCCTCCTCTCTCCCCTTCCCCCCCTCTCTCCCCTTCCCCCCTCTCTCTCCCCCCTCTCTCCCATCCCCCTCCTCTCTCCCTTCCCCCCTCTCTGCCCTCCCCCCATCTCTCCCTCCCCACCCCCTCTCTCCCCTTCCCCCCCTCTCTCCCCCTCCCCCCTCTCTCCCCTTCCTCCCCCTCTCTCCCCTCCCCCCCTCTCTCCCCTTCCCCCCCTCTCTCCCCTTCCCCCCTCTCGGCCCAATCCCCCCTATCTCACCTTCCCCCCCTCTCTCCCCCTTCCCCCCTCTCTCCCTTCCCCCCCTCTCTCCCCTTCCCCCCTCTCTCCCCTTCCCCCCCTCTCTCCCCTCCCCTCCTCTCTCCCCTTCCCCCTCTCTCCCCTCCCCCCCCTCTCTCCCTCCCCCCCTCTCTCCCCTTCCCCCCTCTCTCCCCTTCCGCCCCATCTCCCCTTCCCCCCTCTCTCCCCCTTCCCCCCCCTCTCTCCCCTCCCCCCTCTCTCCCCTCCCCCCCTCTCCCCTCTCCCCCTCTCTCCCCACCCCCCTCTCTCCCCTCACCCCCTCTCTCCTCTCTCCCCCCTCTCTCCCTCCCCTTCTCTCCCATTCCCCCCTCTCTCCCTTCCCCCCCTCTCTCCACTTCCCCCCTCTCTCCACTTCCCCCCCTCTCTCCCCCTTCCCCCCTCTCTCCCCTTCCCCCCT
>JAXLNO010005083.1:0-36142 GCA_038087875.1 Malacoraja senta
TTGATTTGCGCCATGATCAACCTCTCAAAGCACTTCATCACCACAGGCGTTAGTGCCACAGGTCGATAGTCATTGAGGCACGTCACCTTACTCTTCTTGGGCACTGGTATAATTGATGCCATTTTGAAGCAGGTGGGAACATCAGACCTCAGAGGTGAGAGGTTGAAAATGTCCGTAAAAACTCCAGCCAGTTGGTCCGCACAGGTTTTTAGAACACGACCGGTATTCCATCAGGTCCAGGCGCTTTTCGAGGCAAGAACGGGGTACTGATTGGGGATGATTAACCATGATCACATTGAATGGCGGTGCTGGCTCGAAGGGCCGAATGGCCTACTCCATTGTCTATCGTCTCCCCTTTTCCTAATCTGACAGCATTCGGATAATAATCTGCCTTCCTGTTCTTGCCACCAAAGTGGATTACCTCTCATTTATCCACATTATACTGCATCTGCAATGCACATGCCCACTCACCCAACCTATCCAAGTCGCCCTGCAGCCTCATAGCATCCTCTTCGCAGCTCACACTGCCACCCAGCTTTGTGTCATCCGCAAACATGGCGATGTCATATTTAATTCACTCGTCTAAATCGTTAATATATATTGTAAATAACTGGGGTCCCAGCACCGAGCCTTGCAGCACCCCACAAGTCACTGCTTGCCAATCTGATTTTTTTCAGAAATAAATCCTACTCTTTCCTACTCTTTGTCAATGTTCTATCCATGTCAATGTAAAAAGCTCGTTCTAAGCTTCCCTCCAGTCTAGTTTCAGTAAAAAATCACTGAATCAAGCAATTGCCCATCTAATCTTTATTTTGACAAAACATAGTTACAGGTCAACTACTATACGCAACCACCGCGGGTTCAATCCTCGTATCTGCCTGTTCCAGCCCTCTAGGCCTCGCTCAAACAGAGACACTCCAGAAGGTCACGCAGTCCCAAGCGCTCTCCCAGAAGATCGACGCAGGACCTCGTGGCAGCGGACTTTTATAGGTCCCCGGACATTGAGGGGCCGAACCACATGGGGGTGGTCTGTTTACAATCCAATTACAGATATCGATTAACCCCGTACATGACAGGCATTTCCCTAACCCAATAATACAGTGGCTAATACATTGTATTCAAACAGTGCTTCTCAGAGGAAGCGAACCTTGCAACATTTACCCTGATATGCAAGAAAACCAGACAAGGCTCAATACCTCATCCAATCAACATTCAGTAAAGTAAAGCTTTGCAACATTATTTACAATTATTTACAAGGTGTATGTCTGGTTTGCATTCATCCAATCTATTCTATGCATTTTGCACCTAATTGCCAGTGTCTGCAGATGTTCCCATTCTCTTCCTGCAGCTTGGATCTAGGCTCTAGGCAAACTGGCACCACTCTGCAGCTTGTCCCAGTACCACAGAGAGCACTTTCAAAGTGACCAAATATCCCAGCAGCCCTGAAGCATTTACCCAATTTTAGTCCTAGCCTCTCCAATCTGGCCAGCATTAACATTAATACCCTACGCCCAATACCATGTACTCTAATTTTACACACTAATCTCTTGCGTGGGACCTTCCTTCTGTGGAAGTATTCAAAAGTCATTGGACATATGCCAAATTTCCTCAGTGAAGGCAATGGTATGCCTTTGTGTGTGTCACATCAAAGTAGTTGGTCTGTGATAAGCCAGCTAAATGTGACATGATTAGACATTGGAGTTCACCTCTGCTGTCTTCAGTATCCTGTGAGGTCTCAAGTTGTTTGAAAGCTGCATAGAAGGAGGTCATCGGTGGAGCAGTGGCTGCCTCGCCAACAGTCTGTCTGTCCTTTCTTCGTTTTATTACTTTTAGTATGTGTTAAAAAGTATGTTTTAGTATTCCTTGGTTTGTTTTATGTGGGGTGTTTGTGGGGCGGGGGGGTATGTGGGAAACTTTTTTTCAATCTCTTACCTCGACGGAGATGCGATTTTTTTTTTCCGTCTCATATCTCCGTCACAACTGCAGCCTAATATCGTGGAGTTGGCGGCCTTTTCTGGAGACCGACGGGCGCTCCAAGTCCCGGGTGTAAACAAGCACCAGAGACAGTGTATGATTTAAACACATATTTAATCAGCACTGAAACTTAGCAGCGTTGCGGACAATAGGTTGTCAGTACATCCTAGCTGCTCACTGGCAGTGCCGGGAACAAGCGTTAGTATAAATGTTATAGTGGGGTGGAGTTAGCTGGCTTATATGTGATTGGTTCACATGCATCATCAATCTACATCCTTCCCCCTAAAGAATAAATGTGGAAAGGGCACCCATACCATGAAGTTAAACATACTCGCCATATCTGTCTGGTGGTCTACTAACACGGCCCGAGCGCGTGCGGACCCAACCATCCCTCGCTCACCTGAAGGATGAGACGGAGAGTCTGGAGGCAAGAATGGCACGGGAGAGGCTTGTGGTGACTGAAAGGGGAAACATGCAGTAGGTGAAACCCTGTGGTTAGTGGAGACCGAGGGCTGTGGGGGGGTGCAAGGCATGCGGGGACGGGTGGGAGATATTGCAAAAGGCAGCTGGAACTGGAGCGGCGGAGCATAGGGATCAGCAGGCGGTGGTCGGGGCTCCCTCACAGCAAGCAGGTGTTGTCGAATTCTCCGGTATACCGCTCCCTCACAGTCCACAAGGTACGATCGCGGCTTGTCAGTCGGGCGTACAACAGAGCCCAGACGGGAATGTCCAGTTGAAGTTCATAGATGGATGACCTGGCCCGGCAGTAGAGGCTGGAGTGGTCGGCTGGAACTGTCGTATGACCGTTTCTGGATGTCATGCTTCTCCTGGAGACATTTCTGGATAGTGGCGGGCTTCAGCACACGAGGGACCAGCTGCTGTTGTGCGATGGGGACCAGAGACCTCATCACTCTCGACAGTAGATGCTGTGCCGGCGATCCCAAGGTTCCGTCTCTGGCGATGTTTCTGAGATTCAGGAGATCGAGATAGACGTCTGACTTCGAAATGCGCGGTCCCTCCAGCAAGTGCTCGGCGCTTCTGACAGCGTGTTCAGCGAGTCCATTTCTCTGTGGGTACTCGGGACTGCTCGTGACGTGCTGGAAGTTTCATCGGTCTGCAAAAAGCTTGAACATGTGGCTGGTGAACTGCCGACCGTTGTTGGTTCTCAGGATGACAGGAGCGCCATAGGCTGAGAAGTGTCTTTTCAGCTTCTTGATGACCATCTCAGATTTGAGGGAGGTCAGTTGGTCTAGTTCAAACCAGTTAGAAAAGGAGTCGACCAGAACGAGGTAGCGCTTTCCGCACCATTCGAAAATGTCCGCAGCCAGCGACGACCAAGGCAGTGCTGGTGGAGGTTGTTGCAGAAGGGGTTGCTGCTGCTGATGAGGCGCAAGATTGTTGCAAGTGGGGCAGGAGGCTATGCGGTCCCGGATGTACGTGGCTATTCCCGGCCAGTAGAACAGACCACGAGCGCGTACCAGTGTGGAGTCGCTCCTGGGTGACCGCTGTGTACCTCTTTGAAGTATTCGTCTCGTAGCGATGAGGGTATCACTACCTTGTGACCCTTAACAACAACACCATCCTGAACCACCAGTTCATCACGGACCAAGAAGAACGGCTGCACCTCTGTGGGCGTGTTGGATTGTTTGTCTGGCCAGCCTGTTTTGATGATGGATGAGAGGGCTTGAAGCGTATCATCATTGGCAGTGTGCACGGCCAGGATGCGCAGTTGCTTACTGGAGACGAGATCGACACCAAGGACCGTGAAATTCTCCTGTTCATGGGGGTGTTGTTCGCAAGATGCTCGAGGTGCACGAGAGAGTGTGTCAGCGACATGCATGTCCTTACCCTTTGTGTAGGTAATAGAGAAGTCGTACCGCTGCAGCTGCAACATCATGCGCTGCAAACGAGCTGGGGCGGTGTGGATAGGCTTGTTCAGGATTGTCACCAGTGGTTGGTGGTCCGTCTCGACCATGAACATGTTGCCATAGACGAAGTCGTGGAATTTGGAGCAGGCAAAGACGACAGCCAGCAGTTCCTTTTCGATTTGCACGTAGTGATGCTCCGTGTCGGTCATGGTGCAAGAGGCATACGCGACAGGTAGTAGGGTACCATCATCAGACGGTTGCAGGCAGGCTGCAACGAGCCCAAATTTCGAGGCATCGCAGGTGATCGTCACCGGACGTTTCAGGTCGAAAAAAGTCAGGGTCGGTGCACTGGTCAGTTTGGATTTTAAAACATCAAAGGCAACCTGATGTTGCTGGAACCTTGACCATGCAGTGTCTTTTTTGGTCAGCTGCCGCAGTGTGAAGCTTAGCTCGCTGAGGTTCGGTATGAACTTTCCGAGATAGTTTACCATGCCCAGGAAACGTTGCAGGCCTTTCACGTCTGTGGGGGCAGGCATTTCTGTGATGGCAGTAGTTTTCTTCTGATCGGGTTTGAGGCCATCAGGAGTGAAGATGTGGCCGACGTAGGAGACCACTGGAACCCTGAACTTGCACTTGTCAGGATTGAGCTTGAGGTTGATCTTGACAGCACGCTCCAAGATGAGCCTGAGATTGTGATCGTGTTCCGCTGCGTCTTTACCATAGACGAGGATATCGTCGACAATAATGACACAAGGCAGGTCCTCGAATAATTGCTCCATAGTTCTTTGGAAGACTTCACTGGCGGAGTTGATTCCGAATGGCATTCTCAGAAACTTATATCTGCCGAATGGGGTGGCAAATGTGGTGAGGTTTGATGACCTCTTGTCCAGCGGTATCTGCCAGAAAGAGTTCTTTGCATCGAGGACAGTAAATAGGGTGGCCATTACGACCTTTGCCGCAACATCCTCGACTGTCTTCATGGGGTGGTGTGGGTGCTTAATGGCAGTGTTCAGGTCTTTAGGATTGATGCACAGGTGGATTTCATTTTTTCCCTTCTTGACTGTTGCAATCATGGTTGAGACCCAGTCGGTGGGGTCGCTGACTGCTTCAATTACGCCTTTGGAGACCATGTCCTTCAGCTTAGAGTGAACCCTGTCAGTCATGGCAAATGACAATCGGTGTGGGGTCGGATGACGGGTGTCACATCGGGGTCAGTAATAATCTTGTAGGTCACAGGCAACTTGCCTAGGTTGTTGTCGAAAAGATCAGGGAATTCACTCAGCGGGTCCAATGAGATTTGCAGCTTGTGGACGGTTTTGTCAAAGGAAATCAGCCCCAGTTCCTGACAGGCACGATTGCCAAGCAGAGTAACTGAATTAAAGTTCAAGACATAGAAGGTCAATTCATTCGTTGTTTTCTTTAGTACACATTTCAAGTTGGTTTTGCCCAAGGGAACCAGCACCTCCCCTCCAAAAGCATGTAAAGTGGATTTGTCCTTGATGAGTGGCTCGTTAGTTCTAATCTTGTTAAAGAGGTTGATTGACGTAGTGTTGACCTTCGCGCCCGTGTCTAATTCCGCGCCAAAATCAACATTGTTTACAGATATCGTCACGGTTGGATCAGAATTCTTGGCAGCAGCATGCTTTAACGAGTAAACAGTCGGATCGTCTTGCGAGTTAATTGGGCTGTATTCGGGGGCGGTTTTCGAGCTGGAATTGGGGAGTGAGTGTGTTGCTGTCTCGTTGCAAAAAATTGAGATTAGACTTGGGGCTGGGCGAATTCTTTCCTCGGGCCCGAATTGCAGCCCAACAGACAGAGGCAAAGTGATTTAGCTTTTTGCAGTAATTGCATGCTTTCTCGAGGGTGGGGCAGGCTGATTGTCTGTTGTGTAAGTAATTGCAGTTGGGACATCGGAGGACCGCTGTGAGCTGCCTGACTAGCTTGGGTCATAAATCGTCTGTTATCTGTGTATGTTCGCTGTCTAGTGAGGCCCTTCAGATTGATGGTTTTGGTTTCATGCAAACTGTCTATGGGGTCGACAAATTCAGCAGTTCTGCATGCATGTACAGCTTCATCAAGTGTTAAATCTGACTGTCTCAGGAGCTCGTCCCTCGTTAACTGATCAGTCAGCTGATCAACTGGCATATTCTGGAATCGGCGGCGCTGGGCTAAATACATCAAGTCTGAGATAAACGAGTCAACCCGTTCCCCGGGGAGCTGACGACGAGAGAAAAACCTTGCCCTATCCAAAATGTGATTTGAGGGCAGGTCACAGATCTGGCTTAGTTTACGCAGCAAAACATTAGGGTCGTCAGGAGATTCCGCTGGGGTTATTACCTGGTCGTTGGCATCGCAGATTGCTGGAGCATAACGGAATGTTCTGGATCGACGAAGGGCATCTGGGCCCGCAAGGTTGAGCAGCAGAGAGGCCTTGACAGCATCTGGTTCATTTCGGTGTACAATGTTCATGTAGTGCTGGTAATCAATTTCAAACGTGGCCCAGCGTTCGCTGATATCCGCATCAAAGACAAGGCGGTCAGGCTTTCGACAAGAAGAAGCCATTGTAAAGTAAAACAAAAACTCACAAAAGATAAAATAAGAACCTTTATACAAGAGGAGTGGATAAGACCAATTCTGACGCCATGTAAACAAGCACCAGAGACAGTGTATGATTTAAACACATCTTTAATCAGCACTGAAACTTAGCAGCGTTGAGGACAATAGGTTGTCAGTACATCCTAGCTGCTCAGACTGGCAGTGCCGGGAACAAGCGTTAGTATAAGTGTTATAGTGGGGTGGAGTTAGTGATGCTGGCTTATGTGTGATTGGTTCACATGCAGCATCAATCTACACTGGGAGTCTGCAAGACTTTAACATTGCGATCCCTTTGCCAGGGATTGAAGCTCCAACCGCGGGGCCTGGGGACGTTAATATCATGAAGCCCGCGGTCTCTGGTAAGAAGAGGCCGACTCGGGAGCAACAGCTGCAGTGAGAGTTTCAACCGCCCCGACGCGGGAGTATCGATCAACCCGACGAGGGCATCGATCATCAGCTGCGGGGGGCTTTGACTGCCCCAACCGCGGGAGAACAAGAGGAAGAAGATTGAACTTTATTGCCTTCCATCACAGTGAGGAATGTGGAATCCACTGTGGTGGATGTTTATGTTAACTTTTATGTGGTTGTGTGTCTTGTTGTTGTTCACTTAGTATGGCTGTATGGTAACTCAAATTTCACTGTACCTTAATTGGTATGTGACAAACTGACCTTGAAATCTTGAATAAAGAGAATTTCTTTGATATAATGAAAGGATGTTTTCATTAACGTAACATGCAGTCTTCTTGGCCTGCTGAATTTTGGCCTGCTGAAAAAAAGGTTCTGAACACAGATTTATGAGTGTAGCAATAAAAGTAGATGATTACATATCAAAACCGCAAAACACAAAATTACTCACTCAGTGAGGACAAATGCCTTCTTTCGTGGGACTGTCCTACAAGCTTCTTTCCCATCGTGTTTACTATTTGATGAAGATTTAATGTGAGCCTAGATTACACTCCATTCAATAGATATTTGTGTGTCTTATCATTTCTAGATCACAAGACAGAAAACTTAAAAGTCTAGACAATATTTTTTGAGCATGCCCTATGAAGTCATCAGAGATTTTTGATTTATTTTGCACTATTCAGAGAAACTGTTCTTTTCTCACAATAAGTTGAAGAGCTGGAAAACTATTAGTCGAGTGCCACGAGTCAACTGTGTTTAATTACACATGGAGTTATGGATAGGATTTGCAGCTTTTTAATGGCATATTAATGCAACACCACAAATAAATGTACAATAGACAACAATACAATACATTATTAGTTATACTAGATAACCAGACCATATAGTGCAAGCTGAAAGTTACACTGAACTTTGCAGGATTGGAAAATGTAGATATTCTGTTCAGCCAAAAGAAAATCCTATGTTGATGTTTCAACCATGTAGGTTTTCTCCGGGTGCTCCAGTTTCCTCCCACATTCCATAGATGTGCAGGTTTATGAGTTAATTGGCTGCTGTAATTTGTCCCGAGGGTGTAGGATGGAATTAGTATACAAGTGAATGTTGGTTGGTAGCGTACTCGGTGAAACGATGGGCCTGTTTCCACAATGTATCTCTAAAGCTAATCTGTCCTGTGCCCAGCGCATTGATAAATCATAAAGAAAGCTCATCAACACCTCTACTGCCATAGACGATTGTGGAGATTCGATGTGTTGACGAAGACTCTATCTAACTTCTGCAGTTGCATGATAAAGAACATCCTGACTGCATCATGGCCTTGTTCGACAACTCAAATGCCCAGAGAAAAAAGATAACAGAGTGGTGGACACTGCCTGGTCCTCCATGATGGTTAATTCCCGGGATGGCGGGACTGTCATATGCTGAGATAATGGAGCGGCTGGGCTTGTACACTCTGGAGTTTAGAAGGATGAGAGGGCATCTCATTGAAACATATAAGACTGCTAAGGGTTTGGACACGCTAGAGGCCGGAAACATGTTCCCAATGTTGGGGGAGTCCAGAACCAGGGGCCACAGTTTAAGAATAAGGAGTAAGACATTTAGAACGGAGACGAGGAAACTTTTTCTCACAGAGTGGTGAGTCTGTGGAATTCTCTGCCTCAGAGGGCGGTGGAGGCGGGTTCTCTGGATGCTTTCAAGAGAGAGCTAGATAGGGTTCTTAAAAATAGCAGTCAGGGGATATGGGGAGAAGGCAGGAACGGGGTACTGATTGGGGATGATCAGCCATGATCACATTGAATGGCGGTGCTGGCTCAAAGGGCCGAATGGCCTACTCCTGCACCTATTGTCTATTGTCTATAACTGACCTCCCCATCATTGTCTATTGTCTATAACTGACCACCCCATACCTGTAGATGGCGCTGCCTCAAAGGCAGCCAATATCATCAAAAACCCACACCACCCTCACCACATTCACATTAAGCCCCGACCATTAGGAAGAATGTGTGAAAACCACGATCATCAGTTTTAAGAACAACTTCTTCCCAACAAGAATTGGAGTCTTGAACACTACACAAAACTAATCTCAACAATTGTGATTTTCTAAGACTGTGTCTTTGTTTGCACAACACACTTTGGTTTTTGCACTATTATGGTTAAATGATATTACAATTATGAATTAATTGTATTTTTGATTAATATTACATATTATTACATATTATCTCTTATTGTGTTTAAGGGTAGCACATAAGAATTGTATTGTTCTGTTGTCAGTACATATGACAATTAAACACTTTACTCTTGATTTTCTCTCTCATCAACTTTATAACGGGATATGAATTAGAAAATAATTGCTTATTGATTAAAATGTTATAACCAATTGTAAGAACTTATCCTATTAACAACTTTAAAAGTTATGCAGGTTAGATTAGAATACTAACAAAAAAAACAAAAAAATAATGAACTAACATACTAATATGAATTTTTAATAAATTGTAACCTTGTCTATAAGCAGGAGGAGGGGATGAGAAACGAGCTCCTGGCTTATGTCCAGGAGCACGTCTCGTTAACCCCTTCAACCAACAGCTGATTCTTATTGAAATCAAAAATATTGGTTTAATAATTAAACTCTGATATATATATATGTTATAAGGAAATATCAGGGTAAAATTGTATTATATATATGAATGTGAGGCCTCGTTTTAATATTTTAATATGTTATGATTAACTAAGAGAGCGGAGCGAGTTGAGCAACAACGCAATGGAAGTCAAAATAAGGTTTTTTCCCACCTACAGGTGGGTCACTTGCTACAGTGCCGACTATAGACACTGTAGCCTCACTTTTTTAGTTTTTTTTTTATTACATAAAATCACTTGTTTGTGTTTTGTGTTTAGTGATAAGAATAATATGGACATACCAACAAAAGTTAATAATTCAAAAACTCCCCCAATACCTAAAGACCTGGGATATGGATGCACCACAAGATTCAAAGGTACTATAATTATTCAAAATGCATGACACCACACAAAAGAACCTAGGAGGAGTCTCATTTTGTAGTTGGAATATAAGAGGTATTAATGAACCTATCAAAAGGGGTAAGATATTAGCTCAGCTAAAAATGTATAATTCTGACATTACCTTCCTACAAGAAACACACCTAAAACCTCAGGACCAAGTTAGGCTGAGGGCGAAATGGATAGGTCAAACGTACCACTCTTCATTCACTTCAAAATCTAGAGGCACGTCAATTATCATAAGAAAAGGTATACCATTTAAAGCAAAGAATATTATAACAGATATAGAAGGGAGATACCTAATAGTTAATGGAGAAATCCATGACACTCCACTTACTTTGGTAAATATATATGCCCCTAACTTTGATAACCCCCACTTTTTCAATAAAATCTTCAATATAATTGCAGAGTCAAACTATCAAAATGTTATAATAGGCGGAGACTTTAATTGTGTTTTAGACCCGTACTTAGATAAATCAAGTCAAAAACAGAGAGGGAATATGAAATCGAAAACTGGGGAACTCCTCAATACCTACATAAACAACACTAATATAGCAGATGTTTGGAGAATTGTGAATCCAACTGGCAGGGAATATTCGTTTTACTCAATGGTACATAAGACATACTCACGTATAGACTACTTTCTGCTGGATACAAAATTAATCCCCCAAACATCTAATGCAATATATCATACAAATTCAATTTCAGACCATTCTCCACTAACTTTCTTTTTAAAACTGGAAGGATTGTCTAAGAATAATTCATTCTGGAGATTTAACTCTCAAATTTTAAAAGATCCACAAGCGAGTATATATTTAAAAGAACAAATGGAGGTCTTTTTTCAAACAAATGATACTTCAGATATATCGCCTACTTTACTTTGGGAATCTTTTAAAGCATACATTAGGGGTATTATAATTTCATATCAAGCTTTTCAAAATAAAAAGAATAAGAATGAACAAAGACAGTTAGAAGAACTTATTAGACAAATGGATATAGATAATGCTAAAGATCCAACAATAGATAAACATAATAAAATAATAATTTTAAAATTTAAATTAAATAAATTATTATCTGCCAAACTTATAAGACTTTTTCAAATTACAAAACAAGAGCACTTTGAATTTGGGGATAAACCGCATAAACTTTTGGCTCGCCAGCTAAAAAAACGAGAAAAGGAACATACTATACCAAAGATCAAATCAGATAAAGGGGAATTATTAACAACACCGAAGGATATTAATAAAAGATTTGCGCAATTTTACGAGAATTTGTATACATCTAAAACGATAATTGATTCCAATAATATCACAAAGTTCTTGGATACCTGTAATCTTCCAAAGTTAGAGCTGAAGGAACAAGAGGAACTGGGTGCACAAATCTCAATTAAGGAATTAGAAGATACAATAAACTCACTAAAAAATGGAAAAACACCAGGCCCTGATGGATTTACTAATGAATTTTATAAAAACTTTTATGATAAAATAATACCAAGATTACAAAAAATGTACCAATACGCTTTTAAAAAACGAATACTACCTGATACATTAGCGGAATCAACGATTACATTAATACCTAAGAAAAATAAGGATTTAGAAGATCCTGGCTCATATAGAGCTATAGCATTGTTAAACACAGATCAAAAAATATTAGCGAAAACATTAGCCAGAAGATTAAGTAAATACATTAGTAAATTAATAAACCCAGATCAGACAGGGTTTATCCCTAAGAGATACTCTTCTAATAATATGAGACGTCTACTCAACATAATGCACTCACACAAATCTGAAGATCAAGAATTATCAATTATTTCGCTGGATGCTGAAAAAGCATTTGATCAAGTAGAATGGAATTATATGGATAAAGTATTACAAAAATTTCAACTGGGAGAGAATTTTATTTTATGGATTAAGTTACTATATAACAAACCTACAGCTAGAATACTTACTAATAACATATTATCCTCGAAATTTCAACTATCAAGGGGAAATAGACAAGGATGCTCATTATCACCACAGCTGTTTGCTCTCATTATTGAACCGCTAGCAGAAAAAATTAGAATACACCCTGATATTCATGGATATAATACTAAAGACTCATATAATAAAATATCTTTATACGCGGATGATATATTATTGTATATTACAAAACCTCAAATCACTATACCAAATATATTAAATTTAATTGAAGACTTCGGATCTTTTTCTGGATATAGAATAAATTGGAATAAAAGTGAAATTATGTCAATAAAACCGAAAGATTCAACACATCTTTTAAAATTCCCTTTTAAAATAGCTACAGAAAAATTTAAATATTTGGGAATCGAAATTACCAGAGCATATCAAGGTATGCTCAGGGCAAATTTTGACCCCCTACTTAATAAACTGAATACATTAATTAAATTCTGGAAAACGCTTCCGATGTCTTTAATAGGCCGAATAAACGCAATAAAAATGATCTTTTTACCACAAATTTTATACCTATTTCAATCAATTCCTATATACTTACCTAAGAAGTTTTTTAAAAAACTCGACTCAGATATCACTAATTTTATATGGGACTATAAATCACATAGAATACAAAAAACCCATCTGAATAAATCTAAAGTATTGGGGGGTCTAGCACTACCCAATTTTATGTATTATTATTGGTCAGTAAATATTAAAAACATGATTCAACTGATGGATAACTCCGCCCAGCAAGTAGACTGGATTGTAATGGAGAAAGAGGATTGCTCCTCTAGAAACATTGGAGCGATCCTCCTCTCTCCAATGAAATTGAATAACATAAACTATAATAAGAACCCAATTATTCATAGTACAATCCGTATTTGGAAACAAATAAAACAAAATTTAAAATTAAGAAACTTATCACTTTTATTACCTATAGTCAATAACCCTTCGTTTAGTCCTTCTATTATAGATAAAGCTTATACACAATGGGATAGACTAGGAATTAAAACGCTTGGTGACTTGTATGAAACTGGAAAATTACTTTCATTTCAACAATTACAAATAAAATATAAACTCGGAAATAATCAATATTTTAAATACTTTCAAATATGCGACTATTTGAAAAAATATATAAAAGATCATCATAATAACCCAGCAGATGTACTGGACGAGGCAATGCAGACAAAAGCGGAATCAGCAAACTTAATATCATATTTGTACAATATTATCTTAAATGTACAAATACCATCTACGGAGGGTATCAGAAGAGACTGGGAACAAGAGTTAGCTATTAAAATTTCAAAGGAAAGTTGGAATGAATACTTATTAAAAGTACATAAATGCTCGATTAATGTAAGACACACTTTAATACAATTTAAAATTTTACATAGATTATATTATTCGAAAACTAAAATTCATAAAATTTTCCCAAACGTATCATCTATTTGTGATAAATGTCAATCCCAAGAAGCAACTATAGCGCACTCATTTGTCTTCTGTACAAAAATTCAAAAATTTTGGAATGAAATTTTTGAAATCTTTACAAAGTTATTTAAAACAAGACTGATACCCAAAGCAGAATGGATTATCTTCGGAATAACGGAAGATGATCCAGAACTAAATGTGTTTCAAAAGAAATTAATGGATTATGGGTTAATAACTGGAAAAAAGCTAATTCTAAAATTTTGGAAGAAGGCTCCAATACCAACTATAAATATGTGGATTTCAAATATGTTTGAAACACTACACCTTGAAGAGATAAGACTCCTCCTAGCAGGTAAACCAGATCACTTCCACCTGACGTGGTCTGCATTTATAGAATTATTACAAACATAGGGTGCAAAAGTACTTTAAAAAAATAAAAAATTGAGGTCGGGTAAGGGGGGATGATAGTTGAAGAGTTGGTATGTCCTATTTACGTGATGCTCAAAAAAAAAAACATTTGTTTTTCTTTTTTTCTCTCTCTCTTTTCTTTTCTTAGGGCCTATTTCTTAACTCTTTTTCTTTTTGTTTTTAATTTCGCTCTCATAGGGTCCTCGTCCTTTTTTTTTGTTGTTACATTTTCTACACTTTTCTACACTTGCACTTTTTCCTTCACTTTCTTCTCTCTTTCAATCTTTTCTTTCTTTAGTGTAAAAAAAATAAATAAAGGGAGTACATTAATTGTAAGAAGATATAAATGACGAGTATTAATGTATGTGGCTGTGATGTAATGTACTTCTAATAAATAAAAATAAAAAAAAAAAAAAAAAAAAAAAAAGATTTTCTCTCTCATATTGTGTACTCCAAAGGGGAATTCCTTCCTATGTACCTGTTTTTAGTTTAGTTTAGAGAAACAGTGCAGGAAACTAGCACGGGGTCCGCGCCGACCAACCATCCCCGCATATTAACACTACCCTACACACAACACACTAGGGACAATTTGTACATTTACCAAGCCAATTTACTTACATTCCTGTACGTCTTTGGAGTGTGGGAGGAAACTAAAGATCTCGGAGAAAACCCATGCAGGTCAGGGGGAGAATGTACAAACTCCGTACAGACAGCACCCGTAGTCGGGATCGAACCCAGGTCTACCCCTGCGCCACCATGCCATGTTTCTATGATCAACTAAAATCTTGGAAGACTGAATGTCAGAATGGGAGATGTGGCATTGGTTGGTAAAGGATTTTGAAAAAAACAAAGGCATTGATGCAATTTAACTGTAAATATATAACTGGAACAGTGGCAGAATCCTAGTAGATCTGACTCACTATGCCAGAGATTTGGGTTCAATCTTTACCTCGCGTAATGTATCGATGGAGTTTGCACGTTCTCCCTTTAACTGCATGGCTTCCCTCCAGTTGCTCTGGTTTCCTCCCACACCTAAAGAATGCTAGTTGGAAGGTACACTGGCCACTGTAAATTGGTCAGTGAGCCAGCCATTTAGCAATGTACAGCCAAGGTAAGAGGCTTAATCTGGAGGAGATGATAAGAAAGTAGGGCAAATAAAAATAATGAGATTATAGTAAGATTGGTGTAAATGGGTTGCTGGTGGGTGGCATGGATTTGACGGACCAAAGGGCCGGATTCTGTGTTTTCCTCTCTCGGTGGTTCTTTGATACTAAATAATAAACCTTGTTTCTTAGTGATCATTTTTACATTGGGAGACTGTGATTAGTGGAATGTTACAGGAATTAGTGCCGTGTCTCCAGCTGTTCACAATTGTTATCATTGATTTGAATGAGGGAATCAAATATATATCATATAGATAACCCTCGTTATAACGGATCATGGGGCGGGGGGAGGAGGGAGAACGGTGTCCGTTATTGCCGATTGTCCGCTATAACCGAGTATGGGATTCGCTCTAACCACAACAAATTGTTTTCAAATACAAAGTTCTTTTTAACAGCTAAAAATATAGTTTTGTTACTGCAAGCCTATATACTAAAGGCTGTTTGTTACATTGTTTAATGGAGTATCATTGCACGTGTCAATCGAAGCAATTGCTTGTCAATTTCTATGGCCTCCCGCAGTGTAACGAGCAGCAGTCTTATTCTTCTTGCGTATGGGGTGCACAGCCTAAAGTTGTAGGAAAACTTGTTCTATTTGATTGTGATTGCATTCATCGAACAGGGCGGACCATATGAAGGTTGCAATCTTCCACCCCACAAGCAGCAGTGTGGCTGTGCTTTTAAAGAGCCAGTGGAGACTGATTACTGTGGGTTTGCTCCATCCGCTATCACCAAAATCTGTTATAAAGAGATCTATAATAACAAGATAGACACAAAATGCTGGAATAACTCAGCGGGACAGCATTTCTGGAGAGAAGGAATGGGTGACGTTTCAGGTCGAGACCTTCCTTTAGACTGATAACAAGGGTGGACTATCCAGGTCTTTTGATGATGTAAAACTGGCGGCATTGTGGTTTAGGAGGAGGATGCACAGCAGCTGATCGGGGACATAGACTGGTGAAGTGAATGGGTAAAGACATGGGAGATGGAATACAATGTGAAATCATGTGAAATCCAGAACTTTGGTAGGAAAGTAACAATATTAAAATATCTTGGCATTCAGCGTCACCTGGGTGTCCTTGCATATGAATCACTGAAAGTTAAGATGTGCCTTCATCAAGCAATTGGGAAAGCAAGTTGTATATTGGCCATTGCTTTAAGAGCATTTGAGTAAAAACATTATACCACAATTAATTATGGCCCTTGTGAGACCAACTGGAAACATGTGCACAGTTCTGGGCTCCCCACCTAAGAAAGAAAACTTGTGATAGAGGGAGTGCAAAATTTGCAATTAAGAGATGTAATTAAGAGTCACCAGTTTAATTCCCTATGGGGATGGTTGGGGAGGTGATTGTTGTCATATGAGTAGAGGTTAAACGGACTCTGAAGAATGAGAGGTAAATTCATTGAAGCACACAATATTTTACTTCGGAGTCACGTGAGTGACTACGTGAAGAGCCCGTCAGCATGCATGCGCATCATTACGTCTAACGCATGGCGCGCTGACTGGCTGGCGCGCAGCTCCAGCAGCGGTCCTTTTAAAAGACCTCAGGTGAGTATGGAAACTCAGCTGCGGTGGAAAATGTTTTCTTATCGTTACAGGATGGACAACGCGAGGGTGAAGGCACGCAAGGCTGCAGGGAGAACCGCTTCGGAGGGCAGTGGGAGTACTGTCAGTGGTCGACAGTCCGTTTCACCATCGCGGTCGCTGCCAGCTGCACAGCCAGCGACTTCGGGCTCGGTGCCCATGGACAGCATTTTGCATACCCCGCGGGGGAAAGCAAAGTGCAAGTCCAACAGGCCTGTAGACTCGAAAGAGTCTGGCCGGGAGGATTCGCCTCCCAGAGTGGGAAGGTTGGCTGGACGCCTTTCCCAAGTAGAGCAGCTCATGGAGAGACTGCTCCAACAAAATACGCTCCGTGGTCGGGAGTCGTACCACAACGGGGCTCGGGAACCCGCAGCAGCACCTCTTGGAGGGCTGCATGACGTCTCCCCATCCGAAAATGGGAGTGGAGACGAGTCCTGTGGGGACGACCGCTCGATGCGGGACCCGCGGGAAGTGGAGGTACCCGGAATTATTTCCAAATTTGCGGTGCCGTCGCTTGTTGGAGAGCCGCTGGAGGAAGAGCTGGCGGCAAGTATAAAATATCTGGTCTCCCACCAGCTGCAGGAGCAGGTCAGTATGGAGACAACCATGCGGTATCACGCACCCAGCAATTGTGCGTCCCTGAAGGTACCGGTGGTAAATAGTTCCATATGGAACCACTTTGGGAGCGGTATTAAGACCCAAGAACTGAAGCTCCAGAGAATTCTGAATCTGCTGGGGTCAGGTCTGACAGCTCTCGCCAGGTCGCTGGACGGCTCCACATTATCAGATGCGCAGCGGGACGCAATGGCATTGTTGTGCAATGCACACTTTGAGATCAATTGTTTTCAGAAGAATGCCATTCGTCCCATTCTCAACCCCAAGTTTGCGGGGTTGTGCAAAGCTAGTAACGTCCAGCCACCAAACTTGCTGTTTGGGGATGACCTGTCCAGGCAGGTGAAAGACCTCGATGAGGAGTCGAAGGCTGTGGGGCTTCTTCGGGCTCCACCAGTGAACAAGCCGTCGTCATCGTCGTCATTCTGCCGTTTCCAGCCTTATTCTGTATCCAGCACAAGACCGGCTGCGCAACCAATGAGGTCGGGAGGATCCAGACGCAAGTCTTTTTTAGGGCAAGGACCGAGTCGACCCACCACGAAGATGCGCAGCTACCGTCCACAAGCACCCCAAACCCCCAAACATCGGGGAAGGAAATAACTGGCCAGAATCCATCTAGTACGGAGGTAGGTGGGTCTGGTTCACATTGTAACATACCGAGTATAGAGTTATTGCATGTTGGTGGTAGGTTACGTTTCTTTTTGCATGAGTGGCGTTGGATTACTTCTGATTTGTTCATACTGCATAGGGTTGAAGGGTTTAAAATAGAATTTACGGGCACGTTGCCACCCACGCAGCATGTTCCAAGTCGTACCTTTTTGCGTTAAAAAAAGAACGATTTGGAAGTCCAGGCTGAAATTGAAACTCTGTGTGAAAAAAGGGTACTTGAGAAAACCAGGCATGAGCCACACCAGTTTGTGTCCAATATTTTCACCAGAGAAAAGAAGGATGGGGGGTGCCGCATTATATTGGATTTAACCCAATTAAACACTTTTGTGCAGTACAAACATTTTAAAATGGAAAGCTTTGTTACGGCGAAACATTTGATTTCCAGGGGGTGTTATATGGCATGTATTGATCTGAAGGATGCTTATTATTCAGTCCCTATTCACAAAGAACATGGGAAGTAACTGAAGTTTAGCTGGATGGGGCAGTTATGGCAATTTATAGCCCTGCCTAATGGGTTGACCTCAGCTCACTAAAATACTAAAATCTGCACTGGCTCTTTTACGAGCACAGGGGCACATAGTCATGGCTTACCTAGATGACATCCTCATCATAGGCAAAACTGTGGAATTAGTTATTTCGGCAGTTTCAGCCACTAAGTTTGTGTTTGAAAAGTTGGGTTTCCTAATTCATCCAGTAAAATCCAGGTTGACTCCATCCACTATCATGGATTACTTGGGATTTACTATTAACTCCCATCACCTGGTTGTGACTTTGCCCGAGGGCAAGAGATTGAAGTTAATAGAGTCCTGCAGCAATATGATTGCACATCAGCTGCCTTCAATTTGACAAGTGGCAAGTCTAATTGGGAAATTGGTTGCTGCATTTCCAGCAGTAAAATTTAGGCCTCTTCATTATCAGCAATTGCAAAGATCCAAGGTGCAAGCACTTAAAAGGAAGTTGGGCCATTTTGACAGGGCCGTGCAATTATCGGTTGAGGCAATTGATGAGCTCCAGTGGTGGATATTCAATCTTGACTATTGTTCTGGCAATATTTCAATTGAAAACCATTCAATGGTATTACAGACTGATGCAAGTGCTTTAGGTTGGGGAGCCACTGACACCCTTTCTAGCTGTGGTGGCAGATGGACTGTACATGAACTATCTTTTCTACAGGTGCATGGGGTTAACTATTTGGAGTTGCTTGCAGCCTTCTATGGTCTGAAAGCTTATTGTGCACACATGCTGCATGTTCAGTTACAGATAGATAATACTACTGCTGTAACTTACATAAATCACATGGGTGGTATCAAGTCAGTATCCTGTGATAAATTGGCAAACCTCATTTGGCACTGGAGCATTATTCGGAATATTTGGGTTTCAGCAATCTACCTACCAGTTAGATTCAACACAGTGGCGGACACCAGGTCACGTAAATTCAATGACAACACAGAATGGATGTTGAATCATAGAATATTTAAGAACATTAGTTCTAGGTACGGAACATGGATTTGTTCGCTTCAAGGTTAAACCATCAGTTACCTAACTATGTTTCGTGGGAACCAGACCCAGGGGCTGTAACTGTAGATGCATTTTCGCTACATTGGGGAGGAATGTTTTTCTATGCATTCCCCCCCATTCTGCCTTGTCACTCGCTGTCTGCAAAAGATTCAGCAGGACTCTGCCTCTGGCATTCTGGTAGTCCCTGACTGGCCCACTCAGCCATGGTACCCGCTTGTTCTCGGCATGGTGGTACAACCAGTTTGGAGGATACCCAAACACAAGTCGTTGTTGACTAACCCCAGTTCCGGTGAAGTGCATCCTCTGCATGATCGACTCAATTTGTAAATTTGCAGGTTTTGAGAAGACCTTTCCTTGGACTGGGACTAGCTGAGCGTAAGGTGGATGTTTTAACTGCAGCATGGAGAAGCAGTACACAGAAACAATATGCATTGTATATCAGGAAATGGGAATTGTTCTGTGCACAGTGCGATATACTGTATGACGAAGTGCATATCACACATGTTCTGGAGTTTCTCTCACATTTATACCATGATGATAGATTAAGTTATAGTGCAATAAATAGTGCCAGGAGTGCTCTTTCATCATATTTACATTCAGGTTCACAACAACTGGCTGTGGGATCGCATCCATTAATTTCTAAGTTCATGAAGAGAGTTTTCAATTCTAACCCTCCCAGGCCCAGATACACAGAAATTTGGGATGTAGGGGTGGTTCTTAAATCACTACGTTCATGGACTTCACCATATTCCCTGTCTCTACTCCAGCTGACGCACAAGGTGGTCATGCTGATGGCTTTAGTGTCGGCTCAGAGGGTCCAATCCTTGCAAAAGCTACGGTTGGATAGTATGCTCACTTCGGACAGTGGGTTCACCTTTTTCGTTTATGACAACATTAAACAAAGTAGACCAGGGTCCTCGGGGCTTAAATTACAGTTCATAGCATATCCTTTGGATCCCGAGTTGTGTGTAGTTCGTTACCTCAGGCAATATATCAAAGTTACCAAAGAGCTTAGAGGTTCGGAGCTAGCACTACTAATCAGCCATAAGAAGCCACACAAGAGTGCCTCTACCCAGACCATTTCCAGGTGGCTCAAACTAGTTCTAGCCCATACAGGTGTCGATACTAAAATGTTCAAATCTCATTCCACCAGGGCTGCAGCTACGTCTGCAGCAAGAAGCATGGACGTTCCACTGTACCAGATTCTGTCGGCCGCAGGGTAGTCCTCAGCACGCACGTTACAGATGTTTTATAATAAACCTTTAGCGAGAACGAGCGTGTTTACTAACTCCGTTTTAAGTTCTATTGCATAGTCCCTCTCGGGTAGAGAGGTGACCACTGTTGTTTTGTTTTCCATTAAATTGTTACTGTTCGAATACCATGACTGAACAGTTTCCATTATTCGTTTGTCAACTATACAGTGTGTGATGCATGGATTCGTTCCACGGCATGGAGTCACAGAGCTTTAAAATCTTCACGTAGTCATTCACGTGACTCCGAAGTAAAATAGTAAGATTAAATGAGAACTTACCAGTTTGAAGTTTGATCTTTATTTTATGAGGAGTTACGATGAGGGATTACGTGCCCTCCACTCCCAAACCCTTCCTCATAAAGCTAACTGGTATTTCTAGTGTCTTGAATCTTACTATTCTCAGGTCAAGTGACTGTCTGTGACTCCACACCGCTGCTTTGAAGGTTGATGCGCATGCGTGCTGACGGGCTCTTCACGTAATCCCTCATCGTAACTCCTCATAAAATAAAGATCAAACTTCAAACTGGTAAGTTCTCATTTAATCTTACTATTCTTAAGCTATTTGGCTTGGTAGATGCAGGGATGATGTTTTCTTTGGCTTCTATTCAACATGATCTTATTGAATAGCAAAGTGCAAAGGCCAGATGGTTACTCCTACTTTACTCCTTATGTTCTCACGTATCGCATTCTGGATTTCCCACAATATAACAACTTAAGAACTCCAGACACGGCAAAATACTTTTAGAATTGCAACATAGCAAATAAAAGCCAACCAGCAATTAGCACAAAATATGGATGAAGATTCCTTTTAAATAGTTTTTTTTTCCCCCAGCTGCCAAATATGCCTTCACATACACAAAGCTAAAAGATAATTTTTACTGGAGAGTCGGCTCCAAAATGGTTGCTCAGGCATTAAAGTTTGATGGTGACTGATATTCTTGTCTGCTCATTCTCTATAATTTCAGAGCATGTTAGTTGTGCTCACACCAACATTCTGCCAATGCAGCATCCAGTACAACCCACAACACTAATATGCATGTGTACAGCAGATGCCTTTTGGAACCAATTTAGTGCTGGTGCCTGTTTGAGGGCCTCAAAAAATAAGAGGGCACCATTTCAAAAGTTGAACTTGCTGTTGTTGTGAAATACTTACAAAAGGGCAGTGTAAATCTGTAATGTCTTCCCAAAGGGTTGTGATTGATGAGTTGATTGAAAATATCAATGCTGAGATTGTTAAGTTGTCATTAAGATATAAATGGCTTTGATTCAAGTTTGTCACGATTTGATTGAATATGGAACAGCTCAAAGGATCCGTTATTAATGCCTTCAGTGAATAATTCACCTTCAGTTTGTTTATCAACGGGGTAGTTGTCTGCAAGAAGATTATTTTTCTTTCTTCACTTTAGATTCAAAGAGTCATACACCATGGACCAAATTGTCCATGCTGACCAAGATGCCCCATCTAAGCCAGTCCCATTTGACCAATATCGCTATAAACCTTTCCTATCCACGTACATGTCAGTCTTTTATAAACAATACGATAGAACTTTATTCATCCCCGAAGGGAAATTGGTCTGCCAACAGTCATAACACACAACAAGGTACACAAAAATGTGAACTTAAAATTAAATTAAAAGTGAAAACAAAAAGAAAAAGACAAGCGACTGTTGGCTGACTGCCATGTGCAAAGCGCCTTCACTGGAACAAATGAACAAACAAACAAACAAATACAGATCTATCCCCTGGGCACTCTAAACTAGAGTGCCCTGCCCCAGACCGGGTCCCACTTTGTTCTCCCACTGTCACTCACAGTGGCCTGCCCACGCTGGGTCTCCATTGTCTTCCCCTCCCCCCCTTCATGCTTATTGACCGCTGACCATGGGTGGATCGCGAGGCCGCACCGCTGCAGAAGCTCCCGCCGCCACTAAGGCCGCCACCGAGACTCCCGCCGCCACCGAGGCCCCACCGCCATCTACATCGAGGCTTACGCTGCCGCCGCTGAGACTCCCATTGCCGCTGAGGCTCCTTCGGCCCAGACAGGCCTCACCACCCGGCTTCTCCGCAGTCCCCTGGGAGGCATGTGGGGCAAGTGAGGCCTACCGGAACATGTTCCAGTCGGCGGTGCGGTTGTTCGGCGGGTGGATTGGGCCCGCGTAATCCTTCCACGTGAGTGGCTCCCTGGGATATATGCTGTTACAGTATCTGCCTCAACTACCTCCTCATTCCTTACACCTACAACTGATTGAAAAAGTTTCCCCTGAAGTTCCTATTAAATCTTTTTCCTCTCTCTTTAAACCTATGTCCTATGGTTCTTGATCCTCTAAACTGGGTAAAAGGCACTGTGCTTTCACCCTATCCATATGGCTCACAGTTGTATACACCTCTATAAGATCACCCCTCAGACTGGCAACATCCTTGAGAATGTTCTCTGCACTCTTTTCAACGTAATGACATCATTTCTATAGCAGGGTGATCAAAGCTGAACACAATTATCCAAATGTGGTCTCACCAACATCATGGAGTGATACAGCACAGAAACAACCGCTTCGGTCCAACTCGTCCTCGACAACCAAGATGCCCCATCTAAGCTAGTCCCAACTGCCCATGCCCAGCCCATATCCTTCCTTATCTCTCCCATCAATGTACCTGTCCAAGAGCCTTTGAAATGTTGCAATAGTATCTGCCTAAACTACCTCTTCTGGCAACACAGTCTATATGCCCACCACCCTCTGAGTGAACATCCTGTACAACTGTGACATAATGTCCCAATTTCTATGCTTGGAGCCCTGACCAATGAAGGACAATTTACTAAAAGCCTTCTTTACTACCCTATCTACCTGTGACACCACTTTCAGGGAATTGTGTATCTGTACTTTGAATTTTTGTCTGCTTTATAACACTTTAGAGCCCTACTAGTGAAGGTCCTCCCCACTGTCTACGATACCATAGTGGGTATTTTTGAGCTTTGTTGACTATGGGTGAGCTTGGATTAATACAAATGCACTGGGTGGTAACTTCTCAAGTTTTGTTTCAATAAAACAAGACACAAAGTACTGGAGTAACTCAGCAGGTCAGGCAGCATCTCTCCTCAATATGGATAGGTGATTTTTCGGGTTGGACCCTTTTTCAGACTGACTCTAAATCAGTCTGAAAAGTTACCTATTCTTATTCTCCAGAGATCTGGCTTGACCAACTGAGTTACTCCAGTGCTTTGTGTCTTTTTTGATAAACCAGCATCTGCAGTTCCTTGTGTCTTAATTCCTTGCATCTCAAAAAAGTTGGATTTCGCATTTAATTTCTTGTTATTCCCATTGTCAAATTCCTATCCAATAAACACTTGCATCGTTCTGATAATCAAATGTCTTTTTATGTTTATTGTTAAATTTTTTAATGTTGTGTCTTAACTTTATTTGTGTGCTGCATGGCAAGTCAAATTTCACTACACCAATTGGTGTATGTGGTAATAAATGTCCTTTGTACCTTTGTACCTTTGTTTGTCTTTCTATTTCCAATATCCTGGAACATTGTCTCTGGACATTACTGACAATATGCAGCGTGCCTCTGTAGTATAAGTGCTGTAGTATGCTTCCTCTCATCAGAGAGGCTGTTCAATTATCAATTTTCAGGTACAATGCTCATCTTGTATTAATTTCAAAATGTTTGGATAGAGTTTTCAAGGTGGCAAAGAGCCAGTTAAAGGTTAAAATTCTGGGGCAAATATGGGAAAAGGCATTTGGTATCCTCACTATTATGGGCCAAGGCATTAAGTAGAAGAGTTAAGACGTCATTTTGCAGTTGTACAAAACATTGGTTAGACCGCACCTAGAATATTGTGCATAATCCCGATCACTATAGGAAGCATATGGTGGCAATAATAAGAGTGCAGAAGAGATTAACTTCTTCAGAGAATTGAGAGAGATTCAGAAGAGCTGTTGCCTGGAAGGGAGTACTGTAATTATTAGGAGAGATTAGATTGGTTGAGTTTATTCTCACTGGAATATATGAGGCAGAGATTTATCAAATTATGATGAGGAACATAGAAGGGATAAATCATCAGAATCATTCTCCCAGGGCAAGAAAGTCTAGAACTACAGTACACAGGTTTAAGATGAAAGGGGAGAAGTTTAAAGGTGGTCTGAGGTGTACATTTTTCACATAGAGGGCAATGAATGTCCAGAATGAGCTGCCAGAGGACCTGGAGATGGCAGATATTATTAAAGCATTGAACATGTTTTTCGACCAGAATTTGGATAGGGAAAGGCAGGGAGGGATACAAGTCTAATGCTAGCAAATGGAATGTGTAGATAGATATCACAGTTGGCATGAGCGAGATGGACTGAGAGGCCCATTCGGTGTTGTACGTTTCTATGGTTCTCTGATCATGCCTATAATATTCATTATTGGTATTACAAAGTTTCACTGGCACAAAGGTCAAGCAATTTTGAACAGAGAGAGGAAACAGAAGAGGATGGTTCCTGCCATGCAAATTTTAATTTGCTTGGAAGATGTTGTTCAGCATCATCTAAAATTACTCCAAAGTAAAATTATCTCAGATTACCAACAGCTGCTGGCCCCAATTGATTTGGAAATCATTAAAATTCCCACATTTGGTTAATCCACCTTCTTCTTTGAAAAATGTCCATTGGTGAGACAGTTAAATAAAAGCAAAGCAAGGAGATTAAAGCATGGTTATTTTTGGATGGAAATTAGAACTGATATTGGGCCACCGGGCAGAAAGAGAATTATCCAGCCAGCTGTACAGAGATATTTCAGGCAATGCAGATGTGAGGAAACATTTTAATCTCCTCTCATATGCAATCATTGACAGAACAGGAGTATATCACAATGGAAGGGCAACTGAAGATTTCAATGACTAAAGGGCCTGTCCCACTTGGGCAGTCACTTATGCGTCAGGCCCGTCTGGAGCAAGTGACGTCATTTGAAGATGGACACAAAATGCAGGAGTAATTCAGCGGGACCGGCAGCATCTCTGGAAAAAAGGAATGGATGATGTTTCGGGTCGAGACTCGTCGTCAGTCTGAAAGAAAGGTCTTGACCCGAAACGTCACCCATTGCTTCTCTCCAGAGATGCTGCCAGTCCCGCTGAGTTACTCCAGCATTTTGTGTCTATCTTCAATCTTCTTGGGAGTAGGAGTGGGGATGGATCCGGATCTGCAACGGCCGTGAGCCCCAGGCCGAGTTCGACGATCGCTTGCCTGCTTCTGCTGCTGTTGGTGGTGAGACATTGCGCCGCGCCAGGGTCTTGGGCCTGTCCCACTTTAGCCGTCAGTTACACGACAAGCCGGTGGCGCATGATGATTTCGTTCAGGACGAAGTCCACACTCCTCCACGCCACTCCACACTCCTCCACACTCCTCCACACCACTCCATGCGCCCGTCCTGCATTACCCACGTGCTACCCACACGCTACCCACACGCTAGCAGGTCGTGTAAATGGCGCGCGAAAGACAGCCAAGTGGGACAGGCTCTTAAGGGATTTCACCAACAATCCTGTTTGTCCTCTGCAGAAAATGACTTCTTATGTCAATGGGGAAGGACATACACTTGATGTATGGCAAGTAGGGCTCCATTATCCGTATATTCTTACACAGGGACAAAATCCAAGTCTCCATGGCAGACACCTGGCAGCTGATCAGCCTTGATATTTAATTTAGAGAACCTCAGACTTTTCAATTATGAGATCCAATTTCTTTAACAGCGAACATAAACAGACTGCCTGAATAAAGCTTCTAAAAATATCAAATTAGCAATGTTAATGGAAGGAGTCAGAATGGTTCTTGAAGGTTTCCTTTGCCAAGGGCAATGGGATTTACTTCCCAAGGGTTAATCCCTTGCTATAGTGCAGTATAATTCACTTTGCAATAGACAATTATTATTACTACTATTGCACTACTATTGTTTGTTTTTTGTGTGTACGTGTGTGTGCGTGCGTGTGTATATGTATATATATATATATTTGTGTGTACTTGTACATTTTTTCTTCTCTCATTTATTATATTGTTTACAATGTACTATGTTTAAATAATCTGTTATGCTGCAGCAAGTAAGAATTGCATTGTTCTATATGGGGCATATGACAATAAAACACTCTTGACTCTTGACCCCATGACTGTAACAGGGAAAACGTATAAACTCCATACAGATAGCACCCGGAGTCAGGATCAAACCTTGGTCTGTGGCACTGTAAGGCAGCAAAATACCACTGTGCCACTGTGCCACCTAAGATGATGGGAATCCTTAATGATAGATGCCATCTTCTTGAGGCAGGGCTTCATGTAGATGCTTTTAATGGTGTAGAGGGCTGTGCCTTCGATATGTGATGCCAGAAAAACGTCTAGATTCTTAAAAGCTTGCACGTGATTTTTTTTACCACAAACCTAACTATTCCTTTGCATGCCTTGCATGCCTCTTTCTTCAACTTGCCATAAACTTAAGATCACCATAACTTTTCCATCCCCACCTCCCTCTGTGTTTACTGATCTACACAAAAGTTCTCATCTCAGTTAAGCAAGAACTTGATTTTCAGTTTGCCAGCTTTACTTTCTGATTCCTTCATGAACTTGCTGCTCCCTAACTCTTAAACATCCCTCAGGCTTATTATCTTCTGAGATTTCTCTTCCATTTCATGCTGCTTCATCATTCAAATACACTGCAGTTACTCAAACATTCTGCTGCCAAGGTCCCAAACTGAATGACCCACTGTGTTCCTCATGTTCATTAACCTTGTGATCTCCAGCAGTGTTAAGCTTCTAAGCTCTCAAAACTCTTTCATGATTTAGAGTCAAATTTTGTTTGAAATTTGTACCACAAAATATCTTGGCATCTCTTACTCTGATATCAGTACCGTGTAAATGCAATGTTTGTTCTGAAAGTACAACCAGCTTCCTCATGAAGAGAACACATTTAAATAATCTCCTCTTATGATATCCATAATACAGGATACAGCTGGTGAACTTCACCACCAACATCTCCGACAGCTCCCTCCCCTTTCTTGATCTCACCATCACCATCACAGGAGATGGACTATCGACTGACGTCTATTACAAACCCATTGACTGACACAACTATCTCGAGTACACATCTTCCCACTATGCTTCCTGCAAAAACTCTATCCCCTACTCCCAATTCCTCTGTCTACGGCGCATCTGCGCCCAAGATGAGGTGTTCCACAACAGGACATCCGAGATGTCCTCATTCTTTAGGGAACGAGGGTTCCCCTCTTCCATCACAGATGAGGCCCTCACACGTGTCTCCTCAGTACCCTGCAGCTCTGCCCTTGCTCCCCCTCCTCCTCCCCCTAGTCGCTACAGGGACAGAGTTCCCCTTGCCCTTACCTTTGATCCCATCACCAATTGCATACAACAAATAATCCATTGACATTTTCGTCACCTCCAAAGGTATCCCACCATTTGTCACATCTTCCCATTTCCACCCCTTTCCGCCTTCCGCAGAGACCAGTCCCTCCGCAACTCCCTGGTTAACATCCCTTCCCACCCAAACGTCCCCCTCCCCAGGTACCTTCCCCTGCAACAGCAGATGCAACATCTGTCCCTATACCTCCTCCCTCGACTCTGTCCAGGGACCCTGACAGTCCTTTCAGGTTAGGCAGAGGTTCACTGGAACCTCCTCCAACCTCATCTACCATATCCGTTGTTCAAGCATCCATTGGATGCTTTCAAGAGAGAGCTAGATAGGGCTCTTAAAGATAGCAGTCAGGGGATATGGGGAGAAGGCAGGAACGGGGTACTGATTGGGGATGATCAGCCATGATCACATTGAATGGCGGTGCTGGCTCGAAGGACCGAATGGCCTACTCCTGCGTCTATTGTCTATTGTCTATAAGATGTGAACTCTTATACATCGTCGAGACCAAACGTAGACTGGCCGATCATTTCGCTGAACACCTTCGCTCAGTCTGCCTGAATCTACCTGCTCTCCCGGTTGGAAAACACTTTAATTCCCCTTCCCATTCCCACACTGAACTTTCCGTCATAGGCCTCCTCCATTGTCAGAATGAGGCTAATTGCAAATTGGAGGAACAGCATCTCATATTTCGCTTGGGAAGCTTACAACCCAGTGGTATGAATATTGATTTCTGCAACTTCAAGTAACCCCTGCACTCCCTCTCTCCATCCCTCCCTTACCCAAATTGCACTAGGTTCCCGTTCTCACCTAGCAAACAGCTAACAATTGACTGTTTCCTTTATCATCATTACTTTTTTGCATATGTTTCATTCTTTTGTTCTATATCTCTCTACATCACTGTCTATATCTCTCGTTTCCCTTTCCCCTGACTAGTCTGCAGAAGGGTCTCGACCCAAAACGTCACCCATTCCTTCTCACCAGAGATGCTGCCTTTCTCGCTGAGTTATTCCAGCATTTTGTGTCTATCTATTTAGTGTTTGCGCTATACAGAATATGGTTTACTTGGTTTACTTTGAGCAGAGACAGTGTTGCCTGAAGAGATACCTCAATTAACTATGTTTGCACCCAGCCTTGTCCTGCAACAGACTGCTCTCCTATCATGACCAGATAACAGCAAAGCAATTGTAATTACATTTCAAATGTAATTGAATAGTCTGTGGTATCCTAAAACTGGGAAATAGGTATACTAGGTAGGAAGGAACTGCAGCTGCTGATTTATACCAAAGATAGACACAAAATGCTGGAAGAACTCAACAGATCAGGAAACATCTTTGAAGAAAAGGAATAGATGGCGTTTAGGGTCGGAACCCTTCTTCAGACAAAGATGTATACTATTTATTTCTTGGGCAGATGCAACTATCTTGTGACATGTAACTTTAATTTAAAATGTTTACACCCCAACCCATGTTCACTCAACTAGGTCGTGTTAATTGGGTTCCCTGACATCCTGCTGGTCAGAAGGTACTGGAGCATGGAGACTCTTTCCCAGAGGAGGATCTACTATTATCTAATACAATTGCTCTACACTTTTAAACCTCTTTGATGCCTGTACCTCTTGCACTTGCGTTGGACGAGTGTATTTATGTACTGTATTATATAATTTGCTTAGATAGAAACATGTGACATGTCATAGAATGATATAGTGTGGCAACCAGCTCTTCGGCCCAACTTGCCCACTAGTTACACTAGTCCCACTTGCCTGCGCTTGGTCCATATCTCTCCAAACTTGTCCTATCAATGTACCTGTCTAACTGTTATTTAAATGATGGGATAGTCCCAGCCTCAACTACCTCCTCTGGCAGCTTGTTCCATACACCCACCACCCTTTGTGTGAAAAAGGTTACCCCTTGGATTCATAGTAAATCTTTTCCCCTTCACCTTGAACCTATGTCCTCTGGTCCTCAATTCCCCTACTCTGGGCAAGAGGCTCTGTGCATCTACCTGATCTATTCCTCTGATGATTTTGTTCACCTCTGTAAGATCACCCCTCATCCTCCTGCGCTCCAAGGAATAGAGACCCAGCCTAATCAACCTCTCTCTATAGCTCACACCCTCGAGTCCTGGCAACATCCTCGTAAATATTTTCTGAACCCTTTCAAACTTGACAATATCTTTCCTATAACATGGTGCCCAGAACTGAACACAATATTCTAAATGTGGTCTCACCAACATCTTATACAACTGCACCATGACCTTCCAACGCTCTGTGTAAGAAAACGTCTCCAGCATGTCTACAGTATTTAAACTATGCTCTGCTCCCTTAAAGCTATGTCCTCCAGTTCCAGTCAAATCCATCTTGGGGGGGGAAAAAGAGCATTAGAGTTTACTATAGAGATACAGTGTGGAAACAGTCCCTTCGGCCCACCGAGTCCGCGCGGATCAGCGATCACCCCGTACATTAGCACTATCCTAGACACTAGGGACAACTTACAAATTTTTACAGAAGCCAATTAATCCACAAATATGTACATCTTTGTAATGTGGGAGGAAACCAGAGCATCCAGAGAAAACCCACACGATCACAGGGACAACATACAAACCCCATGCAGACAGCACTCATAGTCAGGATCGAACCGAGATCTCTACCACTGTGCCACTATGTCGCCCCAAACACATGACCCTCAAGACTCCTTCACTCCAGAAGATGACCTGACCTTGGTGTGCTTCTTACAAACCCTCTGCTCCACTATAGACCAAAACTTGTATTATTCAGCCTTGAATGTATTCAATTGTTCATTTCTCCATGACTCTTGGGTAAAGGGTTTTAAAGATTCACAACCCTCTGAGAAAAGATTTCCCTTCTCCTCGTTTCCACTTTAATCGGTGACTCCCTATTTTGGGACTATGACCTGCTGGCCCTGGTCCTCCATGAGTGGAAACAACTCTCCGCATCGAACCATTCGAGGCCCTCAAAAATATTACACCCTTCAATAAGATCACGTCTCATCCTCTAAACTCCATTGCTCATATATCCAACCTGCTCATTAATCTGGAGACGCAAGGAAATGCAGATGTGGGTTTACAAAAATAGATGCAAAGTGCTGGAGTAACTCAGTGTGTCAAGCAGCTTCTCTGGAGAACATGAATATGAGGAGGAGAACTTCTTCAAATGGTCCTGACCCAAAACATCATCTGTCCATGTTCTCCAAAGATGCTGCCTGACTGAGTTACTCCAACACTTTTTGTCTGCTATTTAATCCCTTAATCCCAGGAATAAGAGGAGAACCTTCTCTGAACTACCCCCAATGTGAGTTTATCTCTCTTTATTTAAGGAGAGTTAAACGGATATGGGCTAAATGTGGGCAAATGGGACTAGCTCAGATGGGGCATCTTGGTTTGTATGGACAAGTTGGGCCGAAGAGCCTGTTTCCATTTTACATGACTGTGACTGAGATCAACACTGTATGCAGTAGTGTAGGTGTGAACTCACCAGAACACTGTACAGCAGTGTCAAGACCTTCCTGCTTTTATATTTCATCCTCCTTTCATTGAAGGCCAACTTCCCATTTCCCTTTCTAATTACTAGCCTCACCTTAATGCTAGCATTCTGTGTTTCATATATGTGGATAAGGAATACAAGGAGGCACTTGGTTAGGTCCTGTGGAGTTATCCACTTTAATTGGTTTTAAAACCACCAATACCTCCTCTTTGGTGATTTGATTATGATGTAAACCCTCACAACTATGCTTCAATTATTTAGCTTCCATGATCTTTTCCTCAGTAAAAACAGAGGAGAAATATTAATTTAATATCTCCCCCATCTCACCAGGATGATGCCTGATCTTGCAGGCTTGAATTAAAGTGAGAGGCTGGATAGCTGGAACTCTTTCCTTTGCAGCGTACGAGGCCAAGTGGTGAACTTATTGAAGTAAACAAAAATCATGAGGGGCAAGGATAAACTTAAAACTCACAAAATGTAGGAAGGAACTGAATTGAATTGAATTGAATACATTGTATTAGCCAAATATGTATACACACAAGGAATTTGCCTTGGTGCTTTGCTCACAAGTACAACATGATATACAGTAAACAATTATGAATATAACATTAGAATTTATTCATGTGAAGAATGAAATAAAATACCAGAGCAAAAAGAGGCTACAGACTTTTGGTTGTTGAGTAGAGCTACTGCTCGTGGGAAAAAAAACTGTTTTTATGTCTGGCTGTGGCGGCTTTGACAGTCCGGAGTCGCCTTCCAAGTGCCCTTGCTGTGTACAGTTCGTCGATGGGGGGAAGATTGCAGCCAACAGTCTTCTCGGCTGATGCTGGTTTAAACGGAAGATAGACACAAATGCTGGAGTAACTCAGCGGGCAGGCAGCATCTCTAGAGAGAAGGAATGGGTGACATTTCAGGTCGAGACCCTTCTTCAGACACTTTTTCTGAAGAAGAAGGGTCTTGACTCGAAACGTCACCCATTCCTTCTCTCCAGAGATGCTGCCTGTCTCGCTGTGTTACTCCAGCATTTTGTGTCTTCAACTGAACACTCGCGTTCTATTTTCCCCGATAAAAGGATTCTAAAACTAGATGGCATTCCAAAAACATATAGGTTTGTAGGTTGTGTAGGAAGGAACTGCAGATGCTGTTTTAAATCGAAGGCGTGTAGGCGGAGGGGATGGAAGAAGAGCTCTACGTCGTGGCTGACCTGGAACACGTTGAGGTGGGGGCGGAGTGGAACAAAGATGAGGCCTCTGCTGAGGACCAACCATTCTGTATCAGAAAGGGGGCGGTCAGGGGGATGATGAAGACACGGCAAGGGTGGGGATTGGGCAGGTGGGTAGATAGAGGTCGAGGCGATGTCTGGTAGGGGATGGTAGGATTTGAGTATAGGAGCAGGGAGGTTCTACTGCAGTTGTACAGGGTCTTGGTGAGACCACACCTGGAGTATTGCGTACAGTTTTGGTCTCCAAATCTGAGGAAGGACATTATAGCCATAGAGGGAGTGCAGAGAAGGTTCACCAGACTGATTCCTGGGATGTCAGGACTTTCATATGAAGAAAGACTGGATAGACTTGGCTTATACTCGCTAGAATTTAGGAGATTGAGAGGGGATCTTATAGAAATGTACAAAATTCTTATGGGGTTGGACAGGCTAGATGCAGGAAGATTGTTCCCGATGTTGGGGAAGTCCAGGACAAGGGGTCACAGCTTAAGGATAAGGGGGAAATCCTTTAAGACCGAGATGAGGAAAAACTTTTTCACACAGAGAGTGGTGAATCTCTGGAAATCTCTACCACAGAGGGTAGTTGAGGCCAGTTCATTGGCTATATTTAAGAGGGAGTTAGATGTGGCCCTTGTGGCTAAAGGGATCAGGGGGTATGGAGAGAAGGCAGGTACGGGATACTGAGTTGGATGATCAGCCATGATCATATTGAATGGCGGTGCAGGCTCGAAGGGCCGAATGGCCTACTGCACCTATTTTCTATGTATCTATGTATCTATGAGGGGGAATTTCTTCAGTCAGAGGGTGGTGAATCTGTGAAATTCATTGCCATAGAAGGCTGTGGAGACTGTCAATAGATATTTGTAAGTCAGAAATGGATAGATTCTTGATGTATGGGTGTCAGTGGTTATGGAGAGATGGTAGGAGAATGGAGTTAGGAGGGAGAGATCGATCAGCCATGATTGAATGGTGGAGTAGACTTGATGGGCCGAATGGCCTAATTCTGCTCCTATCACCTATGAACATGAACTTTCTGGTTGTGCCAAATGGAATCCTGATCCTTTTGCAGTCAGAATGAAAAATGTGCTATATTAATGATAGTTATTTACAAAAACCTTTTGAGATTTTGGAAGCATTTGACAATTTATTATTATGGTGTAATGTGTTTCTACACATTAAAAGGCTAATAAAATAAGAACAGAAACATAAAATGCAGGGAAAAAGTCATGAGGTCATGCAACTTCTCAAGAAGATTGTTCTCTGGGATCATAGACAATGTTAAACTTGCTGGTCTTTGGGGTTGTTCCAGGATTTTAAGAGCAGCACAGTGGTGCAGCTGGTAGAGCTGCTGCCTCACAGTGCCAGAGACACAGGTTTGATCCTGACCTCAGGTGCTATCTGTGTGCTGTTTGCATGTTATCCCTGTGACCTCATGGGCTCCGGTTTCCTCCCACATCCCAAAGATGTGCAGGTTTTAGGTTAATTGGCCTAGTAAATTGCCCAGTGTGTAGTGAGTAGATGTGAAAGTGGGATAACATTGAACTAGTGACCGGTGTTAGGAGTGGACTCCGAGGGCATATTTCAATGCTGTATCTCTAAACTAAACTAAATTTACCATTAATATCTCAATTACCACCATTACCCTTTTGTAACTGATTGAAGAATTAATTCCAATGGTTGTTTTCACCAGACACCAGCTCAGTCTTTTGCTTATTGAACTTCTGTCTAATGATGACAGATTGCTACTTTTAAATAATTTTCCTCGGCATCTTTCTGATCCTTTTTTTTGCACACTGCATAGCAATAAAAGGAAATTATATTTCATCAAGAAATGTAATTAATTATTTTGTATCTATAAACCTTTGCGGGCTGCATTGAACCTTGAAATGACATTGCAAATTTGAGTGAAATAGCAAGAGTTCATAACTGCTCTGCATTTCTGAACTTCTTTGACTCAGCATCATATCAGACATAGGGACCATTTCCTGCCCCTCTTAGTTTGATGTTCTCAAGAGCAGCAAGCAGGTCGCCATTCCACATTTGCCAGCATTAATGGTGGTGTGATTATCCCAGTGGATGTCCTCAATTAATATTAAATTGCACTATGATTATCCAATAGGTCAGATGGGTCTGGGATTAGTGTGTCCATCTGATGTCAATAAAGGAGGCCTGCTTTTATTTTAACTGGATCTTTTCAAATATATCCTAAATTTATCATTAACTTCCTGGAATTCAATATCACCACCAAGATTGCCTTTTTCCACGGAAGCAATGGCAGCGGTCTATCCCATTCATCTTTTGCTGACGGCATTTTTTTGTAATCCTTATTCTTATGTTCAAATATTTCCATCCCCAAATTTAATCTCAACCTGCCTTTTCAAGCTTCCAAGCACTCCTCTAATTCTCACCTATTGATCATCTCTGAATCAATATTTCCATCCCCATATGTAATCTCAACCTGCATAGAGCTGTCCTTGAAATTCCCTCCCAAAACATCTCCACTTTTAATTCTCTTTCCCTCTAAGATTTACATTCAAATCTGTCTTATTGACTTAGCTTTTGGCAATTGAGTCCAGTATCTTCTGAAGTTTTAAATTTTGTTTGTGACCCTCCTTCAAAGCACCTTGAGACATTATGCTTCATTACATTTGTCAGCGTTGCTGGTATTGATGGTGGCGTGCAGATACACGCAGGGGTGCAAAGTCAGAATATCATAGAACACAGAAACTAGCCATTCAGCCCAACTCATCCATGCCAGCCAAAGTGATCTGGGTGATGAGGAGTAGAACTGGACATGTATTTGTCAAGGGGTCATCCAGAGCGATGAAATATGCCGTGTTATCTGATAGTAGAAGACAATTACCTTGAGATGACTCACCATGCTAAAGGTGATTCATGAATGTTGTTTCAGTACTTGGTTCACATCAATGAAGCTCGTTCTTGCAATGTACTGTATCTCGAGCATGGCAGCTGATGTTTCTTGATCTGGCACAGTTTCTGCAACTACGCCCATCCTGTACATCGCTGCATGATTCAAAAGTTAAATAAAGAAGGGTTTGGTTATAACAGTATTCTCTCTTGTCCTAGAACACAAGCAGAATTGGGAAATAAAATAATAGAGTATTGAATATATTTTAGGTTAAATTTTAGCTGCAGTCAAGTTCTAATTTAGCTGAAGCAAATAATTTTTCTATTAGGAAGAACGTTGTACATTCAATGAGCTCATGTCAAGGCTTGTGAAATCTCATGTTTTCTGCGGTGTCAAATAATAATGCCGTTGAACGAAGTATAACAAGAGGTGAGAAGGAATGATGAAGTATTCAGAGTTAATCAATAATCCAGTCACAATTTGGTGGTTGCATTATTCATCTGATGTTTCTGATTGCATTACGTTCAAGCAATGTAGTTAATAATAAAATTGAGATCTCTCACTTCTGCCTCTAACAAAACATTTTGTTCATAAAGGCATTGAGAAAATCTGTTTGAAAATAACTCCAAAAAAATAATCACATGATAAAAAAGGATGTTATTTGGACTAGAGAGCATGCAAAGGAAATTCACCAGGATAATTGTGCGGAGAGATTGTATAGGTTGGGTGTA
>JAXLNO010005084.1:0-41853 GCA_038087875.1 Malacoraja senta
TAACTAAATTGTGTTCTATGCAAGATTCCAGCATCTGCAGTATCTTCTTTCTCCCTCACCTATATCCACCTATCACTTCTGAAGAAGGGTCTCAACCTGAAACATCACCCATTCCTTCTCTCTAGAGATGCTGCCTGTCCGCTGAGTTACTCCAGCATTTTGTGTGCACCTGTCACTTGCCAGGCTTTGTCCAGCCCCCATCTCTCTTTTCCAGCTTCCTCCCCCCACCCTCTCCACTCAGTCTGAAGAAGGGGTCCTGACTCAAAACGGCGTCTGTCCTTTCCCTCTAAAGCAGTGGAGGAACTCAGTAGGTCAGGCCGCATCTGTAGAGGGAAGGGAATCTAAGGCGACCACACCCTCCTCTCCTTTCCAACTTTCTCCACCCCCCACACCAAGCAGTCTGAAGAAGGGTCCTGACCTAGAATGTTGCCTGTCCATGCTCTCCAGACATGCAAGTTACTCCAGGAGATTGTGTCTCTCTTTGTAAACCGGCATCTGCTGTTCCTTCTTTACGTATGTGAAGAGGAAAACATTAGTTAAGATCAAAGTTGGACTGTTGAAGACTGAAAAAGGTGAATTTATTATGGGGAACAAGGAAATGGCAGATGAGTTGAACATTTACTTTGGATCCGTCTTCACTAAGGAGGACACAAACAATCTTCCTGATGTACTAGTGGCCAGAGGATCTGGGGTGACGGAGGAACTGAAGGAAATCCACATTAGGCAGGAAATGGTGTTGGATAGACTGATGGGACTGAAGGATGATAAATCCCCTGGGCCTGATGGTCTGCATCCCAGAGTACTTAAGGAAGTGGCTCTAGAAATTGTGGACGCATTGGTGATCATTTTCCAATGTTCCATAGATTCAGGATCAGTTCCTGTGGATTGGAGGGTAGCTAATGTTATCGCACTTGATAAGAAAGGCGGGAGAGAGAAAACGGGGAATTATAGACCAGTTAGCCTGACATCGGTGGTGGGGAAGATGCTGGAGTCAATTATAAAAGAAGAAATAGCCGCATATTTGGATAGCAGTAACAGGATCGGTCCGAGTCAGCATGGATTTACGAAGGGGAAATCATGCTTGACTAATCTGGAATTTTTTGAGGATGTAACTAGGAAAATGGACAAGGGAAAACCAGTGGATGTAGTGTACCTGGACTTTCAGAAAGCATTTGATAAGGTCCCACATAGGAGATTAGTGGGCAAAATTAGGGCACAGGGTATTGGGGGTAGAGTGCTGACATGGATAGAGAAGTGTTTGGCAGACAGGAAACACAGAGTAGGGATTAACGGGTCCCTTTCAGAATGGCAGGCAGTGACTAGTAGGGTACCGGAAGGCTTGGTGCTGGGACCGCAGCTATTTACAATATACATCAATGATTTTGATGAAGGGATTACAAGGAACATTAGCAGATTTGCAGATGACACAAAGCTGGGTGGCAGTGTGAACTGTGAGGAGGATGCTATAAGAATGCAGGGTGACTTGGACAGGTTGGGGGAGTGGGCAGATGCATGGCAGATGCAGTTTAATGTGGATAAAAGCGAGGTAGATTATTAACTAAATGGTGTCAAGTTGGGAAATGCGGAGGTACAGCGGGATCTGGGGGTCCTTGTTCCTCAGTGACTGAAAGTAAGCATGTAGGTAATTTAGGGCATAGGGTATTGGGGGTAGAATGCTGACATGGATAGAAAATTGGTTGGCAGACAGGAAACAGTTGGGATTAACGGGTCACATAGACTGGGAAACATTCTGTAAAAGGGCTGGATGGTTTGGAGGTTGTAAAATGTGTGCAGGATAGTTTTTTGCAGCAATACATAGAGGTACCTACTAGAGATGGGGCAGTGCTGGACCTCCTGTTAGGGAATGAGACAGGTCAGTTGACGGAGGTATGTGTTGGGGAGCACTTCGGGTCCAGTGATCACAATGCCATTAGTTTCAATATAATTATGGAGAAGGTCAGAACTGGATCTCCCGGCTCCCAACCATTTTAACTCCCCTTCCTACTCCCACACTGATGTTTCTGTCCTGGGCCTCCTCCATTGCCAGAGTGAGGTGACACGCAAACTGGAGGAACAGCACCTCATAGCTTACAGCCCAAGACATGAACATTGAATTCTCCAAATTAAGGAAACTCCCCCCTCCTAATCAAGTCCTGGAGTCTGTCCCAACCGCATCTCTTTATTCCAGCTTTCTCCCCCGACTCCATCAGTCCAAAGAAGGGACCAGACCCGACACGTCGCCTGTCCATTCCCCTCCAAAGTGCCGGTAGTACTCAGCAGGTCAGCCATCCGTGGTGAGAACTTTGGCCCTTCCAGCCAGCACCGCCATTCAATGTGATGTGCCGTTTTGAGTCAGGACCCTTCTTCATAGGTTCCTCCGCCACCTGCCCTGTCTCATTTCCTAACAGGAGGTCCAGCATTGCCCCTTATCTAGTAGGTACCTCTATGTATTGCTGCAAAAAACTATCCTGCACACATTTTACAACCTCCAAACCATCCAGCCCTTTTACAGAATGTGTTTCCCAGTCTATGTGACCCGTTAATCCCTACTCTGTTTCCTGGGTTGCTGCAGGCTGAAGCATCAAACTACTACCCTGTTGAGCCCCGTCAGTCCCACAGCACAGAAACACACAGCCATGCCTATCGAAGCTAGTCCCACATGCCCACGTCTGGCCCCTCACCCTCTCTGCCTTTCCCAATCATGCCTTTAGAAAGGCATGGCTAAAGGGATCAGGGGGTATGGAGAGAAAGCAGGTACAGGATACTGAGTTGGATGATCAGCCATGATCATATTGAATGGCGGTGCAGGCTCGAAGGGCAGAATGGCCTACTCCTGCACCTATTTTCTATGTTTCTATGAAAGGAGATGAGGAGGAATTTCTTTAGCCGGAGGGTGGTGAATCTGTGCAATTCATTGCCACAGAGGGCGGTGGAGGCCAAGTCACCGTGTATTGTTTAGATTTTAGAGATACTGCGTGGAAACAGGCCCTTCGGCCATCGAGTCATCGCCGACCAGTGATCACCCCGTACACTAACTCCATCCGACACACATTAGGGACAATTTTACAGAAGCCAATTAACCTACAAACCAGCAGGTCTTTGGAATGCGGAAGGAAACCGGAGCACCCGGAGAAAACCCACGCAGGTCCCGGGGAGAACGTGCAAACTCTGTACAGACAGCACCCGTATTCAGGATGGAACCCGGGTCTCTGGCGCTGTGAGGCAGCAACTCTACCACAGCACCACTGTGTATTTTTGCTATCTATCATTTCATTTATTACTCACACCAGCAGAGTTGTGCACAAATGGTTCACATTAATAATGTCAATCTGAGGGACAACTTTCCAACACAGAGGGTGGTGGGTGTATGGAACGAGCTGCTGGAGGAGGTAGTTGAGGCAGGGACTATCACAACGTTTAAGAGACACTTGAATGGGACAGGTTTGGAGGGATATGGGCCAAACGCGGGCAAGTGGGACGAATGTAGATGGGGCATGTTGGTAGGGGTGGGACTAGTGTAGATGGGGCATGTTGGTCGGGGTTGGACTAGTGTAGGTGGGGCATGTTGGTCGGGGTGGGACTAGTGTAGATGGGGCATGTTGGTCGGGATGGGACTAGTGTAGATGGGGCATGTTGGTCGGGGTGGGACTAGTGTAGATGGGGCATGTTGGTCGGGGTGGGACTAGTGTAGATGGGGCATGTTGGTCGGGATGGGACTAGTGTAGATGGGGCATGTTGGTCGGGGTGGGACTAGTGTAGATGGGGCATGTTGGTCGGGGTGGGACTGGTGTAGATGGGGCATGTTGGTCGGGGTGGGACTAGTGTAGATGGGGCATGTTGGTCGGGGTGGGACTAGTGTAGATGGGGCATGTTGGTCGGGGTGGGACTAGTGTAGATGGGGCATGTTGGTCGGGGTGGGACTAGTGTAGATGGGGCATGTTGGTCGGGATGGGACTAGTGTAGATGGGGCATGTTGGTCGGGGTGGGACTAGTGTAGATGGGGCATGTAGGTCGGGGTGGGACTGGTGTAGATGGGGCATGTTGGTCGGGGTGGGACTAGTGTAGATGGGGCATGTTGGTCGGGGTGTGACTAGTGTAGATGGGGCATGTTGGTCGGGGTGGGACTAGTGTAGATGGAGCATGTTGGTCGGGGTGGGACTAGTGTAGATGGGGCATGTTGGTCGGGGTGGGACGAGTGTAGATGGGGCATGTTGGTCGGGGTGGGACTAGTCTAGATGGGGCATGTTGGTCGGGGTGGGACTAGTGTAGATGGGGCATGTTGGTCGGGGTGGGACTAGTGTAGATGGGGCATGTTGGTCGGGGTGGGACTAGTGTAGATGGGGCATGTTGGTCGGGGTGGGACTAGTGTAGATGGGGCATGTTGGTCGGGGTGGGACTAGTGTAGATGGGGAATGTTGGTCAGGGTGGGACTAGTGTAGATGGGGCATGTTGGTCGGGGTGGGACTAGTGTAGATGGGGCATGTTGGTCGGGTGGGACTAGTGTAGATGGGGCATGTTGGTCGGGGTGGGACTAGTGTAGATGGGGCATGTTGGTCGGGGTGGGACTAGTGTAGATGGGGCATGATGGTCGGGGTGGGACTAGTGTAGATGGGGCATGTTGGTCGGGGTTGGACTAGTGTAGATGGGGCATGTTGGTCGGGGTGGGACTAGTGTAGATGGGGCATGTTGGTCGGGGTGGGACTAGTGTAGATGGGGCATGTTGGTCGGGGTGGGACTAGTGTAGATGGGGCATGTTGGTCGGGTGGGACTAGTGTAGATGGGCATGTTGGTCGGGGTGGGACTAGTGTAGATGGGGCATGTTGGTCGGGGTGGGACTAGTGTAGATGGGGCATGTTGGTCGGGGTGGGACTAGTGTAGATGGGGCATGTTGGTCGGGGTGGGGACTAGTGTAGATGGGGCATGTTGGTCGGGGTGGGACTAGTGTAGATGGGGCATGTTCCTCGGGGTGGGCAAGTTGGGCCGAAGGAAGCTTCTTTGATTAATTGTGCTGATTTTTCATTTCAATGTTGTCATTTGAAGTGTTCAGGGTTTTTAATGATTTTTTTTTTCTGGTGCAACCGGAATTGTGCTGTTTCTGTCCTGTATCTCTGAACTAGATGATCTGAGTTGGATGATCAGCCATGATCATATTGAATGGCGGTGCAGGCTCGAATGGCCGAATGGCCTACTCCTGCACCTAATTTCTATGTATCTATGTAACTAAAAGGACGTTTCTACTAGTGGCACCAGAGGGCAGAATGTCAGAATAAAAGGATGTATCTTTACTAAAGTGATGATACCCTAACCTTATCACAACTGAAATTGAATCTGGCTGATGTAAAATGTAGAAACCAAGACCTGTAGATGCTGGTTTATACCAAAGATAGACACATTGCTGGAGTGACTGAGTTGGTCAGGCAGCATCTCTGGAGAAACAAGTGATTTTGGGATGGAATAGAAGAAGGGTTCTTACCCAAAATATCACATCCTTGGTGCCAGATGGTGCCTGACCTACTGAGTTTCTCCAGCACTCTTATCATGGTCTCCTCCATATCCCACAGTTCTGCCCTTACTCCCCATCCCCCTACTCGTAACAAGAACAGAGTCCCCCATGTCCTCACCTTCCACCTTACCAGCCGTTAGATACAACAGATAATCCTCCGACATTTTCTCCACCTCCAACGGGATCCCACCACTGGCCTCATCTTCCCATTCTCAAATTTCAGTGCTTTCTCCCTCCTTCCCCTTCCCAACTCTCCCACAGCCTACTGTCTCTGCCTTTTCCTTCCTTTATCCCGCCCCCCACACCCCAACTTCAGTCCTGAAGAAGGGTCTCAGCATCTTCCTTCTCTCCATAGATGCTGCCTCACCCACTGAGTTACTCCAGCATTTTTGTCTAACTTCGATTTTTGCAGCATCTGCAATTCTTTCTTAAACCACACGGTGGGAGTGTTGACCACAAACTGGACGGGCCTGCAGTGCGGCGGATCACCAAACGGTGGGGGTGTTGAGCACAAATTGGAGCGACCTGTTGTGTGAATTCACTGCACATTGGGAGCGCTGTCTACAAATTAGATATAATTGTGCTCTTTACTGCAAAATGGTTCTTTATTGCTCTGTGACCCTCTACCTTTCCCCGTAATGCACCCATTGAACAAGTGCCAAATTTAGTAAAAGCCCTGAAACCAGGGAAGATTTGGGATGAAAATCAAGGAACTGCAGGTGCTGGTTTACAAAACAAGGCACAAAGTGCTGGAGTAACTCAGCGGGTCAGGCAGCATCTGTGGAGAACATGGATAGGTGAGATTTTGGGTTGGGAGCCTCAGACTGATTTATGGGTGTAATTCTGTTTACTTCATGAAGGCAGTGGCAAGAATGAATTTGTCTCCTGGATAGATGTCCAATTGTGTTTCAATTGGGGCCCTTTATGAAGACTGGTTTTCAGTTGATGACTAATTGTTTTGATTAAGAAGACAGCGAGGAATTTAAAGTGGATCTACATTGTACTTGGTTGAGGAAAGTTAATGTGAACTAGTTGTTAACCTGGCCCCATAGCAGAAGCGTCCGCGTCGCGGGGCTGGAAACTGGAAGTATCCCGAGCTAATTCTGCTACCACCATCATCTATTTGCGACAAGTGATGGCTTCCACTGATTGTCGCCGGAAGCTTGCGTCCTTTTCAGGACGGACGACGACTGCGAGGTCAACATTTGTAACAAGATGGACACGAAAAGAAGAAGTTGTTAACCACTTGTGTGAAATGGTTAATGTTAACTACCCTAATCAAAGCTTGTTTATTATGAGTTCTTATGAAGGACTTTTAGGTGAAAGGAATCTGTGTGATGTGTGGAGTGGTCATTCATTGAACTTTGGACTGGACAGACTGTTGTAGAGATTTGTAAAGATATTTGGATGCTCTTGTTCAAAAGACACAGAGTGCTGGTGTAACTCAGCGGGTCAGGCAGCATCTCTGTATGCTCACCTCCCAAACCGGTCTCATATTTCACTCTATCCCCTTCCACCCGTATCCCTCCCTCCAGCTTTACGTTTCACTCTTCTCATCTGTTGCACCTTTTGTCTCCTTGTCACCCCTAGCCAATGTCACAACCCATCACCCTCTCCCCTGTATCCACTAATCACATAACAGGCTTTGTCCTGCTCCCACCTCTTTCCCACTTTCTCTGCCCGACTCCATCAGTCTGAAAGGGTCCCAACAGGAAACAACAGCATCTGTCCATTCCCTTTGTGGTCGGGTAGATGGTGCCTGATCTGCCAATTACCTCCAGCACTTGGTTTTGGACCAGGTTACATCCCCTGGTTAAAGTAATCCTAGTTGGCTGCTGTTGCAGGGAAAGTAGTTTAATGTTGATGACACTTGAAGTCTCATTACAAATTATCAATCCTGCCATTCACCCTACTATAGTTTTGGAATTTGTCTAAATCTACATTTGGTTTGAGTGTTTGTTGCCAGAATCCATTTCCTCTCCTCACTGCTCTTTTGTGAAGGTGACCAATTAGTGTTAGTTTCACTTCCACTTTCTCTACCCTACTCCATCAGTCTGAAGAAGGATCCCAACTTGAAACATCTGTCCATTCCCTTTTGCAGGCAGGCATATGTTGCCTGACCCACTGAGTAGCTCCAACACTTTGTTTTGGACCAGGTTACATCCCTTGGTTAAAGTCATCCTAGTTACCTCCTGTTGCAGGGAAAGTAGTTTAATGTTCATGACACTTGTTTTTAAACTCTTTACAATTAGGTAATCTTGCCCCTTCCATTCACCCAACTGTAGCTTTGTTTGGAATTGGTCTAAATCTATATTTGGTTTAGTATGTTTGTGTCTGTTGCCAGAATCCATTTCCTCTCCTCTCTGCTCCTTTCTAAAGGGGTGACCAATTAGTTCTCTGGATTCTGTGTCTGCAGTCGCAAATGCCACGGGGAAGAAGAATACATTGACTATTTTCTTTGGAAGAGTTGTGAAGGGGAAGGAGGGAGAAACCGCTGAAATTGGAGAATGGGAAGATGTGGCCAGTGGTGGGATCCCGTTGGAGGTGGCGAAACTGTCGGAGGATTACCTGTTGTATGTGACGGCTGGTAGGGTGGAAGGTGAGGACATGGGGACTCTGTCCTTGTTACGAGTAGGGGGGTGGGGAGTAAGAGCGGAGCTGCGGGATATAGAGGCGACCATGATAATAGTGGTGGAGAAACTCAGCAGGTCAGGCACCATCTCTGGAGGAAAAGGATGGGTGATATTTTGGGTAAGAACCCTTCTTCTGTTCCATCCCAAAATCACTTGTTTCTCCAGAGATGCTGCCTGACCCACTCAGTCACTCCAGCAATGTGTCTATCTTTGGTATAAACCAGCATCTACAGGTCTTGGTTTCTACATTTTACATCAGCCAGATTCAATTTCAGTTGTGATAAGGTTAGGGTATCATCACTTTAGTAAAGATACATCCTTTTATTCTGACACTGTGCCCTCTGGTCCGAGACTCTCCTACTAGTAGAAACATCAGCACTGAAATTTGACAAACAAGTCAATGCCATGGTAAAAGCTAGCTTCTTTCAGCTTCGGACGATAGCTAAAATAAAGCAATTCCTACACTTTGATGACCTCGAAAAGATCATCCACACATTCATCTCCTCCCGCCTAGATTACTGCAACTCCCTTTACACTGGCATCAGCCAATCTTCCCTGTCCCGCCTGCAACTGGTCCAAAACGCCACAGCGAGACTCCTGACGGGCACCCGAAAAAGGGACCACATCATCCCGATCCTGGCCTCTCTCCACTGGCTCCCTGTGCGGTTCCGTATAAACTTCAAGATCCTCCTCCATGTCTACAAAGCCCTCAATGGGCTTGCCCCCACCTACATAAAAAGTCTTCTCACCCATCACTCCGCCTCCAGGCCCGTCAGATCGTCCGACTTGGGGTTGCTGAATATACCGCGGTCTAGGCATAAGCTCAGGGGCGACCGCGCCTTTGCGGTTGCAGCCCCTAGACTGTGGAACAGCATCCCCTTTCCCATCAGAACTGCCCCCCTCCATCGACTCCTTTAAGTCAAGACTAAAAACGTATCTATACTCCCAAGCCTTTCTTGACATCCTCTGAGCGAGGGCTATATGTATATATGTATGTAGTTTGTTTGTTTATATTATCCTTATAACAAATGTAAAGCACTTTGGCCAACGAGAGTTGTTTTTTAAATGTGCTATATAAATAAATATGACTTGACTTGACATCCACTTAGTTCGGAGATAAAGCACAGAATCAGCACAATTACAGTTACACCAGAAAAAAATAATCATTAAAAACCCTGGACACTTCCAATGAAAACAATTGAAAGGAAAAGAAAGCAGAATTAATCAAAGAAGCAAACACAATTCAGTAGAGAGCGATAGTGTTCTCACCGACCTCATGCCATGGAGATGTAGATCCACATCAGACACAAGGGGAGACTCCCTGTCTCTACCCTGAGCACTGCTCCCATCCACAGCCCAGGACCACTGCTCCCATCCACAGCCCAGGACCTCTGCTCCCATCCACAGCCCAGGACCACTGCTCCCATCCACAGCCCAGGACCACTGCTCCCATCCACAGCCCAGGACCACTGTTCCCATCCACAGCCCAGGACACTGCTTCCATCCACAGCCCAGGACCATTGCTCCCATCCACAGCCCAGGACCACTGCTCCCATCCACAGCCCAGGACCACTGCTTCCATCCACAGCCCAGGACCACTGCTCCCATCCACAGCCCAGGACCACTGCTTCCATCCACAGCCCAGGACCACTGCTCCCATCCACAGCCCAGGACCACTGCTCCCATCCACAGCCCAGGACCACTACTCCCATCCACAGCCCAGGACCACTGCTTCCATCCACAGCCCAGGACCACTGCTTCCATCCACAGCCCAGGACCACTGCTTCCATCCACAGCCCAGGACCACTGCCATCCACAGCCAGGACCACTGCTCCCATCCACAGCCCAGGACCCACTGCTCCCATCCACAGCCCAGGAACACTGCTCCCATCCACAGCCCAGGACCACTGCTCCCATCCACAGCCCAGGACCACTGCTCCCATCCACAGCCCAGGGCCACTGCTCCTCACGACAGCCCAGGACCACTGCTCCCATCCACAGCCCAGGACCATTGCTCCCATCCACAGCCCAGGACAACTGCACTCAGACACTCCCACAATTCCCACTTTTATACACTGCAGCTGACAATTTCCTAATCAGCTTCAATCAAGCCTATCACATTAACCCTTCGCCCTCCAGTGGCCAATCAATGTTTGTTGCATCATGATATCCACCTGGGGCAGTAGTTGTCTGCGGGACAATAATTGCCCTCCGACTTGTTGCTCTTTGCATAAAGTGGCTGCTTGCATTTCCTTAAGTCAGAGGCGACACACAGAATCAGAATTAGGCCATTCGGCCCATCGAGTCTACCCCACCATTCAATCATGGCTGATCTATTTCTCCCTCCTAACCCCATTCTCCTGCCTTCTCCCCATAACCCCTGACACCCGCACTAATCAACAATCTATTTATCTCTGCTTTTAATATATTCACTGGCTTGTGGCCTCCACCGCCATCTGTGGCAATGAATTCCACAGATTCACAAACCTCTGGCTAAAGAAATTCCTCCTCGTCTCCTTCTTAAAGGAACGTCCTTTAATTCTGAGGCTGTGCCCTCTGGTCCTAGACTCTCCCACTAATGGAAACATCCTCTCCACATCCACTCTATTCGGGCCTTTCACTGTTCGGTGAAGTTTCAATGAGGTCCCCCCCCCCCCACACAATCTTCTAAACTCCAGCGAGTACAGGCCCAGCGCCGACAAACGCTCATCGTACGTTAACCCACTCATTCCTGGGATCGTTCTTGTAAATGCTAACTCTTTTGTCTTGCTGATGTTGAGGGATGGATTGTTATCCTGACCATAGGTGCAGGAGTAGGCCATTCGGCCCTTCAGGACAGAAGGTTCTCAACGTTTTTCCCTTATTCTATCTCATCTTTGCTGCTCATGTGGCTGAAATACTGTTCTGACCAGTGGACGGACTTCTGGATCCCATTGGCCTGAGACCCGGCCACAAGTTGTGGGTGGCAAGGTCATGACCCCGAGGGACATTGGTGTGAAGGGTCACGGTGAAGGGAATATTCTGACCAATTCTAACGTCTGAGAAGTGAATAGTGATGATTCGTCAATTCATCGAGAGAGAGAGAGAGAGAGAGAGAGAGAGAGAGAGAGAGAGAGAGAGAGAGGAGAGAGAGAGAGAGAGAGAGAGAGAGAGAGAGAGAGAGAGAGAGAGAGAGAGAGAGAGAGAGAGAGAGAGAGAGAGAGAGAGAGAGAGAGAGAGAGAGAGAGAGAGAGAGAGAGAGAGAGAGAGAGAGAGAGAGAGAGAGAGAGAGAGAGAGAGAGAGAGAGAGAGAGAGAGAGAGAGAGAGAGAGAGAGAGAGAGAGAGAGAGAGAGAGAGAGAGACTCTCTCGCTCTGTCTGTCTCTACTGACACTGGGCTCAATGCTCTGGGCTCTGGACACTCTGGACAGCAAGTGTCCTGGACGTCCCGTTGGACCATATTCTAGCGGCCACAGGATGGTCATCAGGACCGGTAGCGCCATGGAACACTAAGGGCGGTGCATTGAGCTGCTCTCCCGTAAATTCGCTAAAAAGACGTTTTAAAGTCGGGACCGACTCTAAAAATAACTCACCGGAGCTTCTTGCGTCGCATAAGGGTGACATCATCAGAAAACGACACTGAAATCGCGGTAAAAATCGCGGTAAAAATCGGGTGTTTTTAAATGAGAAAAGAGAAAAGCTCACGAGCACCCAAGAAATCTACTATAAGTCTCCTGCTTGAAAAAGTTTTGGATACTCTGCAAACAACAGAAGAAGGCTCAGAAGAAGAGTCTTACAGCAAGGAGTAGGTATGTTACAAAAGTTACCTTCAGTCGCGCTGTAATTCTGCCACTGGCCGTGTGCGCGATTTAGGCGCCTTTAAGGGGGGGCGGGGTTAAAACGCGGTTTCTCCTCCTTTGTCCTGAATTATATTTCTTTGGAGTACAAGCGTTGGCTGACAAATCGTTCCTAGGGGCGTTTGTGAATTTTTTATGTTTATTAAATCGTCAATGTCAGCGCTGGAGTAATTTTAAAAGCAGCTCCTGAAGCGTCAACGGCGATAACGGGGACGGATTTCACACACGGGACAGGTAAACGAAAGTGGTTTCTTTAAATGTATAAAAGTGCTTCTTAAGAAGCCTTTAATTCACAATTTTTCATGCGAAACGGTGATTTTATTCCCCGAACTAACGGCAGTATTTTTCATGCCAATACGGGATTAAATTCACCGCAAATGAACGTTCCAAAAGATCGCGTTCCAGAAATCCTCATTCACAAGATGATTTAAATGCCCATTAATTTACAGGTATTAAACATTCAATTCCTTCCATTTGGCCTGTAAATTCATGAAAGAGATTTAAAAATTATGTTATATTGCGAATTATTGTGTGAATGTTATTTGGACACAGGCTATTTAAAAATGTTAATCTATTCTTAAGAAATTGATAGATGTTTAGATCTAGTAATTGAATTTTGTAATTAGCTACAATTAGGTAACTAACTAATTATATGCTTTACTTTCATGTCTTCTAAGTAAGATTGTTTCATATTTGTTTCAGAATGCTTCAATCTATAATAACTGAACATTTCTTTCAGTTATCTTAATTTTTAAGAAAGTTATGGGCTTTTAACTGTCCTCGATCACAGCTTTTGTGTTAAGTCAATGGAAAAGCAATAGGGAACAAGATGCTAATTTCCGAGTATGAAAATGGCCATAACTTCTTTAATACTGAAGATACGAAAGTGAATTAGGTATCACATTAAACTTCTTTTTATGCTTTATCTGATGGGATAAATTGCAGACTTTATTTTTAAAATCTCAAAATTTTGTAACATTGCTACAAGGAGCTGTGCTGGAAATGGCTGCAAAAGGAGAAAAGAAGGAGAGGGAGGTAAAGCAAATGCTTTTAGAAATGACTGCTACAATTAATACAACACTGGAAAAGATGCAGAGTATGGAGACTAAGATGCAGAATATGGAGACTAATATGGAGATATTCTCTCATAAAATTGATGGTGCTTGTGCTGAGTTAAAGGAGCTGAAGAAGCAACATAATGAGTTTGATAAAAAACTTAAATCAGAATATGTTAGAATCGAAAATGATTATAATAAGAAATTTACTGGTGTACATGCTAAGATGGACAACATTGATGAGAGAATGGAAGAGATGGAAAATGATATGAAAGAGATGATTACGGTAATAAATAGTTTGAAAAAATCAAAGAAAGATGAAGCAGAAAAACTTGCAAGAATGACTGACAAATGTTTGGACTTGGAAGCGAGATCGAGAAGGCAGAATTTGAGAATTGTTGGAGTAAGAGAAGGGCGAGAAGGACATGTATCTCAAACACGTACTTGCATTGCTGACTTACTCAAAGATGTTTTTAAACTGCCGGAAGAATTAAGAATAGATATTGTTCACCGAGTTGGACGTGTCTCAAGAGGCATAAATGCTGCTCCAAGACAGATAATTGTGAAATTTCTCGATATCTCTTCAGTGGAATTTATACTGAATAAGATTGTTGATGGGGAGAATTTGATATATTGTGGGGATAATATTTGATTTTTTCGTGATTATCCTCCGGAGGTCATCCAGCGAAGGAACTTGTTTACACAGAGAAGAAACATATTGAGAGGTATATCCAAGGTCAGATATAGGGTGATTTTCCCAGCAAAAATGAAAATTACTTATAACGGAACTGAGCGCTCATTTATGGATCCCGAAAAAGCATTTAAGTATGCAGAAGATATCGTGAGAAAAGCATCGAAAACATCGGAAGAAGAGGTCGAAGAGGAGGAACAGTGAATTTCTTTACTTTTAAGATAGAGTTGGAACTGGTTAAGATGGTGGATTTTCCAGGCAGTTACCGAGGTTATCTGTCTGGAATGTGTATTTGAGAACATTGTCCATGTTTCACCTTGAATGAAAAGCTCAACGATAAACAAAAGGATGTTGAAGATACATGCTATTATATTCTAATTATAATTAACCAACTAATTTAACAAATTTAATAATACTAATGATTTGCGAGTGTATGTAGTAAATATGAACAAATCATGAATAAACCATTGCTTATAAATAGTAATTAACCAAAATGTCTATAACATCACTAACGTATTTTTCTTGTGCGGGAACGCAACATAAACTTGGAAAAGATCCAGGAATGAGGTTAACCCCTCGGTACCTGCTTGTATGGTAGTTGGTTAGATAAATTGGAAAGGTATAAATACTTATAGAACTGAGAATATGTTGTGATTTATATTTGTTTGTTTTTTATTACTTTTTTTACTTGTTTATATTTTTTCTCTGAGTCTTTTTGCTTTTTACTAGTGCTAGTTTGATAAATTTAAATAAGAATAAACAAGATATGAGACGGTCTGTAGTTTTTTATGAGGTGTTAATAAGGGATTGGAGTTCAATGTAAAGCAACATCAATGGAAGTCTATAAATTTTTCACCACCTTAGGTGGCTATTTGTCTTTAAGGTATCTTTTCTTAGATACCTTAACTTCACTTTTTTTTTTTTTAAATCACTATATAAATTTGTATTTGCTTGGTTTTTGTGTAATCAATTTTAAATCACAATTTTTCTTGCTTTATCTAAGGTACTTTTGGAGAAGGAGATGTAATATAAACTTAAAAACTTGGAATGACCACCCAACGCCCAGAATTCTGAGGTATTTGTTTGCACCATATGATTCAAGAATACTACTTTGATATACAATGCAAGACGATAGACAAATAAAGAATGGAGGAATCACATTCTGTAGTTGGAATATAAGGGGTGCCAATGAACCAATAAAGAGGGGTAAAATTTTTGCTCACCTAAAATCTTTGAAAAGCGACATAAGTTACTTGCAAGAAACCCACATGAAACAGCAAACACAAATGAGATTAAAGGCGAAGTGGATAGGCCAAACATATTATTCGTCATTTTCTTCTAAATCTAGAGGTACGGCTATTCTTATTCGAAAAGGTATACCTTTCAAATTAAAGAATACTATATCAGATAAAGAGGGAAGGTGTATCATAGTTTCGGGAGAAATTTATGCAACCCCAATAACTATGATAAATATTTACGCTCCGAATTTTGATAACCCTCAATTTTTTGATAAAATTATAGATATAATATTAGAGTTTAATTATCAAAATGTGATAATAGGAGGGGATTTCAACTGTGTTTTAGATCCATACTTAGACAAATCAGTAAAACAAAGAAGGAGTAATTTAAAATCTAAGACTAGTGAACTTCTAAATACATATATAAAAAATACAAATATAACAGATGTATGGAGATCTGCTAATCCAGTAGGAAGGGAATATTCGTTTTACTCTTCGGTACATAAAACATATTCAAGAATTGATTATTTTTTAGTGGATATGAAATTAATGCCATATTCAATCAATCCAACATACCACATTAGTAGTATTTCTGATCACTCTCCGTTGACTTTTTCAGTAAAATTTGAGGGAATGCCGGGTAAAAACTTTTTTTGGAGGTTTAATACATATATTTTAAATGACTTACAGGGTTATCAATACTTAAAACAACAAATGAAATTATTTTTTTAGATAAATTATACACCAGGTACCTCACCTTCTTTACTATGGGAAACTTTTAAAGCATTTATTAGAGGAATTATAATTTCATACGAAATTTTTCAAAATAAAAAGAATAAAACAGAACAAATGTTGTTAGAACAAGAAATAAGACAGTTAGAGTTAGATAATGCTAAAGATTCCACTATAGATAAACATAATAAGATAATATTACTGAAATTTAAACTTAATCGAATTCTCTCGGCAAGAGTAATAAGATTATTCCAAATTACAAAACAGGAACATTTGGATTTTGGTGACAAACCACATAAGCTGTTAGCGCGCCAACTGAAAAAACAAGAAAAATAAAGTACTATAAATAAAATTAAATCCGAGAATGGTGAATTACTAATACTACCTAAAGATATTAATAAAAGATTTGCTCAATTTTATCAAAATTTATATACATTAAAAACTAAAATAGAAGATAGTAAAATTAAATTGTTTTCAGATAATTGTAATCTTCCAAAACTTGACCTTTTGGAACAAGAGGAACTCGGAGCGCAAATTACAATCGAAGAAATAAGTGAAACAATAAAATCGTTGAAAAATGGTAAGACACCGGGACCAGATGGTTTTAGTAATGAATTTTATAAAAAATTTCATGAGATAACGACTCCCTATTTATTTAATTTATATGCTCACGCTTTTAAAGAAAATAAATTACCTGAAACATTTGCAGAATCAACTATCACGCTTATTCCAAAGAAAGATAAAGATCTAGAGGACCCGGGGTCATATAGAGCTATATCACTTTTAAATACAGATCGGAAAATTTTAGCAAAGACTTTAGCCAGAAGATTAAGCAAATATATTAGTAAATTGATAAACCCTGATCAAACGGGGTTTATACCCAAAAGATATTCATTTAATAATTTGAGACACCTGTTTAATATAATGTACTCACATAAAGTGGAGGAAGAAGACATATCAATTATTTCTTTGGACGCAGAGAAAGCATTTGATTAGGTAGAGTGGCAGTATTTATACAAAGTATTACAAAAATGTAATATGGGAGAGAATTTTATTACATGGGTGAAATTATTATATGATAAACCGATGGCAAGAATATTAACTAATAGTATGTTATCTCAAAAATTTCAATTATCAAGGGGTAATAGGCAGGGATGTGCTTTATCACCCCTGCTATTTGCCCTTATGATAGAACCTTTGGCTGAAACTATAAGAAGTCATCCGAATATTCAGGGTTATAATACTAGGGACTCAAATAATAAAATTTCATTATATGTAGACGATATTCTGTTATAAATAACAAACTCACAAACGAGCATACCAAATTTATTAAACTTAATAGAGGAATTTGGGTCCTTTTCTGGATATAGAATAAATTGGAACAAAAGTGAAATCATGACGTTAAAACCTCAAGAATCCACACACTTACTGAAGTTCCCCTTTAAAATAGCAACAGAAAAATTTTAATATCTGGGTATTCAGATTACTAGAAAACATAAAGCTTTATTCAATGCCAATTTTATACCTTTAATAAATAAACTTAATATAATGATTAAATTTTGGAAAACACTTCCTTTATCATTAATAGGTAAAATGAACGCTATAAAAATGATCTTTCTACAACAGTTATTAAACCTATTTCAGTCTATACCAGTATATGTACCAAAATATTTTTTTTCTAAATGAAACTCTAACATTACTATTTTTGTTTGGGACTATAAATCACATAGAATTAATAGTGACAGTGAGAATAGGAATGGACAGTGAGAGTAGGAATGGACAGTGAGAGTAGGAATGGAGCGAGGTGGAGGATAAATGAGTGGATGAGGGACTGGTGCAGTGGGTATGGATTCAAGTTTCTGGATCATTGGGACCTCTTTTGGGGAAGGTGCGACCTGTACAGAAAGGATGGGTTGCACTTGAACTCGAGGGGGACCAATATCCTGGCGGGGAGATTTGCAAAGGCTACTGGGGAGACTTTAAACTAGTATGGTTGGGGGGAGGGACTCAAATTGGGAAAGCTAGCAGTCAGTGTATGAGGCAGGAGGCAGAGAATGGTAGCACACTGACCCAAAATGTAGGGGAGAGAGAAGAAAAAGACAATAAACAGAGAATAAGAGAGGGTGGGTTTCTTAAATGTGTATATTTTAATGCTAGGAGCATTGTAAGAGAGGTGGATGAACTTAAAGCCTGGATTGACACCTGGAAGTATGATGTTGTGGCGATCAGTGAAACATGGTTGCAGGAGGGCTGTGATTGGAAACTAAATATTCCAGGATTTCGTTGCTTCAGGTGTGATAGAATTGGAGGGGCAAGAGGTGGAGGTGTTGCATTGCTTATCAGGGAAGATATTACAGCAGTGCTTTGGCAGGATAGATTAGAGGGCTTGTCTAGGGAGGCTATTTGGGTGGCACTGAGAAATGGGAAAGGGGTAGCAACACTCATAGGGGTGTATTACAGACCGCCAAATGGGGAGCGAGAATTGGAAGAGCAAATACGTAAGGAGATTGCAGACCTCCTGTTAGGAAATGAGACGGGTCAGGTGGCAGAGGTATGCGTTGGGGAACAGTTCGGGACCAGTGAATACAATACCATTAGTTTCAATATAATTATGGAGCGGGTCAGAACTGGACCTAGGGTTGAGATTTTTGATTGGAGAAAGGCTAACTTTGAGGAGATGCGAAAGGATTTAAAAGCAGTAAATTGGGACAGTTTGTTTTATGGGAAAGATGTGGAAGAGAAATGGAGGACATCTAAAGGTGACATTTTAAGAGTACAGAATCTTTATGTCCCTGTTCGGTTGAAAGGAAATAGTAAGAATTGGAAAGAGCCATGGTTTTCAAGGGAAATTGGACACTTAGTTCGGAAAAAGAGAGAGATCTACGATAATTAAAGGCAGCATGGAGTAAATGAGGTGCTTGAGGAGTATAAAGAATGTAAAAAGAGTCTTAAGAAAGAAATTAGAAAAGCTAAAAGAAGATATGAGGTTGCTTTGGCAAGTAAGGTGAAAGTAAATCCAAAGGGTTTCTATAGCTATATTAATAGCAAAAGGATAACGAGGGATAAAATTGGTCCATTAGAGAGTCAGAGTGGACAGGTATCTGCAGAGCCAAAAGAGATGGGGGAGATATTGAACAATTTATTTTCAACAAGTTTATTTATGGATAACCCCTTGAGATGGACAGTCATCTCGTTTTCGAGGGGTCCAACATAGAACATACAGCAGAAGACATAACATACATAAAGGCTCCCATCGACCCACCTACCCGCACACCACACCCAAAACCCCTCCATCCCCACATGTTATAGTTTATAACAATTGTTAATTAACTTAAATTCAATAATAACAAAAGTTATGTATTACAGCATAATGTTAGTCGCTATGCAATACTCTAATACTAGAAACAGGTACATGGTTTTATGAGAAATGTTAAAAGTGTATTTTTAAATAGACGAAATGAACTAATAGTTCTTATGGTACTAGGCAGTGTGTTCCAGTCAGAAGGAGCTTTATATTTAAATGCACGTCTCCCAATTTCTTTGTTAGTTCTTGGAATGAAAAATAAGGGTTGTTGAATATGTCTTAGTGAATATGAGGGTGTGTATGGTAATAGGTCTTGTTTTAAATAAGAGGGGTAATTAAGATGGATGCATTTAAAGATGAACTGGAACCAGTGGTAGTATCTTCGAGCGTGGGGGGATAACCAGTTTAAAGTTTCGTACATAGAACAGTGGTGAGTTGTATATGGACACCTTAAAATACATCTGCAAAGACTATTATAAACTACATTAAGGGGTTGAAGATGTATATCAAATGTATTCTGATAGACAATATCAGCATAATCCAGTGTTGGTAGTAGTAGTTGAGAGACAATTATTTTTCTCATCTGAAAGGTGAAACAATTTATATGGCGGTAAAGAATAGCTAGATTACAGCTAAGTTTTTTAGTAATCGTCTCACTATGCTGCGTAAATGAAAGCGTTGGGTCAAGCCAAACACCAAGATATTTGAAGTTCAATACTTGTTCTAATGGTGATCCTTCATTAAATGATATAGTCAGATCTACAGAATTACCAAGGCCTTGTCTGGTACCAAATAACATACTGCATTATTTATTTTTATTTAAAATTAATTTGTTAAATAATAGCCATTTCTGAACAGAAATAAGATCTGATTGAAGGGTTCTTTCAATTTCAGACTTGTTAGTACTAGATGTATATAGCACCGCATCATCGGCATATAGTTGTATTTGACAGTCAGAACAGATATTGGGGAGGTCGTTTATGAAAATAGAGAAAAGGAGTGGTCCCAAGGACGAACCGTGCGGGACCCCCTTCTCAACAATTAAGAAATTGGATTGACTTCCATTAATGGTGACACATTGGCGTCTGTTATGAAGGTATGAGTTAAACCACAGAAGATTGTTTCGAGAAAGATCAATAGAGTAAAGTTTATCAAGCAGTAGGTAGTGGTCAACAACATCAAAGGCCTTGGTTAGATCAAGAAAGATGGCACCGGTGAGTTTACCATCCTCGGAAGCAGTGAACACATCGCTGGTAAGATTTAACAGAGCTGTAGTTGTGGATTGTTTAGGTCTGAACCCAGACTGGCATGGAGATAGAATATTGAATGTTGAGACATAATGTGATAGCTGGTTGAACACTAGTTTCTCAAGGATTTTAGCCACCGAGTTGATAATTGAGATGGGGCGGTTATTGTTAATATCTTGTGGGTCGCCTCCCTTATGCAGTGGAGTAACATTGGCACACTTCCATGCGGAAGGGAGGGTACAAGTTGAGAAGGACAAATTAAACAGGTCGCATAGTGGGTACATTAAAATATTAGCTCCTAACTTAATGAATTTAGTCTCAATACCAGCTGGTCCAGATCCACAATCATCCTTTAATTCATTAATAACATGTTGAACATCAACAGGTTTGATTTTTTGAAAAGAAAAAGAGCTTCTACTTGTAGAGGTAGCTGGAAAGTCACATATAATAGATGAATCAAATACAGTAGAACTACCTACAGTGGTGAAGTGCTGGTTAAAAGCATTGGATATAACAGCAGGGTCCTGAATGATGTCATTATTGACCCGAATCTGAGTTCTAATATTTTGATTTGATTTATTAAGAACATTGTTTAGTCTTTTCCAAAACTTTTTTGGATTATGCATATCTTCAGAAAGATGTTTTTTAAAATAACTTGATTTAGCATTACGTGTTTTTGTCGTACACTGATTCCTCAAGGACCTATATTTTTCCCAATCAGCAGGGTCCTTTGTTTCCCTGAAAGTCTTCCAAACTTTATCTCGCACATTAAAAAGGTTGATCAAATCAGCACTAATCCATGGTAAATGTTTTCCCTTGACTTTTATTTCTCTCCAGGGGGCATGCTTATCAATAACTCTTGCGACTTCAGTGTATAAATAATTCCAGGCATCCTCGACAGTTGGTATAAGTTGAAACCTATCCCAGTTTATTGCAATCAGGTCATGCATATAATTATCATAATTTAATTTTCTACATTGTCTAACACGAATATGTTTAGGAGGGAGACGGGAGGGTTTAATCTTCCACACACAGAAAATAGCAGAATGATCGCTAAAGCAATCTGACAAAACACCAGATGTTAAGATTCGGTCAGGATGGGTAACAAGAATCCAATCTAATAGTGATGTAGAATTGCCATGAACTCTAGTAGGTTCATTGATTAACTGGGTCAGGTTTATACTTTTAAGCAAGTGTTTGTCGTTAGAAGAGGAGCGATCGAGCCAGTTTTTATTGAAGTCACCAAGAAGCACTAATTCACATGGGTACTCCGCCCAGCAAGTAGACTGGATTGAAACTGAATAACATAAATTATAATAAGAACCCAATTATTCATAGTACAATCCGTATTTGGAAATGAGACGGGTCAGGTGGCAGAGGTATGCGTTGGGGAACAGTTCGGGACCAGTGAATACAATACCATTAGTTTCAATATAATTATGGAGCGGGTCAGAACTGGACCTAGGGTTGAGATTTTTGATTGGAGAAAGGCTAACTTTGAGGAGATGCGAAAGGATTTAAAAGCAGTAAATTGGGACAGTTTGTTTTATGGGAAAGATGTGGAAGAGAAATGGAGGACATCTAAAGGTGACATTTTAAGAGTACAGAATCTTTATGTCCCTGTTCGGTTGAAAGGAAATATTAAGAATTGGAAAGAGCCATGGTTTTCAAGGGAAATTGGACACTTAGATCGGAAAAAGAGAGAGATCTACGATAATTAAAGGCAGCATGGAGTAAATGAGGTGCTTGAGGAGTATAAAGAATGTAAAAAGAGTCTTAAGAAAGAAATTAGAAAAGCTAAAAGAAGATATGAGGTTGCTTTGGCAAGTAAGGTGAAAGTAAATCCAAAGGGTTTCTATAGCTATATTAATTGCAAAAGGATAACGAGGGATAAAATTGGTCCATTAGAGAGTCAGAGTGGACAGGTATCTGCAGAGCCAAAAGAGATGGGGGAGATATTGAACAATTTAATTTCTTCGGTATTCACCAAGGAAAAGGATATTGAATTATGTGTGGTAAGGGAAACAAGTAGAGTAGCTATGGAAACTATGAGATTCAAAGAAGAGGAAGTACTGACACTTTTGAGAAATATAAAAGTGGATAAGTCTCCAGGTCCGGACAGGATATTCTCTAGGACATTGAGGGAAGTTAGTGTAGAAAAAGCAGGGGCTATGACAGAAATATTTCAAATGTCATTAGAAACGGCAATAGTGCCGGAGGATTGGCGTACTGCGCATGTTGTTCCATTGTTTAAAAAGGGGTCTAAGAGTAAACCTAGCAATTATAGACCTGTTAGTTTGACGTCAGTGGTGGGCAAATGAATGGAAAGGATACTTAGAGATAATATATATAAGCATCTGGATAAACAGGGTCTGATTAGGAACAGTCAACATGGATTTGTGCCTGGAAGGTCATGTTTGACTAATCTTCTTGAATTTCTTGAAGAGGTTACTCGGGAAATTGATGAGGGTAAAGCCGTGGATGTTGTATATATGGACTTCAGTAAGGCCTTTGACAAGGTTCCTCACGGAAGGTTGGTTAAGAAGGTTCAATGGTTGGGTATTAATGGTGGAGTAGCAAGATGGATTCAACAGTGGCTGAATGGGAGATGCCAGAGAGTAATGGTGGATGGTTGTTTGTCAGGTTGGAGGCCAGTGACTAGTGGGGTGCCACAGGGATCTGTGTTGGGTCCACTGTTGTTTGTCATGTACATCAATGATCTGGATGATGGTGTGGTAAATTGGATTAGTAAGTATGCAGATGATACTAAGATAGGTGGGGCTGTGGATAATGAAGTAGATTTTCAAAGTCTACAGAGAGATTTATGCCGGTTGGAAGAGTGGGCTGAAAGATGGCAGATGGAGTTTAATGCAGATAAGTGTGAGGTGAACATCTTGGCAGGACAAATCAAAATAGGACGTACATGGTAAATGATAGGGAATTGAAGAATGCAGGTGAACAGAGGGATCTTGGAATAACTGTGCACAGTTCCCTGAAAGTGGAATCTCATGTAGATAGGGTGGTAAAGAAAGCTTTTGCTGTGCTGGCTTTTATAAATCAGAGCATTGAGTATAGAAGTTGGGATGTAATGTTAAAATTGTACAAGGCATTGGTGAGGCCAATTCTGGAGTATGGTGTACAATTTTGGTCGCCTAATTATAGGAAGGATGTCAACAAAATAGAGAGAGTACAGAGGAGATTTACTAGAATGTTGCCTGGGTTTCAGCAACTAAGTTACAGAGAAAGGTTGAACAAGTTAGGGCTTTATTCTTTGGAGCACAGAAGGTTAAGGGGGGACTTGATAGAGGTCTTTAAAATGATGAGAGGGATAGACAGAGTTGACGTGGATAAGCTTTTCCCACTGAGAGTAGGGAAGATTCAAACAAGGGGACATGACTTGAGAATTAAGGGACAGAAGTTTAGGGGTAACATGAGGGGGGACTTCTTTACTCAGAGAGTGGTGGCTGTGTGGAATGAGCTTCCAGTGAAGGTGGTGGAGGCAGGTTCGTTTTTATCATTTAAAAATAAATTGGATAGTTATATGGACGGGAAAGGAATGCAGGGTTATGGTCTGAGCGCAGGTATATGGGACTAGGGGAGAATACGTGTTTGGCACGGACTACAAGGGTCGAGATGGGCTGTTTCCGTGCTGTAAATGTTATATGGTTATATGGTTATATGGTTATTAAAAAAGAACACTTATGTAAACCAAAAGATGTCGGGGGACTTTCACTCCCGAATTTTCTGTATTACTTTTGGGCAATACATATTAAGAATATAATTTGCTGGTTGGATAGTTCAACCCAACAGACAGAATGGATAAAAATGGAGAAAGAGGATTGTTACCCTTGTAATATAGGAACGATCCTCTTCTCCCCGAAAAAAATGAACAATACAATATATAAGAAGAACCCAATTATACAAGATACAATAAGAATATGGAAACAAATAAAATTATCCTTAAAATTAAGAAACCTATCATTGTTAACACCGATAGCGAATAATCCTTTATTTAACCCATCTCTTATGGACAAAATATATAATCAATGGGAAAGTTTAGGAATTAAAAGGATCGGGGACATGTATGAAATGGGAGATTTACTATCATTTCAACAATTACAATTAAAATTAAAATTGAAAAACAATCATTATTTTAAATATTTTCAGATTTGCAATTTCTTGAAGACATACATACAAGGATATCAAAAAAGAATTCCTGATTTATTGGAAGAAGTAATGAATATTAAAGCTGATACACAAAAATTAATATCATATTTATATAATAGTATTTTAAATATAGATTTACCTGCGACAGACGTAATTAGAGAAGAGTGGGAACGGGAATTAATGGTAAAAATTACGAAGGTTACATGGGAAAAGTATTTGACACACATTCACAAATGTTCGATTAATGCAAGACATAATCTAATTCAATTTAAAATTTTACATAGATTATATTACTCAAAAACAAGATTAAATAAATGTTACCCAAATATATCCCCCACTTGCGATAAGTGTTTAACCCAAGATGCAACTATAACACACTCTTTTGTTTCCTGTATAAAACTTTATAGATTTTGGAGTGATATTTTCAAAATATTCACAAAATTATTTAAGATAAAAATGGATCCTAATAATGAATTGATTATATTTGGGGTAATGGAAGATGGGAATAAATTGAATCCATCTCAAAAATTATTTTTTAGTTATGGTTTAATAATAGCAAAAAAAAAAGGACTTCTGGTGGGGGCGACATGTTGGAGTAGTCGCACTTTCCCACGCTCCCGACCTTTTCACCTCCAACTTTTATTACAGCTCAGTCTAAGTTTTTTAACCACCCACAAACATTTAAACATCATTGTAAGTACCTCTCTATGCTGTAAAGATGCCAAACAAAGGAAAGAAAGCGGAGCAAAAGACAGAAGACCCGACGACCAGCACCGGTATGGCCATGCTAGCAGCCATGTTAACAGAACATAAGGTATTGTTACTGGCAGAATTCAACACTGCGTTTACCAAATTGGAAACGAAGCTGGACAATATCCAGACCACTATGTTAGACCACCAACACCGTCCCTCGTCATTAGAGTCTTTTGCCGCTACCACTAGCCAAGATATACGAGCTATAACGTTAATGTTAACTACGGTGACCGAAGAGAACGCCAAGCTAAAGGCTAAGCTTATCAGCCTGGAAGGCAGGAGTCGCCGAAATAACATAAGGATAGTGGGTCTTCCCGAGAATATCGAGGGCTCCCAAACAACAGCGTTTTTCTCTCAACTTCTGCTCGAGACACTTGGCGAACACATACCGGAATCAGCCCCGGAGCTAGACCGAGCCCACCGTACGCTAACAGCCAAGCCAAGCCCTGGTGAGAAACCCAGAGCAGTTGTGATCTGCTTTCATAGATACCAGACCCGTGAGTTCGTGGTACGTGAGGCTCGGAGGCAGAGGGGTAAGCTGAAATACAAAGATACCCCGTTCCACATTTTCGAAGACTACTGTCCCGAGATAGTTGAACAACGCTTCGCGTACCGAGACGTTATGAAGGAGCTGTATAACATGGGTTTCAAACCCTCCCTTCATTATCCAGCCAAGCTGTTCATAATGTCCGGGGAGGGAAAGAGGCGACGACTAACATCTCCCGAGGACGCTCAGGATTTCATCTCATCTTACCGTCGACGCAGACCGGGACCCACAGATGACTGACTTCGTTCAGTACGTCTATATTCGAGTGGCACAGGGGCCCGGTTAACCTATGGTTACATGGACTAACTTTAGCCTGACTGTTCCTAATAACTAGCTATGGTTAGCGTTCAGTATTGCTGATTATGCTAGACCCCGGTTTCGAAATGTATGAGGCTGGTAAGAAATTACCAGGATTTGTGTATATTTTATATCAACTTTTTCTTATATTGTCTAGGTGTAATCGTGCTTGAGGGGTCCCTCACCAGCATATGCTATAAAGCTGGGCTTAAGGGACCCAATTTGTGGTTTGTGATTTGGTCTCTGCCTTCCTGTTCTTAGCAGCTGGCCACTAACGCTCTCAGCACCTGGCTAGTTTGCTTATACTAATCTTCATAACGAACTGTCTGGGGCTGATAAGAGCTCATTACAGCCAGGGCTGTGTTATACAAATCTTATCTTATACCTTTTTTGTTTAACAAAACATAATTGATGCCTTTAGCGTTGCGCTTTAATCCAACAGCCCAGTTTGTAATTTGCTAACTTCTCCAACGCCAACTCTCTCTTTATACTTTGTCGATTTTAAGACATACTATGCAACACCAAAGGAAGTTATTCTGGCTCCACTTACACGTTAGCTGGTTTATTTAGTATCACCATTTTGTTAATATGCTTTGTCTTATTGTGACTATCATCATTGCTATTATTACTATTAGTGTTAGCAATGGTACTGGCAGTGCAACCATTATGGTTATTATTTTAACTTTGCATTTATCAATGTATGTTTATCTTACTTTATTCCTACTCTCTGTTTTTCAAATTATTATCATCATCGTCATTATTACTATTACTATACTTATTTTATTTCATGTTACCTTATCGACACTGAGTGACTTCGTCGCTTTGGGAAGCTGAGATATAGGGAGTTAAGATCGGATATCTCCATGCGGAAGCGAGGACAACGCACCTTGGTGCAATGGGCACTTAAGGTTCAGTTGAGACATGAGGGATCTCAGGTCTGGAGACTCAGGTTTGAAAGATGGTTAAATGAAATGTGTTCCACTTGTTTGCTGTGTGTGTATGTTTTTGTTCTTTTTTTTTGTTTCTTTTTGTTTTTGTTTTATTTTACTTCACATGTGTATATATATATATATATATATATATATATATGTATATGTATATGTATATATATATATATATATATGTGTATGTATATATTTCCCCCTCCCCCTCCACATCCCCACTCTCGGCAGCTGGCTTCGATGCGCTCTTCCGTCTCGTTTCGCAGAACTACAGCGCATTACCCATATAGCTAAAAATGGCCAACACAAACGATACTCTTAGATTTGTCTCGTGGAACGTGAGAGGGATGGGAAGTCCTACCAAAACTGATAGGATCTTGGCCCATTTGCAACAGCTCAAAGGCGATATATTCTTTATCCAAGAGACCCACCTTCGCAACAGAGACGTAACACGGCTTAAGAGAGGCTGGATTAGTCAACTATTTCACTCGAAATTTAATAATAGAGCTAGGGGCACCGTTATCCTGATTCGTAAGAACATTAATTTCGAACCACAGAAAACTGTGGAAGACCCTGCTGGTCGCTTTGTCATGGTGTCGGTAAAATTGCAAGACACACCTGTCATATTGGCAAGCATTTATGGACCCAACTGGGATGACAGCTCATTTATAACTAAATTTTTTACATCTCTCCCAAATATTGAAAATTACCATGTCATTGTGGGTGGAGATTTTAACTTGGTCCAAGATCCTATACTGGATAGATCTTCGAATAAAGCCTCTACTTTAACTAAATCCGGTAAGACTCTGCATGTTCTTGCCAAACAACTGGGGCTCACAGATCCATGGAGATTTATATTCCCCACGACTAAATTATTTTCATTTTTCTCCCACGTACATCGTACGTTTACCCGTATAGACTTCTTTCTCTTAGATAATAGATTGCTTTCCAAAATCAAATCCAGTGAGTACCATAGCATCGTAATATCAGATCATGCTGCGACCTCCCTTGATCTTCATTTTCGTAAACGAACTAACCCCTTTAAGTGGAGGTTCAACTCCTCATTATTAGCAGAGGCTCACTACATGCAATTCTTGCACTCCCAAATCACCCTATATTTTGAGCTGAATGACTCGCCGGACATAGAAAGAGGTATACTTTGGGAAGCTTCAAAAGCCTATATTAGGGACCAACTCATTTCCTTTATCTCCAACCTGAAAAGAACCGAGACGTTCCAAACGGCAGATCTGTTACAAAAAATAAAGGACATTGATGACAAATATGCATCTGATCCAAACCCTAATCTCTATAGAGAACGCCTTAGGCTACAAACAGACTTTGACCTCATATCCATTAATAAAGCCAAACTACGACTGCTTCAATCTAGGCAACACTTTTTTGAATCTGGGGATAAAGCTGGAAAGCTTTTGGCCCATCAGGCCAGAACAGAGGCGACTTCAAGGCTAATTCCAGCCATTAGATCCAGCTCAGGGGAGACTCATACTGATCCTCTCAGAATTAATGAAGCATTTGCTAAATTCTACACTGAACTATACACTTCCGACTGTCCCCCCACTGCAGGTGACATGTTCAGTATTATGACGCCTCCTCGAATTGACGAAGAAGCCATGAGAGACTTGGGTGGTCCCATAACTGTAGCTGAGGTCCAAGCAGCCATCACATCGCTGCAAAGCGGAAAGTCACCCGGCCCTGACGGCTTCTCTGTAGAATAATGCAAAGCTTTCTCTGACCTCCTCGCACCATTCCTGAGAGATATGTACAAAGAGGCGTTTTTACATCGTCGCCTACCGCCCACCTTGTCGTGGGCTACCATCTCCCTAATTCTTAAAAAGGAGAAAGATCCCCTGCTTTGTGGTAGCGATAGACCAATCTCACTCCTGAATGTGGACCTCAAAATCCTTTCTAAAGCCCTTGCCCTTCGTCTTCAGCGAGTGATGCCCTCTATTATCTCGTTGGATCAAACAGGGTTTATACCTGGCCAACAGTCTTCCCATAATACTAGGCGTCTCCTTAACATCATTCACTCTTCGAGTAATGAGACCCCGGAGATGGTGGTCTCCCTCGATGCTGAAAAGGCCTTCGACAGGCTCGAGTGGAGGTACCTATATGAAGCGATGGATAGGTTTGGCCTCGGTAACAGTTTTATTCTCTGGGTGAGCCTATTATATTCGTCCCCGGTGGCCTCAGTACAAACAAACGACATACTGTCGCCCCACTTCACACTTCAGAGAGGTACCAGACAGGGTTGCCCGTTATCTCCACTCTTGTTTCATGTCGCGATAGAACCCCTGGCCGTCTGGTTACACGCAGAGAAGGGCTTTAAAGGTATTACACGGTTTGACACAACTCATAAAGTCTCATTGTATGCGGATGACCTGCTCCTGTACATCTCGAACCTAGTCAGTTCTCTCCCTGTGATTATGAATATTTTAGAACGGTTTGGTGCACATTCTGGTTATAAACTTAACTACCAAAAGAGTGAGCTATTACCGATTAACTTACCGGCTAAGCAGCTCCCTCGCTCTTTAACCTCATTCAAAAGGGCAGAGGATGGGTTTCGCTATCTCGGCGTTTTTATCACAATACCCTTATCTGATATGTTCCGCACAAACTTTTTGCCTCTGGTTGAGAAAGCCGAAAAAGATTTTGATCGCTGGTCAGTCTTACCGCTATCCCTCGTGGGCCGGATAAATCTGGTTAAGATGGTTGTCCTACCCAAATTCCTGTATCTTTTCCAGCATGTCCCCATACTTATCACCAAATCTTTATTTGACAAATTAGAAAGGACAATATCTAAATTCTTATGGGGTAGCAAACCGGTCAGAATCCGATAGGCGATACTGCAGTCGCCTAAGAGTGATGGCGGTTTGGCCCTCCCTGATTTTAGGCGATACTACTGGGCAGCTAACTTGCAAAAACTCCTGTATAGGATGAATGATGATTGCGAGCACCCACTGGTCTGGGTATATATGGAAAAGGCGAGTTCACGTCTCCCATTGCTCCCAACTCCCCCTTTCTATAACATCTGTTGGTGCAGGCCCAATTGTGTCCCTTTCGCTCATAATATGGAGTCAATTTAGGAAAAACCTCGGTTTACAGGGTCCTTCAATCTTGACCCCACTGCTTAAAAATAACATTTTTAAACCTTCAAGTATAGACCACGCATTTAAAACCTGGCATAGTAATGGCATCAGTAGTATTAAAAACCTATATAAGGATGGTATCTTCTTATCTTTCGCGGAGTTCTCGTCTAACTACAACCTCCCAAACTCCCACCTTTTTCGGTTTTTCCAGATTAGGGATTTTGTGAAGAAGACATTTCCCTACTTCCCAAATCGCCCTCCTGAAACCCTGACTGATATCATCTTAGCTTTAGACCCCAATCGGAAGAAATGCATCTCTATTTTGTATAATTTGCTAGGGTTGGTTTTATTGAAACCTCATACCTCATTAAAAGCTGCGTGGGAGGGAGAGCTGAATACGAAATTAACAGACCAGCAATGGGACTCTGCCTTGGATTTGATCCACTCTTCTTCCATATGTGCTCGTCATGGCCTAATCCAATGCAAAGTCCTTTACAAAGTCCACTATACCAATGCAAGATGAGCTAGAATGTACCCAGCTGTCAATGACACCTGTAACAGATGTAGTCAATCTCCTGCCAACCATAGCCACATGTTTTGGTCTTGCCCTAAGCTAGCAGCCTTTTGGAGGAGTGCTTTTGAATTGATAAGCAGAGCTTACGACCAGACTATTCTTCCAAATCCAATGTCAGCCATTTTCGGTATCCCTCCCAATACCAACCTCTCTGTTGCGGTGAAACGGGTCCTAGCTTTTACAACCTTGTTAGCCCGGAGACTGATCTTGCTTAGTTGGAGGCTCACCTGTCCCCCGACACACGCCCGTTGGATTAAGGAGGTGCTTTACAATCTGAAACTTGAAAAACTTAGGTTCTCTCTCAAAGGCTCTACCAAGACATTCCTAGATACATGGAACCCTTTCTTTGAACTGGTTAACTCTCTTACTTTGTCCCCGGACTCGGAAGAGGGCTGAATGTTCTCCATCATCGTTTTGTTCTACAGCAGCTGCTTTCCCCTTAATCCCCCCTCCCTACTATTGTTTATTTAGATATATATGTATATATATATATTTTTTATTTTTTTATTTTTTCTATTTTCTATTTTTATTTTTATATAGCACATTTTGTTTCGCCTATTCTACCATTTGTGTGTGGATGTGTACGTATGTGAGTGTTGTTTGTCCCCGTTTGGCTCCGACCTGACTTGGGTGGGTTGAAGGTGTGTAAGGGTAAGGGTTTTGAGGATCGCTTACATACTGTTGTACAATTATGCCTTGATTATTACTGTCTGTTATTATTGTATGTATGTAAATTGCCGTGAAATTCAAATAAAAAGATTAAATTCAATAATAGCAAAAAAATTAATATTGAAATTTTGGAAAAATACACCAATACCAACGCTCAAAATGTGGATAGCAAGTATGTTGGATACCGCACATCTTGAGGAAATGCGATTCCTCCTAATAGATAAATTTGACCAATTCACAACGAGTTGGTCTCCATTTGTCGTCTTTTTGGAATCATATGGTAGAACACAATTGTAAAAGCTAACTCGTGACTGGGCGAGGGATGGTCAAGTTTATAAATAAGATCTCCTTACTTCTTTTTTCTTTTTCTTCCCTTTTCTTCTTTTATTCTCTTTTTCCTATTTTCTATTCTTTAACTTTCTTCTTTCACTCTCTATTTTTCTTTTCCACACACTATATATCTCACATTTTTCTATATTTCATTATCTAACTTATTTTTCTTTTCCTTCCTTATTACAAAAATTAAAAAAAATAAAAAGCTGTACATAAAATGTATTATGAAAATATGATTGTATACAATTGTATTTACTTCTAATAAAATTAAAATATTTTAAAAAAGAAGGAAAAAAAAGAACGCACGTTGGTACTTACATAGATACATAGATACATAGAAAATAGGTGCAGGAGTAGGCCATTCGGCCCTTCGAGCCTGTACCGCCATTCAATATGATCATGGCTGATCATCCAACTCAGTATCGCGTACCTGCCTTCTCCCCATACCCCCTGATCCCTTTAGCCACAAGGGCCACATCTAACTCCCTCTTAAATATTGCCAATCAACTGGCCTCAACTACCCTCTGTGGCAGAGAGTTCCAGAGATTCACGACTCTCTGTGTGAAAACTATTTTTCTCATCTCGGTCTTAAAGGATTTCCCCCTTATCCTTAAGCTGTGACCCCTTGTCCTGGACTTCCCCAACATCGGGAACAATCTTCCTGCATCTAGCCTGTCCAACCCCATAAGAATTGTGTAAGTTTCTATAAGATCCCCTCTAAATCTCCTAAATTCTAGCGAGTATAAGCCAAGTCTATCCAGTCTTTCTTCATATGAATGTCCTGACATCCCAGGAATCAGTCTGGTGAACCTTCTCTGCGCTCCCTCTATGGCTATAATGTCCTTCCTCAGATTTGGAGACCAAAACTGTACGCAATACTCCAGGTGTGGTCTCACCAAGACCCTGTACAACTGCAGTAGAACCTCCCTGCTCCTATACTCAAATCCTTTTGCTATGAAAGCTAACATACCATTCGCTTTCTTCACTGCCTGCTGCACCTGCATGCCTACTTTCAATGACTGGTGTACCATGACACCCAGGTCTCGCTGCATCTCCCCTTTTCCTAATCGGCCACCATTTAGATAATAGTCTGCTTTCCTGTTTTTGCCACCAAAGTGGATAACCTCACATTTATCCACATTATACTGCATCTGCCAAACATTTGCCCTCTCACCCAGCCTATCCAAGTCACCTTGCAGTCTCCTAGCATCCTCCTCACAGCTAACACTGCCCCCCAGCTTAGTGTCATCCGCAAACTTGGAGTTGTTGCCTTCAATTCCCTCATCCAGTGCATTAATATAAATTGGAAATAGCTGGGGTCCCAGCACTGAGCCTTACGGTACCCCACTAGTAACTGGCTGCCATTGTGAAAAGGACCCGTTTACTCCTACTCTTTGCTTCCTGTTTGCCAGCCAGTTCTCTATCCACATCAGTACTGAACCCCCAATACCGTGTGCTTTAAGTTTGTATACTAATCTGTTATGTGGGACCTTGTCGAAAGCCTTCTTAAAGTCCAGATACAACACATCCACTGGTTTTCCCCTATCCACTCTACTAGTTACATCCTCGAAAAATTCTATAAGATTCGTCAGACATGATTTACCTTTCGTAAATCCATGCTGACTTTGTCCAATGATTTCACTACTTTCCAAATGTGCTGCTATCCCATCTTTAATAACTGACTCTAGCAGTTTCCCCACTACCGATGTTAGACTAACTGGTCTGTAATTCCCCGTTTTCTCTCTCCCTCCCTTCTTAAAAAGTGGGGTTACGTTTGCTACCCTCCAATCCTCAGGAACTACTCCAGAATCTGAAGAGTTTAAAAAAATTATCACTAATGCATCCACTATTTCTGGAGCTACTTCCTTAAGTACTCTGGGATGCAGCCTATCTGGCCCTGGTGATTTATCGGCCTTTAATCCATTCAATTTACCCAACACCACTTCCCGACTAACCTGGATTTCACTCAGTTCCTCCATCTCCTTTGACCCGCGGTCCCCTGCTATTTCCGGCAGATTATTTATGTCTTCCTTAGTGAAGACGGAACAAAAGTAGTTATTCAATTGGTCCGCCATATCCTTGTTCCCCATGATCAATTCACCTGTTTCTGACTGCAAGGGACCTACATTTGTTTTAACTAATCTCTTTCTCTTCACATATCTATAAAAACTTTTGCAGTCAGTTTTTATGTTCCCTGCCAGTTTTCTTTCATAATCTATTTTCCCTTTCCTAATTAAGCCCTTTGTCCTCCTCTGCTTGTCTCTGAAATTCTCCCAGTTCTCTGGTATGCTGCTTTTTCTGGCTAATTTGTACGCATCATCTTTTGCTTTGATACTATCCCTGATATCCCTTGTTATCCACGGATGCACTACCTTCCCTGATTTATTCTTTTGCCAAACTGGGATGAACAATTTTTGTAGTTCATCAATGCAGTCTTTAAATGCCTTCCATTGCATATCCACCGTCAACCCTTTTAGAACTAATTGCCAGTCAATCTTGGCCAATTCACGTCTCATACCCTCAAAGTTACCTTTCTTTAAGTTCAGAACCATTGTTTCTGAATTAACAATGTCACTCTCCATCCTAATGAAGAACTCAACCATATTATGGTCACTCTTGCCCAAGGGGGCACGCACAACAAGACTGCTAACTAACCCTTCATCATTACTCAATACCCAGTCTAGAATAGCCTGCTCTCTCGTTGGTTCCTCTACATGTTGGTTTAGATAACTATCCCGCATACATTCCAAGAAATCCTCTTCCTTAGCACCCCTGCCAATTTGATTCACCCAATCTATATGTAGATTGAAGTCACCCATTATAACTGTTTTGCCTTTGTTGCACGCATTTCTAATTTCCTGTTTGATACCATCCCCAACTTCACTACTACTGCTAGGTGGCCTGTACACAACACCCACCAGCGATTTCTGCCCCTTAGTGTTTCGCAGCTCTACCCATACCGATTCCACATCCTCCAAGCTAATGTCCTTCCGTTCCACTGCGTTAATCTCCTCTCTAACCAGCAACGCTACCCCACCTCCTTTTCCTTTCTCTCTATCCTGAATATTGAATATCCCTGGATGTTCAGCTCCCAGCCTTGGTCACCCTGGAGCCATGTTTCCGTGATCCCAACTATATCATAATCATTAATAGCTATCTACACGTTCAACTCATCCACCTTATTACGAATGCTCCTTGCATTGAGACACAAAGCCTTCAGGCTTGTTTTTACAATGCTCTCACCCCTTTTACAATTATGTTGAAAAGTGGCCATTTTTGATTTTTCCCCTGGATTTGTCTGCCTGCCACTTTTACTTTTCACCTTGCTACCTATTGCTTCCGCCCGCATTTTACACCCCTCTGTTTCTCTGCTCACCCATTTAAGAACCCCACCACCTCTTATTCTCTGTTTATTATTGTTTTCTTCTTTCCCCCCTACATGTTGGGTCTGAGTGCTTTCCTTCTCTGCCTCCTGCCTCACACACTGTCTAATAGCGTTCTCTATTTGAGTCCCTCCCCCCAACCATTCTAGTTTAAAGTCTCCCCAGTAGGCTTTGCAGATCTCCCCGCCAGGATATCGGTCCCACTCAGGTTCAAGTGCAACCCATCCTTTTTGTACAGGTCGCACCTTCCACAAAAGGTTTTGGTTTTCCACTCCTCCTTGGTCAATTATGCAGTGTGTGACGCATGGACTCGTCACACGGGCATGAAGTCACAGAGCTTCAAAGTCTTCACGTAGTCACTCACGTGACTCCGAAGTAAAATAGTAAGATTAAACGAGAACTTACCAGTTTGAAGTTTGATCTTTATTTTATGAGGAGTTGCGTTGAGGGATTACATGCCCTTCGCTCCCAACCCTTCTCATAAAATACAGCTGGTCGTGCTAGTTCTCGAATCTTACTATTCTCAGTTCAACAACTGTTATCTGTGACTTCACACCTCTGCTTTGAAATTTTTTTCGCGCATGCGGGCTGGCGGGCTCTTCTTCACGTAATCCCTCAACGCAACTCCTCATAAAATAAAGATCAAACTTCAAACTGGTAAATTGTCGTTTAATCTTACTATTTACCTCAGTTCTCCCCCATATTGACCCGATCCCGGTCAATCCCCTGCTGATTTATAACATTATTTACCTCAGGTCCGTCGGCAGCGACGCTACCAACTGCCGCTTCTCCGCCGCCATTTTCATGCGGTCGATGGGGAGACTCGGCCCGGGACCGGCGGGTGGCCATCTTGGTGAGGGCAGGTGAGGTCGGCGCTGCTGATTGGTCAGCAGCCGACGGCCATCTTGGTGAGGGATTGACGGCAGCCGTCTAAATATGGGGTTGACGGCGGCCATCTTTGTGAGGAGTTGATGGTGGCCATCTTTGTGAGGGGTTGATGGCGGCCATCTTTGTGAGGGGCTGATGGTGGCCATCTTTGTGAGGGGCTGATGGCAGCCATCTTGGTGAGGGGTTGATGGCGGCCATCTTCGTGATGGATTTACAGTGGCAGATTATTATTTTGTTCAAGTGATTGCTCCCTCCAGACACTTAGGAGAAAGCATGGAGTTAGGAGAATGTCGTTTTACGCATGTCAGCTCCCCACCAGACTTGCAACACTTCTTGAAAGATAAATAACACAGTCTTTTGATTAATAGTTTATTTATTGTTGAAGAAAAACAGTAATATATTCATCCAACCCTCTTCTTTGACTCGTATAGGAGCAGGGAGGTTCTACTGCAGTTGTACAGGGTCTTGGTGAGACCACACCTGGAGTATTGCGTACAGTTTTGGTCTCCTAATCTGAGGAAGGACATTCTTGCCATAGAGGGAGTACAGAGAAGGTTCACCAGACTGATTCCTGGGATGGCAGGACTTTCATATGAAGAAAGACTGGATAGACTTGGCTTGTACTCGCTAGAATTTAGAAGATTGAGGGGGAATCTTATAGAAACTTACAAAATTCTTAAAGGGTTGGACAGGCTAGATGCAGGAAGATTGTTCCCGATGTTGGGGAAGTCCAGATGAAGGGGTCACAGTTTAAGGATAAAGGGGAAATCTTTGAGGACTGAGATGAGAAAAACATTTTTCACATAGAGAGTGGTGAATATCTGGAATTCTCTGCCACAGAATGTAGTTGAGGCCAGTTCATTGGCTATATTTAAGAGGGAGTAAGATGTGGCCCTTGTGGCTAAAGGGATCAGGGGGTGTGGAGAGAAAGCAGGTACAGGATACTGAGTTGGATGATCAGCCATGATCATATTGAATGGCGGTGCAGGCTCGAAGGGTCGAATGGCCTACTCCTGCACCTATTTTCTATGTTTCTATGTACACTTTAATCTTCGTCAAACTTCAACATGTGGCTTACAAATGTTAGAAAACTCCTCATGTAGGAAAGCTCCTCATGTTAGAAAACTCCTCATGTAGGAAAGCTGCTCATGGTCGAAAGTTATTTCTTCGCCATGCTCCTCCGAAATAAACTAACAAATTACTAGCTTCTGCGCAAGAATCTCCACAGCCAACACGCCGCCGACGACACAATAAATCCCACCCACATAATTAGAGGCAGACAAAATTTAAAGGCAAATGCCATAATTATGACCCTCAAAATTAAGCCAAATGACCACTACAGGGTTGAAGGTGGCCATCTTGTTGAAGGGTTGACGGCGGCTATCTTGAAGAGAGGTTGACAGCGGCCATCTTGATGAGGGGTCGCCGTCAGAGGCGCTGGTTGACGGTGGCCATCTTGGTGAGGGGTTGACGGAGGCCATCTTGTTAGGGTCTCGCCCTTCAAAGCGCCATCTTGAGAAGGTACCAATGGCCCACTCACTTGTAGTCCATTCTCCTCTCTAAACCTGTCTTGTCCACGCCCCTGTCCAAGGGTCTTAGTTTCCAACCCTTCGCCCACCAATGGAATACGCTTCATGCGCCTGGGACCCACACAAAACTGGTCATATCAACAAACTAGAAAGGAGAACTGCAGAGTAAAGCAGCGCGCTTTTGCATCGGGAACTACAATAGAGGTAGCAGTGTCACCCAGATGCTGCCCGACCTGGAGTGGGAAATGCTGGAAACAAGAAGGGCAAGGAACAGTCTAGCCATGTTGTTCAAGATTAAAAGGGGATCGTGGGCATCAAAGATCCTATAGCGAGCAAGATTGTGCACTTGACGAGAAAGACGTAGTATGGTCATGGGTAGATTCATGGGTGATTTTCGGACCCATTTCCGTAACCGGCTTCCGTTTCCGCATTCCTATCTTTGCTTTGGCCATGGCGTCCACCTCTACTAGTGTTGCTGGAGTAACTCAGCGGGTGCGGCAGCATTTATGGAGAGAAGGAATAGGTGACGATTCGGGTCGAGACCCTTCTTCAGACTGGTGTGGGTGAGGAGGAGCTGCAGTCACCTGGTTCAAGGGGGAAGGGGAAGACCCAGTGATAAGGTTCCACATAGTGGGAAAAATTAGGGCACATGGTATTGGGGGGTAGAGTGCTGACATGCATAGAAAATTGGTTGACAGACAGGAAACAAAGAGTAGGGATTAACGGGTCCTTTTCAGAATGGCAGGCAGTGACTAGTGGGGTACCGCAAGGCTCGGTGCTAGGACCGCAGCTATTTACAATATACATCAATGATTTAGATGAAGGGATTACATTAGCAAATTTGCAGGTGACACAAAGCTGGGTGGCAGTGTGAACTGTGAGGAGGATGCTATGAGAATGCAGGGTGACTTGGACAGGTTGGGTGAGTGGGCAGATGCATGGCAGATGCAGTTTAATGTGGATAAATGTGGTTATCCACTTTGGTAGCAAAAACAGGAAGGCAGATTATTATCTGAATGGTGTCAAAGGAAAAGGGGAAGTACAACGGGATCTGGAGGATCCTTGTTCATCAGTTAATTAAAGTAAGCATGCAGTTACAGCAGCTAGTGAAGATATCAAATGGCATGTTGGCCTTCATAACAAGAGGAGCTGAGTATAGGAGAAAAGTTAGCCAGCTTGGGGGAGTAAGTAGGAGCCCTGCAGTTGTACAGGGCCCTTGTGAGACCACACCTGGAGTATTGTGTGCAGTTTTGTTCTCCAAATTTGAGGAAGGACATTCTTGTTATTGAGGAGTGCAACGTAGGTTCACAAGGATAATTCCAGGGATGGCGGGACTGTCATATGCTGAGAGAATGGAGCGGCTGGGCTTGTATACTTTGGAGTTTAGAAGGATGAGGATGGATCTTATTGAAACATATAAGATTATTAAGGGTTTGGACACGCTAGAGGCAGGAAAGATGTTGCGGGAGTCCAGAACAGGGGCCACAGTTTCAGAATAATAGGAAAGACATTTAGAATGTGGATGCGGACCCATTTATTCACACAGAGTGTTGTGAGTCTGTGGAATTCTCTGCCTCAGAGGGCAGTGGAGGCCTGTTCTCTGGATACTTTCGAGTATATTAGCATTCATAGCAAAAGGATTTGAGTATAGGAGCAGGGAGGTTCTACTGCAGTTGTACAGGGTCTTGGTGAGATCACACCTGGAGTATTACGTACAGTTCTTGTCTCCAAATCTGAGGAAAGACATTATTGCCATAGAGGGTGTACAGAGGAGGTTCACCAGACTGATTCCTGGGATGTCAGGGACTTTCACACGAGGAAAGACTGGTTAGACTCGGCTTGTACTCGCTGGAATTTAGAAGATTGAGGAGGGATCTTATAGAAACTTACAACATTCTTAAGGAGTTGGACAGGCTAGATGCAGGAAGATTGTTTCCCGATGTTGGGGAGTCCAAAACAAAGGGTCACAGTTTAAGGATAAAGGGGAAATCTTTTAGGACTGAGATGAGAAAAACATTTTTCACACAGAGAGTGGTGAATCTCTGGAATTCTCTGCCACATAATGTAGTTGAGGCCAGTTCATTGGCTATATTTAAGAGGGAGTTCGATGTGGCCCTTGTGGCTAAAAGGATCAGGGGGTATGGAAAGAAGGCAGGTACAGGATACTGAGTTGAATGATTAGCCATGATCATATTGAATGGCGGTGCAGGCTCGAAGGGCCGAATGGCCTACTCCTGCACCTATTTTCTATGTTTCTATGGTGCTATTCCAAGACAATAACATCTCTATGTTAATACATTGTTTCAATGATTAGTACAAACTAAGCTTCTAAGATTTCCATAACTTTATTCTGCTGGGAAAATTCTCTTTTAAATTTGACTGCTCTCTGTTTTTCAGCAAATTTAAAAGCAACGGTGTGCCAGCAGGAGGAGCGGGAAAAGGCCTTGCCATAGAGCGGGTAGGTGAAGGGGTGCTGGCCGGTGTGGACTCGCCGGTGCTCCAGCAGGTGGTCAAGGCGGGTGAAGCCCTTTCCACAGGACGGGCAGGGGAAGGGACGCTCACCGCTGTGGGTACGCAGGTGCAGCCACAGACTGGACATGCTGGTGAAACCCTTGCCACACTCAGCTGGGGTCTCTCCGGTGTGTATCCGCTGGTGCTCCCGCAGCCCCATGCTCTCTTGTCAGAGTGGGAGCAGCTGCTCGCCGCGTGGGTCCGCAGGTGCTGCCAAAACCTCGGTGAGCTGTCAAACCCCTCACCGCAGTACGGGCAGTCGTAGCTGGCCACTTTTGTGCATGCGCTGGTGAGACAGGGGGTGGAGGCCATGGTAAAGCGCTCTCCACACACCGGGCTGGGGATGGGACAGTCGCCGGCGTGCACCTGCTGGTGGGACAGCAGATAGGTGGAGCGGGTGAAGCCCTTGCCGCGCTGGGCGCAGGTGTAGGGGTGCTCGCCGGTGTGGGTGCGCTGGTGGAACAGCAGGTGACTGGACTGTGTGAAGCCCTTGCCGCACTGGGTACAGGTGTAGGGTCGCTCGCCGGTGTGGGTGCGCTGGTGCCTCAGCAGGGTGCTGGACTTGGTGAAGCCCTTGCCGCAGTAGCTGCAGGTGTACGGACGCTCGTCAGTGTGGGTGCACTGGTGCACCAGCAGGGTGCTGGACTGGGTGAAGCCCTTGCCGCACTGGGCGCAGGTGTAGGGTCGCTCACCAGTGTGGGTGCGCTGGTGGATCAGCAGGTGACCGGACTGGGTGAAGCCCTTGCCGCACTGGGTGCAGGTGTAGGGGCGCTCGCCGGTGTGGGTGCGCTGGTGGAACAGCAGGGTGCCGGAGTGGGTGAAGCCCTTGCCGCACTGGGTACAAGTGTAGGGCGCTCGCCGGCGTGGGTGCGCTGGTGGGACAGCAGGTTGCCGGACTGGGTGAAGCCCTTGCCGCACTGGGTACAGGTGTAGGGGCGCTCGCCGGTGTGGGTGCGCTGGTGCACCTGCAGGCTGCTGGAGTGAGTGAAGCCCTTGCCGCAGTGGGCGCAGGTGTAGGGACGCTTGCTGGTGTGGGTTCGTTGGTGCACCAGCAGGTTGCCGGACTGGGTGAAGCCCTTGCCGCACCTGGGTGCAGGTGTAGGGGCGCTCGCCGGTGTGGGTGCGCCGGTGGGACAGCAGGTGACCGGACTGGGTGAAGCCCTTGCCGCATTCGCTGCAGCTGTAGGGTCGTTCCCCGGTGTGCAGGCGCCTGTGCACCTTCAGTTCCAGCAACGACTTGTAGCCCTTGCCGCAGTCGCTGCAGGTGTAGCGGAGCTCGCTGGTGTGGGTGCGTTGGTGCACCAGCATGTTGCAGGACTGGATGAAGCCCTTGCCGCAGTCGCTGCAGGTGTAGGGGCGCTCGCCGGTGTGGGTCTGCTGGTGGACAGCAGCTTGCTGGAGGAGGGGAAGCCCTTGCCACACTGGGCGCAGGTGTAGGGGCGCTCGCCAGTGTGGGAGCGTTGGTGCACCAGCAGGGTTGCTGGAGCGGGTGAAGCCCTTGCCGCATTCGCTGCAGGTGTAGGGTCGTTCCCCGGTGTGCATGCGCCTGTGCACCTTCAGTTCCGGCGACGACTTGAAGCTCTTGCCGCACTCCGAGCAGTCGAAGGGGCGTTCTCCCGTGTGAACCCGCCGGTGGATCTCCAGCAGGCTCGGGTGCTGACACGCCTTGCCACACACGTCACACTCATAACGCTTCTCCTTGTTGTGCCCCCTCATGTGGTCCTCCATCGAAGCTCAGCCCCTCGAAGCTCCGCCCACACACCGAGCAGATGGGGGGGGGGGCTCACCGGCACCCTGGACGCCCTCAATGGCGGCTCATGTCCCCGTCTCTCCATCCACAGCAACGGCTTCCTAAACCCTGCAGGATGGGAACACAGAGGGTCAACAAGCTGGCAAACAGGACATTACTAGCACATATT
>JAXLNO010005084.1:42053-118925 GCA_038087875.1 Malacoraja senta
GAGGGACAGAAAAGAGACAGAGAGAGAGAGTGCTGGAGTAACTCAGCGGGTCAGGCAGCATCTGTGGAGAAAAGGAATGGGTGACATTTTGGGTCGAGACCCTTCTTTGGTTTAGTTTAGTTTAGAGATGCAGCGTGGAAACAGGTCTTTCGGCCCACGGACTCTGCGCCGACCAGCGATCACCCCGTACACTAGCACTATCCTACGCACATTAGGGACAATTTAACAATTTTGCAGAGGCCAATTAATCTACAACCATGAACGTCTTTGAAATGTTGGAGGAAACCGGAGCACCCAGAGTAAAACCCACGCAGGTCAAGGGGAGAACGTACAAACTCTGCACAGACAGCACCCATAGTCAGGATAGAACCCGGGTCTCTGGCGGTGAGGCAGCAACTGTACCGCTGCGCAGAATTATATAACGGTTTCCGCCGCCATAAATGCACCCAATATGTGCTAGTAATGTCCTGTTTGCCAGCTTGTTGACCCTCTGTGTTCCCATCCTGCAGGGTTTAGGAGCCGTTGCTGTGGATGGAGAGACGGGGACATGAGCCGCCATTGAGGGCGTCCAGGGTGCCGGTGAGCCCCCCCCCCCCATCTGCTCGGTGTGTGGGCGGAGCTTCGAGGGGCTGAGCTTCGATGGAGGACCACATGAGGGGGCACAACAAGGAGAAGCGTTATGAGTGTGACGTGTGTGGCAAGGCGTGTCAGCACCCGAGCCTGCTGGAGATCCACCGGCGGGTTCACACGGGAGAACGCCCCTTCGACTGCTCGGAGTGCGGCAAGAGCTTCAAGTCGTCGCCGGAACTGAAGGTGCACAGGCGCATGCACACCGGGGAACGACCCTACACCTGCAGCGAATGCGGCAAGGGCTTCACCCGCTCCAGCAACCTGCTGGTGCACCAACGCTCCCACACTGGCGAGCGCCCCTACACCTGCGCCCAGTGTGGCAAGGGCTTCCCCTCCTCCAGCAAGCTGCTGTCCCACCAGCACACCCACACCGGCGAGCGCCCCTACACCTGCAGCGACTGCGGCAAGGGCTTCATCCAGTCCTGCAACATGCTGGTGCACCAACGCACCCACACCAGCGAGCTCCGCTACACCTGCAGCGACTGCGGCAAGGGCTACAAGTCGTTGCTGGAACTGAAGGTGCACAGGCGCCTGCACACCGGGGAACGACCCTACAGCTGCAGCGAATGCGGCAAGGGCTTCACCCAGTCCGGTCACCTGCTGTCCCACCGGCGCACCCACACCGGCGAGCGCCCCTACACCTGCACCCAGTGCGGCAAGGGCTTCACCCAGTCCGGCAACCTGCTGGTGCACCAACGAACCCACACCAGCAAGCGTCCCTACACCTGCGCCCACTGCGGCAAGGGCTTCACTCACTCCAGCAGCCTGCAGGTGCACCAGCGCACCCACACCGGCGAGCGCCCCTACACCTGTACCCAGTGCGGCAAGGGCTTCACCCAGTCCGGCAACCTGCTGTCCCACCAGCGCACCCACGCCGGCGAGCGCCCCTACACTTGTACCCAGTGCGGCAAGGGCTTCACCCACTCCGGCACCCTGCTGTTCCACCAGCGCACCCACACCGGCGAGCGCCCCTACACCTGCACCCAGTGCGGCAAGGGCTTCACCCAGTCCGGTCACCTGCTGATCCACCAGCGCACCCACACTGGTGAGCGACCCTACACCTGCGCCCAGTGCGGCAAGGGCTTCACCCAGTCCAGCACCCTGCTGGTGCACCAGTGCACCCACACTGACGAGCGTCCGTACACCTGCAGCTACTGCGGCAAGGGCTTCACCAAGTCCAGCACCCTGCTGAGGCACCAGCGCACCCACACCGGCGAGCGACCCTACACCTGTACCCAGTGCGGCAAGGGCTTCACACAGTCCAGTCACCTGCTGTTCCACCAGCGCACCCACACCGGCGAGCACCCCTACACCTGCGCCCAGCGCGGCAAGGGCTTCACCCGCTCCACCTATCTGCTGTCCCACCAGCAGGTGCACGCCGGCGACTGTCCCATCCCCAGCCCGGTGTGTGGAGAGCGCTTTACCATGGCCTCCCACCCCGTCTCACCAGCGCATGCACAAAAGTGGCCAGCTACGACTGCCCGTACTGCGGTGAGGGGTTTGACAGCTCGCGGAGGTTTTGGCAGCACCTGCGGACCCACGCCGGCGAGCAGCTGCTCCCACTCTGACAAGAGAGCATGGGGGCTGCGGGAGCACCAGCGGATACACACCGGAGAGACACCAGCTGAGTGTGGCAAGGGTTTCACCAGCATGTCCAGTCTGTGGCTGCACCTGCGTACCCACAGCGGTGAGCGTCCCTTCCCCTGCCCGTCCTGTGGAAAGGGCTTCACCCGCCTTGACCACCTGCTGGAGCACCGGCGAGTCCACACCGGCCAGCACCCCTTCACCTACCCGCTCTATGGCAAGGCCTTTTCCCGCTCCTCCTGCTGGCACACCGTTGCTTTTAAATTTGCTGAAAAACAGAGAGCAGTCAAATTTAAAAGAGAATTTTTCCCAGCAGAATAAAGTTATGGAAATCTTAGAAGCTTAGTTTGTACTAATCATTGAAACAATGTATTAACATAGAGATGTATTGTCTTGGAATAGCACCATAGAAACATAGAAAATAGGTGCAGGAGTAGGCCATTCGGCCTTCGAGCCTGCACCGCCATTCAATATGATCATGGCTAATCATTCAACTCAGTATCCTGTACCTGCCTTCTTTCCATACCCCCTGATCCTTTTAGCCACAAGGGCCATCGAACTCCCTCTTAAATATAGCCAATGAACTGGCCTCAACTACATTCTGTGGCAGAGAATTCCAGAGATTCACCACTCTCTGTGTGAAAAATGTTTTTCTCATCTCAGTCCTAAAAGATTTCCCCTTTATCCTTAAACTGTGACCCTTTGTTTTGGACTCCCCAACATCGGGAACAATCTTCCTGCATCTAGCCTGTCCAACTCCTTAAGAATGTTGTAAGTTTCTATAAGATCCCTCCTCAATCTTCTAAATTCCAGCGAGTACAAGCCGAGTCTAACCAGTCTTTCCTCGTGTGAAAGTCCTGACATCCCAGGAATCAGTCTGATGAACCTCCTCTGTACACCCTCTATGGCAATAATGTCTTTCCTCAGATTTGGAGACAAGAACTGTACGTAATACTCCAGGTGTGATCTCACCAAGACCCTGTACAACTGCAGTAGAACCTCCCTGCTCCTATACTCAAATCCTTTTGCTATGAATGCTAATATACTCGAAAGTATCCAGAGAACAGGCCTCCACTGCCCTCTGAGGCAGAGAATTCCACAGACTCACAACACTCTGTGTGAATAAATGGGTCCGCATCCACATTCTAAATGTCTTTCCTATTATTCTGAAACTGTGGCCCCTGGTTCTGGACTCCCGCAACATCTTTCCTGCCTCTAGCGTGTCCAAACCCTTAATAATCTTATATGTTTCAATAAGATCCATTCTCATCCTTCTAAACTCCAAAGTATACAAGCCCAGCCGCTCCATTCTCTCAGCATATGACAGTCCCGCCATCCCTGGAATTATCCTTGTGAACCTACGTTGCACTCCCTCAATAACAAGAATGTCCTTCCTCAAATTTGGAGAACAAAACTGCACACAATACTCCAGGTGTGGTCTCACAAGGGCCCTGTACAACTGCAGGGCTCCTACTTACTCCCCCAAGCTGGCTAACTTTTCTCCTATACTCAGCTCCTCTTGTTATGAAGGCCAACATGCCATTTGATATCTTCACTAGCTGCTGTAACTGCATGCTTACTTTAATTAACTGATGAACAAGGATCCTCCAGATCCCGTTGTACTTCCCCTTTTCCTTTGACACCATTCAGATAATAATCTGCCTTCCTGTTTTTGCTACCAAAGTGGATAACCACATTTATCCACATTAAACTGCATCTGCCATGCATCTGCCCACTCACCCAACCTGTCCAAGTCACCCTGCATTCTCATAGCATCCTCCTCACAGTTCACACTGCCACCCAGCTTTGTGTCACCTGCAAATTTGCTAATGTAATCCCTTCATCTAAATCATTGATGTATATTGTAAATAGCTGCGGTCCCAGCACCGAGCCTTGCGGTACCCCACTAGTCACTGCCTGCCATTCTGAAAAGGACCCGTTAATCCCTACTCTTTGTTTCCTGTCTGTCAACCAATTTTCTATGCATGTCAGCACTCTACCCCCAATACCATGTGCCCTAATTTTTCCCACTATGTGGAACCTTATCACTGGGTCTTCCCCTTCCCCCTTGAACCAGGTGACTGCAGCTCCTCCTCACCCACACCAGTCTGAAGAAGGGTCTCGACCCGAATCGTCACCTATTCCTTCTCTCCATAAATGCTGCCGCACCCGCTGAGTTACTCCAGCAACACTAGTAGAGGTGGACGCCATGGCCAAAGCAAAGATAGGAATGCGGAAACGGAAGCCGGTTACGGAAATGGGTCCGAAAATCACCCATGAATCTACCCATGACCATACTACGTCTTTCTCGTCAAGTGCACAATCTTGCTCGCTATAGGATCTTTGATGCCCACGATCCCCTTTTAATCTTGAACAACATGGCTAGACTGTTCCTTGCCCTTCTTGTTTCCAGCATTTCCCACTCCAGGTCGGGCAGCATCTGGGTGACACTGCTACCTCTATTGTAGTTCCCGATGCAAAAGCGCGCTGCTTTACTCTGCAGTTCTCCTTTCTAGTTTGTTGATATGACCAGTTTTGTGTGGGTCCCAGGCGCATGAAGCGTATTCCATTGGTGGGCGAAGGGTTGGAAACTAAGACCCTTGGACAGGGGCGTGGACAAGACAGGTTTAGAGAGGAGAATGGACTACAACTGAGTGGGCCATTGGTACCTTCTCAAGATGGCGCTTTGAAGGGCGAGACCCTAACAAGATGGCCTCCGTCAACCCCTCACCAAGATGGCCACCGTCAACCAGCGCCTCTGACGGCGACCCCTCATCAAGATGGCCGCTGTCAACCTCTCTTCAAGATAGCCGCCGTCAACCCTTCAACAAGATGGCCACCTTCAACCCTGTAGTGGTCATTTGGCTTAATTTTGAGGGTCATAATTATGGCATTTGCCTTTAAATTTTGTCTGCCTCTAATTATGTGGGTGGGATTTATTGTGTCGTCGGCGGCGTGTTGGCTGTGGAGATTCTTGCGCAGAAGCTAGTAATTTGTTAGTTTATTTCGGAGGAGCATGGCGAAGAAATAACTTTCGACCATGAGCAGCTTTCCTACATGAGGAGTTTTCTAACATGAGGAGCTTTCCTACATGAGGAGTTTTCTAACATTTGTAAGCCACATGTTGAAGTTTGACGAAGATTAAAGTGTAGATAGAAACATAGAAAATAGGTGCAGGAGTAGGCCATTCGACCCTTCGAGCCTGCACCGCCATTCAATATGATCATGGCTGATCATCCAACTCAGTATCCTGTACCTGCTTTCTCTCCACACCCCCTGATCCCTTTAGCCACAAGGGCCACATCTTACTCCCTCTTAAATATAGCCAATGAACTGGCCTCAACTACATTCTGTGGCAGAGAATTCCAGATATTCACCACTCTCTATGTGAAAAATGTTTTTCTCATCTCAGTCCTCAAAGATTTCCCCTTTATCCTTAAACTGTGACCCCTTCATCTGGACTTCCCCAACATCGGGAACAATCTTCCTGCATCTAGCCTGTCCAACCCTTTAAGAATTTTGTAAGTTTCTATAAGATTCCCCCTCAATCTTCTAAATTCTAGCGAGTACAAGCCAAGTCTATCCAGTCTTTCTTCATATGAAAGTCCTGCCATCCCAGGAATCAGTCTGGTGAACCTTCTCTGTACTCCCTCTATGGCAAGAATGTCCTTCCTCAGATTAGGAGACCAAAACTGTACGCAATACTCCAGGTGTGGTCTCACCAAGACCCTGTACAACTGCAGTAGAACCTCCCTGCTCCTATACGAGTCAAAGAAGAGGGTTGGATGAATATATTACTGTTTTTCTTGAACAATAAATAAACTATTAATCAAAAGACTGTGTTATTTATCTTTCAAGAAGTGTTGCAAGTCTGGTGGGGAGCTGACATGCGTAAAACGACATTCTCCTAACTCCATGCTTTCTCCTAAGTGTCTGGAGGGAGCAATCACTTGAACAAAATAATAATCTGCCACTGTAAATCCCTCACAAAGATGGCCGCCATCAACCCCTCACCAAGATGGCTGCCATCAGCCCCTCACAAAGATGGCCACCATCAGCCCCTCACAAAGATGGCCGCCATCAACCCCTCACAAAGATGGCCACCATCAACTCCTCACAAAGATGGCCGCCGTCAACCCCATATTTAGACGGCTGCCGTCAATCCCTCACCAAGATGGCTGTCGGCTGCTGACCAATCAGCAGCGCCGACCTCACCTGCCCTCACCAAGATGGCCGCCCGCCGGTCCCAGGCCGAGTCTCCCCATCGACCGCATGAAAATGGCGGCGGAGAAGCGGCAGTTGGTAGCGTCGCTGCCGACGGACCTGAGGTAAATAATGTTATAAATCAGCAGGGGATTGACCGGGATCGGGTCAATATGGGGGAGAACTGAGGTAAATAGTAAGATTAAACGACAATTTACCAGTTTGAAGTTTGATCTTTATTTTATGAGGAGTTGCGTTGAGGGATTACGTGAAGAAGAGCCCGCCAGCCCGCATGCGCGAAAAAAATTTCAAAGCAGAGGTGTGAAGTCACAGATAACAGTTGTTGAACTGAGAATAGTAAGATTCGAGAACTAGCACGACCAGCTGTATTTTATGAGAAGGGTTGGGAGCGAAGGGCACGTAATCCCTCAACGCAACTCCTCATAAAATAAAGATCAAACTTCAAACTGGTAAGTTCTCGTTTAATCTTACTATTTTACTTCGGAGTCACGTGAGTGACTACGTGAAGACTTTGAAGCATAATTGACCAAGGAGGAGTGGAAAACCAAAACCTTTTGTGGAAGGTGCGACCTGTACAAAAAGGATGGGTTGCACTTGAACCTGAGTGGGACCGATATCCTGGCGGGGAGATCTGCAAAGCCTACTGGGGAGACTTTAAACTAGAATGGTTGGGGGGAGGGACTCAAATAGAGAACGCTATTAGACAGTGTGTGAGGCAGGAGGCAGAGAAGGAAAGCACTCAGACCCAACATGTAGGGGGGAAAGAAGAAAACAATAATAAACAGAGAATAAGAGGTGGTGGGGTTCTTAAATGGGTGAGCAGAGAAACAGAGGGGTGTAAAATGCGGGCGGAAGCAATAGGTAGCAAGGTGAAAAGTAAAAGTGGCAGGCAGACAAATCCAGGGGAAAAATCAAAAATGGCCACTTTTCAACATAATTGTAAAAGGGGTGAGAGCATTGTAAAAACAAGCCTGAAGGCTTTGTGTCTCAATGCAAGGAGCATTCGTAATAAGGTGGATGAGTTGAACGTGTAGATAGCTATTAATGATTATGATATAGTTGGGATCACGGAAACATGGCTCCAGGGTGACCAAGGCTGGGAGCTGAACATCCAGGGATATTCAATATTCAGGAGGGATAGAGAGAAAGGAAAAGGAGGTGGGGTAGCGTTGCTGGTTAGAGAGATTAACGCAGTGGAACGGAAGGACATTAGCTTGGAGGATGTGGAATCGGTATGGGTAGAGCTGCGAAACACTAAGGGGCAGAAATCGCTGGTGGGTGTTGTGTACAGGCCACCTAGCAGTAGTAGTGAAGTTGGGGATGGTATCAAACAGGAAATTAGAAATGCGTGCAACAAAGGCAAAACAGTTATAATGGGTGACTTCAATCTACATATAGATTGGGTGAATCAAATTGGCAGGGGTGCTAAGGAAGAGGATTTCTTGGAATGTATGCGGGATAGTTATCTAAACCAACATGTAGAGGAACCAACGAGAGAGCAGGCTATTCTAGACTGGGTATTGAGTAATGATGAAGGGTTAGTTAGCAGTCTTGTTGTGCGTGCCCCCTTGGGCAAGAGTGACCATAATATGGTTGAGTTCTTCATTAGGATGGAGAGTGACATTGTTAATTCAGAAACAATGGTTCTGAACTTAAAGAAAGGTAACTTTGAGGGTATGAGACGTGAATTGGCCAAGATTGACTGGCAATTAGTTCTAAAAGGGTTGACGGTGGATATGCAATGGAAGGCATTTAAAGACTGCATGGATGAACTACAAAAATTGTTCATCCCAGTTTGGCAAAAGAATAAATCAGGGAAGGTAGTGCATCCGTGGATAACAAGGGATATCAGGGATAGTATCAAAGCAAAAGATGATGCGTACAAATTAGCCAGAAAAAGCAGCATACCAGAGAACTGGGAGAATTTCAGAGACAAGCAGAGGAGGACAAAGGGCTTAATTAGGAAAGGGAAAATAGATTATGAAAGAAAACTGGCAGGGAACATAAAAACTGACTGCAAAAGTTTTTATAGATATGTGAAGAGAAAGAGATTAGTTAAAACAAATGTAGGTCCCTTGCAGTCAGAAACAGGTGAATTGATCATGGGGAACAAGGATATGGCGGACCAATTGAATAACTACTTTTGTTCCGTCTTCACTAAGGAAGACATAAATAATCTGCCGGAAATAGCAGGGGACCGCGGGTCAAAGGAGATGGAGGAACTGAGTGAAATCCAGGTTAGTCGGGAAGTGGTGTTGGGTAAATTGAATGGATTAAAGGCCGATAAATCACCAGGGCCAGATAGGCTGCATCCCAGAGTACTTAAGGAAGTAGCTCCAGAAATAGTGGATGCATTAGTGATAATTTTTTTAAACTCTTCAGATTCTGGAGTAGTTCCTGAGGATTGGAGGGTAGCAAACGTAACCCCACTTTTTAAGAAGGGAGGGAGAGAGAAAACGGGGAATTACAGACCAGTTAGTCTAACATCGGTAGTGGGGAAACTGCTAGAGTCAGTTATTAAAGATGGGATAGCAGCACATTTGGAAAGTAGTGAAATCATTGGACAAAGTCAGCATGGATTTACGAAAGGTAAATCATGTCTGACGAATCTTATAGAATTTTTCGAGGATGTAACTAGTAGAGTGGATAGGGGAAAACCAGTGGATGTGTTGTATCTGGACTTTAAGAAGGCTTTCGACAAGGTCCCACATAACAGATTAGTATACAAACTTAAAGCACACGGTATTGGGGGTTCAGTACTGATGTGGATAGAGAACTGGCTGGCAAACAGGAAGCAAAGAGTAGGAGTAAACGGGTCCTTTTCACAATGGCAGCCAGTTACTAGTGGGGTACCGTAAGGCTCAGTGCTGGGACCCCAGCTATTTCCAATTTATATTAATGCACTGGATGAGGGAATTGAAGGCAACAACTCCAAGTTTGCGGATGACACTAAGCTGGGGGGCAGTGTTAGCTGTGAGGAGGATGCTAGGAGACTGCAAGGTGACTTGGATAGGCTGGGTGAGAGGGCAAATGTTTGGCAGATGCAGTATAATGTGGATAAATGTGAGGTTATCCACTTTGGTGGCAAAAACAGGAAAGCAGACTATTATCTAAATGGTGGCCGATTAGGAAAAGGGGAGATGCAGCGAGACCTGGGTGTCATGGTACACCAGTCATTGAAAGTAGGCATGCAGGTGCAGCAGGCAGTGAAGAAAGCGAATGGTATGTTAGCTTTCATAGCAAAAGGATTTGAGTATAGGAGCAGGGAGGTTCTACTGCAGTTGTACAGGGTCTTGGTGAGACCACACCTGGAGTATTGCGTACAGTTTTGGTCTCCAAATCTGAGGAAGGACATTATAGCCATAGAGGGAGCGCAGAGAAGGTTCACCAGACTGATTCCTGGGATGTCAGGACATTCATATGAAGAAAGACTGGATAGACTTGGCTTATACTCGCTAGAATTTAGGAGATTTAGAGGGGATCTTATAGAAACTTACACAATTCTTATGGGGTTGGACAGGCTAGATGCAGGAAGATTGTTCCCGATGTTGGGGAAGTCCAGGACAAGGGGTCACAGCTTAAGGATAAGGGGGAAATCCTTTAAGACCGAGATGAGAAAAATCGTTTTCACACAGAGAGTCGTGAATCTCTGGAACTCTCTGCCACAGAGGGTAGTTGAGGCCAGTTGATTGGCAATATTTAAGAGGGAGTTAGATGTGGCCCTTGTGGCTAAAGGGATCAGGGGGTATGGGGAGAAGGCAGGTACGCGATACTGAGTTGGATGATCAGCCATGATCATATTGAATGGCGGTACAGGCTCGAAGGGCCGAATGGCCTACTCCTGCACCTATTTTCTATGTATCTATGTATCTATGTAAGTACCAACGTGCGTTCTTTTTTTCCCTTCTTTTTTAAAATATTTTAATTTTATTAGAAGTAAATACAATTGTATACAATCATATTTTCATAATACATTTTATGTACAGCTTCTTATTTTTTTTAATTTTTGTAATAAGGAAGGAAAAGAAAAATAAGTTAGATAATGAAATATAGAAAAATGTGAGATATATAGTGTGTGGAAAAGAAAAATAGAGAGTGAAAGAAGAAAGTTAAAGAATAGAAAATAGGAAAAAGAGAATAAAAGAAGAAAAGGGAAGAAAAAGAAAAAAGAAGTAAGGAGATCTTATTTATAAACTTGACCATCCCTCGCCCAGTCACGAGTTAGCTTTTACAATTGTGTTCTACCATATGATTCCAAAAAGACGACAAATGGAGACCAACTCGTTGTGAATTGGTCAAATTTATCTATTAGGAGGAATCGCATTTCCTCAAGATGTGCGGTATCCAACATACTTGCTATCCACATTTTGAGCGTTGGTATTGGTGTATTTTTCCAAAATTTCAATATTAATTTTTTTGCTATTATTGAATTTAATCTTTTTATTTGAATTTCACGGCAATTTACATACATACAATAATAACAGACAGTAATAATCAAGGCATAATTGTACAACAGTATGTAAGCGATCCTCAAAACCCTTACCCTTACACACCTTCAACCCACCCAAGTCAGGTCGGAGCCAAACGGGGACAAACAACACTCACATACGTACACATCCACACACAAATGGTAGAATAGGCGAAACAAAATGTGCTATATAAAAATAAAAATAGAAAATAGAAAAAATAAAAAAATAAAAAAAATATATATATACATATATATCTAAATAAACAATAGTAGGGAGGGGGGATTAAGGGGAAAGCAGCTGCTGTAGAACAAAACGATGATGGAGAACATTCAGCCCTCTTCCGAGTCCGGGGACAAAGTAAGAGAGTTAACCAGTTCAAAGAAAGGGTTCCATGTATCTAGGAATGTCTTGGTAGAGCCTTTGAGAGAGAACCTAAGTTTTTCAAGTTTCAGATTGTAAAGCACCTCCTTAATCCAACGGGCGTGTGTCGGGGGACAGGTGAGCCTCCAACTAAGCAAGATCAGTCTCCGGGCTAACAAGGTTGTAAAAGCTAGGACCCGTTTCACCGCAACAGAGAGGTTGGTATTGGGAGGGATACCGAAAATGGCTGACATTGGATTTGGAAGAATAGTCTGGTCGTAAGCTCTGCTTATCAATTCAAAAGCACTCCTCCAAAAGGCTGCTAGCTCAGGGCAAGACCAAAACATGTGGCTATGGTTGGCAGGAGATTGACTACATCTGTTACAGGTGTCATTGACAGCTGGGTACATTCTAGCTCATCTTGCATTGGTATAGTGGACTTTGTAAAGGACTTTGCATTGGATTAGGCCATGACGAGCACATATGGAAGAAGAGTGGATCAAATCCAAGGCAGAGTCCCATTGCTGGTCTGTTAATTGCGTATTCAGCTCTCCCTCCCACGCAGCTTTTAATGAGGTATGAGGTTTCAATAAAACCAACCCTAGCAAATTATACAAAATAGAGATGCATTTCTTCCGATTGGGGTCTAAAGCTAAGATGATATCAGTCAGGGTTTCAGGAGGGCGATTTGGGAAGTAGGGAAATGTCTTCTTCACAAAATCCCTAATCTGGAAAAACCGAAAAAGGTGGGAGTTTGGGAGGTTGTAGTTAGACGAGAACTCCGCGAAAGATAAGAAGATACCATCCTTATATAGGTTTTTAATACTACTGATGCCATTACTATGCCAGGTTTTAAATGCGTGGTCTATACTTGAAGGTTTAAAAATGTGATTTTTAAGCAGTGGGGTCAAGATTGAAGGACCCTGTAAACCGAGGTTTTTCCTAAATTGACTCCATATTATGAGTAAAGGGACACAATTGGGCCTGCACCAACAGATGTTATAGAAAGGGGGAGTTGGGAGCATAGGACAGACCGCAATGGGAGACGTGAACTCGCCTTTTCCATATATACCCAGACCGGTGGGTGCTCGCAATCATCATTCATCCTATACAGGAGTTTTTGCAAGTTAGCTGCCCAGTAGTATCGCCTAAAATCAGGGAGGGCCAAACCGCCATCACTCTTAGGCGACTGCAGTATCGCCTATCGGATTCTGACCGGTTTGCTACCCCATAAGAATTTAGATATTGTCCTTTCTAATTTGTCAAATAAAGATTTGGTGATAAGTATGGGGACATGCTGGAAAAGATACAGGAATTTGGGTAGGACAACCATCTTCACCAGATTTATCTGGCCCACGAGGGATAGAGGTAAGACTGACCAGCGATCAAAATCTTTTTCGGCTTTCTCAACCAGAGGCAAAAAGTTTGTGCGGAACATATCAGATAAGGGTATTGTGATAAAAACGCCGAGATAGCGAAACCCATCCTCTGCCCTTTTGAATGAGGTTAAAGAGCGAGGGAGCTGTTTAGCCGGTAAGTTAATCGGTAATAGCTCACTCTTTTGGTAGTTACGTTTATAACCAGAATATGCACCAAACCGTTCTAAAATATTCATAATCACAGGGAGAGAACTGACTAGGTTCGAGATGTACAGGAGCAGGTCATCCGCATACAATGAGACTTTATGAGTTGTGTCAAACCGTGTAATACCTTTAAAGCCCTTCTCTGCGTGTAACCAGACGGCCAGGGGTTCTATCGCGACATGAAACAAGAGTGGAGATAACGGGCAACCCTGTCTGGTACCTCTCTGAAGTGTGAAGTGGGGCGACAGTATGTCGTTTGTTTGTACTGAGGCCACCGGGGACGAATATAATAGGCTCACCCAGAGAATAAAACTGTTACCGAGGCCAAACCTATCCATCGCTTCATATAGGTACCTCCACTCGAGCCTGTCGAAGGCCTTTTCAGCATCGAGGGAGACCACCATCTCCGGGGTCTCATTACTCGAAGAGTGAATGATGTTAAGGAGACGCCTAGTATTATGGGAAGACTGTTGGCCAGGTATAAACCCTGTTTGATCCAACGAGATAATAGAGGGCATCACTCGCTGAAGACGAAGGGCAAGGGCTTTAGAAAGGATTTTGAGGTCCACATTCAGGAGTGAGATTGGTCTATAGCTACCACAAAGCAGGGGATCTTTCTCCTTTTTAAGAATTAGGGAGATGGTAGCCCACGACAAGGTGGGCGGTAGGCGACGATGTACATATCTCTCAGGAATGGTGCGAGGAGGTCAGAGAAAGCTTTGCATTATTCTACAGAGAAGCCGTCAGGGCCGGGTGACTTTCCGCTTTGCAGCGATGTGATGGCTGCTTGGACCTCAGCTACAGTTATGGGACCACCCAAGTCTCTCATGGCTTCTTCGTCAATTCGAGGAGGCGTCATACTACTGAACATGTCACCTGCAGTGGGGGGACAGTCGGAAGTGTATAGTTCAGTGTAGAATTTAGCAAATGCTTCATTAATTCTGAGAGGATCAGTATGAGTCTCCCCTGAGCTGGATCTAATGGCTGGAATTAGCCGTGAAGTCGCCTCTGTTCTGGCCTGATGGGCCAAAAGCTTTCCAGCTTTATCCCCAGATTCAAAAAAGTGTTGCCTAGATTGAAGCAGTCGTAGTTTGGCTTTATTAATGGATATGAGGTCAAAGTCTGTTTGTAGCCTAAGGCGTTCTCTATAGAGATTAGGGTTTGGATCAGATGCATATTTGTCATCAATGTCCTTTATTTTTTGTAACAGATCTGCCGTTTGGAACGTCTCGGTTCTTTTCAGGTTGGAGATAAAGGAAATGAGTTGGTCCCTAATATAGGCTTTTGAAGCTTCCCAAAGTATACCTCTTTCTATGTCCGGCGAGTCATTCAGCTCAAAATATAGGGTGATTTGGGAGTGCAAGAATTGCATGTAGTGAGCCTCTGCTAATAATGAGGAGTTGAACCTCCACTTAAAGGGGTTAGTTCGTTTACGAAAATGAAGATCAAGGGAGGTCGCAGCATGATCTGATATTACGATGCTATGGTACTCACTGGATTTGATTTTGGAAAGCAATCTATTATCTAAGAGAAAGAAGTCTATACGGGTAAACGTACGATGTACGTGGGAGAAAAATGAAAATAATTTAGTCGTGGGGAATATAAATCTCCATGGATCTGTGAGCCCCAGTTGTTTGGCAAGAACATGCAGAGTCTTACCGGATTTAGTTAAAGTAGAGGCTTTATTCGAAGATCTATCCAGTATAGGATCTTGGACCAAGTTAAAATCTCCACCCACAATGACATGGTAATTTTCAATATTTGGGAGAGATGTAAAAAATTTAGTTATAAATGAGCTGTCATCCCAGTTGGGTCCATAAATGCTTGCCAATATGACAGGTGTGTCTTGCAATTTTACCGACACCATGACAAAGCGACCAGCAGGGTCTTCCACAGTTTTCTGTGGTTCGAAATTAATGTTCTTACGAATCAGGATAACGGTGCCCCTAGCTCTATTATTAAATTTCGAGTGAAATAGTTGACTAATCCAGCCTCTCTTAAGCCGTGTTACGTCTCTGTTGCGAAGGTGGGTCTCTTGGATAAAGAATATATCGCCTTTGAGCTGTTGCAAATGGGCCAAGATCCTATCAGTTTTGGTAGGACTTCCCATCCCTCTCACGTTCCACGAGACAAATCTAAGAGTATCGTTTGTGTTGGCCATTTTTAGCTATATGGGTAATGCGCTGTAGTTCTGCGAAACGAGACGGAAGAGCGCATCGAAGCCAGCTGCCGAGAGTGGGGATGTGGAGGGGGAGGGGGAAATATATACATACACATATATATATATATATACATATACATATATATATATATATATATATATATATATATACACATGTGAAGTAAAATAAAACAAAAACAAAAAGAAACAAAAAAAAAGAACAAAAACATACACACACAGCAAACAAGTGGAACACATTTCATTTAACCATCTTTCAAACCTGAGTCTCCAGACCTGAGATCCCTCATGTCTCAACTGAACCTTAAGTGCCCATTGCACCAAGGTGCGTTGTCCTCGCTTCCGCATGGAGATATCCGATCTTAACTCCCTATATCTCAGCTTCCCAAAGCGACGAAGTCACTCAGTGTCGATAAGGTAACATGAAATAAAATAAGTATAGTAATAGTAATAATGACGATGATGATAATAATTTGAAAAACAGAGAGTAGGAATAAAGTAAGATAAACACACATTGATAAATGCAAAGTTAAAATAATAACCATAATGGTTGCACTGCCAGTACCATTGCTAACACTAATAGTAATAATAGCAATGATGATAGTCACAATAAGACAAAGCATATTAACAAAATGGTGATACTAAATAAACCAGCTAACGTGTAAGTGGAGCCAGAATAACTTCCTTTGGTGTTGCATAGTATGTCTTAAAATCGACAAAGTATAAAGAGAGAGTTGGCGTTGGAGAAGTTAGCAAATTACAAACTGGGCTGTTGGATTAAAGCGCAACGCTAAAGGCATCAATTATGTTTTGTTAAACAAAAAAGGTATAAGATAAGATTTGTATAACACAGCCCTGGCTGTAATGAGCTCTTATCAGCCCCAGACAGTTCGTTATGAAGATTAGTATAAGCAAACTAGCCAGGTGCTGAGAGCGTTAGTGGCCAGCTGCTAAGAACAGGAAGGCAGAGACCAAATCACAAACCACAAATTGGGTCCCTTAAGCCCAGCTTTATAGCATATGCTGGTGAGGGACCCCTCAAGCACGATTACACCTAGACAATATAAGAAAAAGTTGATATAAAATATACACAAATCCTGGTAATTTCTTACCAGCCTCATACATTTCGAAACCGGGGTCTAGCATAATCAGCAATACTGAACGCTAACCATAGCTAGTTATTAGGAACAGTCAGGCTAAAGTTAGTCCATGTAACCATAGGTTAACCGGGCCCCTGTGCCACTCGAATATAGACGTACTGAACGAAGTCAGTCATCTGTTGGTCCCGGTCTGCGTCGACGGTAAGATGAGATGAAATCCTGAGCGTCCTCGGGAGATGTTAGTCGTCGCCTCTTTCCCTCCCCGGACATTATGAACAGCTTGGCTGGATAATGAAGGGAGGGTTTGAAACCCATGTTATACAGCTCCTTCATAACGTCTCGGTACGCGAAGCGTTGTTCAACTATCTCGGGACAGTAGTCTTCGAAAATGTGGAACGGGGTATCTTTGTATTTCAGCTTACCCCTCTGCCTCCGAGCCTCACGTACCACGAACTCACGGGTCTGGTATCTATGAAAGCAGATCACAACTGCTCTGGGTTTCTCACCAGGGCTTGGCTTGGCTGTTAGCGTACGGTGGGCTCGGTCTAGCTCCGGGGCTGATTCCGGTATGTGTTCGCCAAGTGTCTCGAGCAGAAGTTGAGAGAAAAACGCTGTTGTTTGGGAGCCCTCGATATTCTCGGGAAGACCCACTATCCTTATGTTATTTCGGCGACTCCTGCCTTCCAGGCTGATAAGCTTAGCCTTTAGCTTGGCGTTCTCTTTGGTCACCGTAGTTAACATTAACGTTATAGCTCGTATATCTTGGCTAGTGGTAGCGGCAAAAGACTCTAATGACGAGGGACGGTGTTGGTGGTCTAACATAGTGGTCTGGATATTGTCCAGCTTCGTTTCCAATTTGGTAAACGCAGTGTTGAATTCTGCCAGTAACAATACCTTATGTTCTGTTAACATGGCTGCTAGCATGGCCATACCGGTGCTGGTCGTCGGGTCTTCTGTCTTTTGCTCCGCTTTCTTTCCTTTGTTTGGCATCTTTACAGCATAGAGAGGTACTTACAATGATGTTTAAATGTTTGTGGGTGGTTAAAAAACTTAGACTGAGCTGTAATAAAAGTTGGAGGTGAAAAGGTCGGGAGCGTGGGAAAGTGCGACTACTCCAACATGTCGCCCCCACCAGAAGTCCTTTTTTTTTTGCTATTATTAAACCATAACTAAAAAATAATTTTTGAGATGGATTCAATTTATTCCCATCTTCCATTACCCCAAATATAATCAATTCATTATTAGGATCCATTTTTATCTTAAATAATTTTGTGAATATTTTGAAAATATCACTCCAAAATCTATAAAGTTTTATACAGGAAACAAAAGAGTGTGTTATAGTTGCATCTTGGGTTAAACACTTATCGCAAGTGGGGGATATATTTGGGTAACATTTATTTAATCTTGTTTTTGAGTAATATAATCTATGTAAAATTTTAAATTGAATTAGATTATGTCTTGCATTAATCGAACATTTGTGAATGTGTGTCAAATACTTTTCCCATGTAACCTTCGTAATTTTTACCATTAATTCCCGTTCCCACTCTTCTCTAATTACGTCTGTCGCAGGTAAATCTATATTTAAAATACTATTATATAAATATGATATTAATTTTTGTGTATCAGCTTTAATATTCATTACTTCTTCCAATAAATCAGGAATTCTTTTTTGATATCCTTGTATGTATGTCTTCAAGAAATTGCAAATCTGAAAATATTTAAAATAATGATTGTTTTTCAATTTTAATTTTAATTGTAATTGTTGAAATGATAGTAAATCTCCCATTTCATACATGTCCCCGATCCTTTTAATTCCTAAACTTTCCCATTGATTATATATTTTGTCCATAAGAGATGGGTTAAATAAAGGATTATTCGCTATCGGTGTTAACAATGATAGGTTTCTTAATTTTAAGGATAATTTTATTTGTTTCCATATTCTTATTGTATCTTGTATAATTGGGTTCTTCTTATATATTGTATTGTTCATTTTTTTCGGGGAGAAGAGGATCGTTCCTATATTACAAGGGTAACAATCCTCTTTCTCCATTTTTATCCATTCTGTCTGTTGGGTTGAACTATCCAACCAGCAAATTATATTCTTAATATGTATTGCCCAAAAGTAATACAGAAAATTCGGGAGTGAAAGTCCCCCGACATCTTTTGGTTTACATAAGTGTTCTTTTTTAATAACCATATAACCATATAACCATATAACATTTACAGCACGGAAACAGCCCATCTCGACCCTTGTAGTCCGTGCCAAACACGTATTCTCCCCTAGTCCCATATACCTGCGCTCAGACCATAACCCTGCATTCCTTTCCCGTCCATATAACTATCCAATTTATTTTTAAATGATAAAAACGAACCTGCCTCCACCACCTTCACTGGAAGCTCATTCCACACAGCCACCACTCTCTGAGTAAAGAAGTCCCCCCTCATGTTACCCCTAAACTTCTGTCCCTTAATTCTCAAGTCATGTCCCCTTGTTTGAATCTTCCCTACTCTCAGTGGGAAAAGCTTATCCACGTCAACTCTGTCTATCCCTCTCATCATTTTAAAGACCTCTATCAAGTCCCCCCTTAACCTTCTGTGCTCCAAAGAATAAAGCCCTAACTTGTTCAACCTTTCTCTGTAACTTAGTTGCTGAAACCCAGGCAACATTCTAGTAAATCTCCTCTGTACTCTCTCTATTTTGTTGACATCCTTCCTATAATTAGGCGACCAAAATTGTACACCATACTCCAGAATTGGCCTCACCAATGCCTTGTACAATTTTAACATTACATCCCAACTTCTATACTCAATGCTCTGATTTATAAAAGCCAGCACAGCAAAAGCTTTCTTTACCACCCTATCTACATGAGATTCCACTTTCAGGGAACTGTGCACAGTTATTCCAAGATCCCTCTGTTCACCTGCATTCTTCAATTCCCTATCATTTACCATGTACGTCCTATTTTGATTTGTCCTGCCAAGATGTTCACCTCACACTTATCTGCATTAAACTCCATCTGCCATCTTTCAGCCCACTCTTCCAACCGGCATAAATCTCTCTGTAGACTTTGAAAATCTACTTCATTATCCACAGCCCCACCTATCTTAGTATCATCTGCATACTTACTAATCCAATTTACCACACCATCATCCAGATCATTGATGTACATGACAAACAACAGTGGACCCAACACAGATCCCTGTGGCACCCCACTAGTCACTGGCCTCCAACCTGACAAACAACCATCCACCATTACTCTCTGGCATCTCCCATTCAGCCACTGTTGAATCCATCTTGCTACTCCACCATTAATACCCAACCATTGAACCTTCTTAACCAACCTTCCGTGAGGAACCTTGTCAAAGGCCTTACTGAAGTCCATATATACAACATCCACGGCTTTACCCTCATCAATTTCCCGAGTAACCTCTTCAAGAAATTCAAGAAGATTAGTCAAACATGACCTTCCAGGCACAAATCCATGTTGACTGTTCCTAATCAGACCCTGTTTATCCAGATGCTTATATATATTATCTCTAAGTATCCTTTCCATTCATTTGCCCACCACTGACGTCAAACTAACAGGTCTATAATTGCTAGGTTTACTCTTAGACCCCTTTTTAAACAATGGAACAACATGCGCAGTACGCCAATCCTCCGGCACTATTGCCGTTTCTAATGACATTTGAAATATTTCTGTCATAGCCCCTGCTATTTCTACACTAACTTCCCTCAATGTCCTAGAGAATATCCTGTCCGGACCTGGAGACTTATCCACTTTTATATTTCTCAAAAGTGTCAGTACTTCCTCTTCTTTGAATCTCATAGTTTCCATAGCTACTCTACTTGTTTCCCTTACCACACATAATTCAATATCCTTTTCCTTGGTGAATACCGAAGAAATTAAATTGTTCAATATCTCCCCCATCTCTTTTGGCTCTGCAGATACCTGTCCACTCTGACTCTCTAATGGACCAATTTTATCCCTCGTTATCCTTTTGCAATTAATATAGCTATAGAAACCCTTTGGATTTACTTTCACCTTACTTGCCAAAGCAACCTCATATCTTCTTTTAGCTTTTCTAATTTCTTTCTTAAGACTCTTTTTACATTCTTTATACTCCTCAAGCACCTCATTTACTCCATGCTGCCTTTAATTATCGTAGATCTCTCTCTTTTTCCGAACTAAGTGTCCAATTTCCCTTGAAAACCATGGCTCTTTCCAATTCTTACTATTTCCTTTCAACCGAACAGGGACATAAAGATTCTGTACTCTTAAAATGTCACCTTTAGATGTCCTCCATTTCTCTTCCACATCTTTCCCATAAAACAAACTGTCCCAATTTACTGCTTTTAAATCCTTTCGCATCTCCTCAAAGTTAGCCTTTCTCCAATCAAAAATCTCAACCCTAGGTCCAGTTCTGACCCGCTCCATAATTATATTGAAACTAATGGTATTGTATTCACTGGTCCCGAACTGTTCCCCAACGCATACCTCTGCCACCTGACCCGTCTCATTTCCAAATACGGATTGTACTATGAATAATTGGGTTCTTATTATAATTTATGTTATTCAGTTTCAATCCAGTCTACTTGCTGGGCGGAGTACCCATGTGAATTAGTGCTTCTTGGTGACTTCAATAAAAACTGGCTCGATCGCTCCTCTTCTAACGACAAACACTTGCTTAAAAGTATAAACCTGACCCAGTTAATCAATGAACCTACTAGAGTTCATGGCAATTCTACATCACTATTAGATTGGATTCTTGTTACCCATCCTGACCGAATCTTAACATCTGGTGTTTTGTCAGATTGCTTTAGCGATCATTCTGCTATTTTCTGTGTGTGGAAGATTAAACCCTCCCGTCTCCCTCCTAAACATATTCGTGTTAGACAATGTAGAAAATTAAATTATGATAATTATATGCATGACCTGATTGCAATAAACTGGGATAGGTTTCAACTTATACCAACTGTCGAGGATGCCTGGAATTATTTATACACTGAAGTCGCAAGAGTTATTGATAAGCATGCCCCCTGGAGAGAAATAAAAGTCAAGGGAAAACATTTACCATGGATTAGTGCTGATTTGATCAACCTTTTTAATGTGCGAGATAAAGTTTGGAAGACTTTCAGGGAAACAAAGGACCCTGCTGATTGGGAAAAATATAGGTCCTTAAGGAATCAGTGTACGACAAAAACACGTAATGCTAAATCAAGTTATTTTAAAAAACATCTTTCTGAAGATATGCATAATCCAAAAAAGTTTTGGAAAAGACTAAACAATGTTCTTAATAAATCAAATCAAAATATTAGAACTCAGATTCGGGTCAATAATGACATCATTCAGGACCCTGCTGTTATATCCAATGCTTTTAACCAGCACTTCACCACTGTAGGTAGTTCTACTGTATTTGATTCATCTATTATATGTGACTTTCCAGCTACCTCTACAAGTAGAAGCTCTTTTTCTTTTCAAAAAATCAAACCTGTTGATGTTCAACATGTTATTAATGAATTAAAGGATGATTGTGGATCTGGACCAGCTGGTATTGAGACTAAATTCATTAAGTTAGGAGCTAATATTTTAATGTACCCACTATGCGACCTGTTTAATTTGTCCTTCTCAACTTGTACCCTCCCTTCCGCATGGAAGTGTGCCAATGTTACTCCACTGCATAAGGGAGGCGACCCACAAGATATTAACAATAACCGCCCCATCTCAATTATCAACTCGGTGGCTAAAATCCTTGAGAAACTAGTGTTCAACCAGCTATCACATTATGTCTCAACATTCAATATTCTATCTCCATGCCAGTCTGGGTTCAGACCTAAACAATCCACAACTACAGCTCTGTTAAATCTTACCAGCGATGTGTTCACTGCTTCCGAGGATGGTAAACTCACCGGTGCCATCTTTCTTGATCTAACCAAGGCCTTTGATGTTGTTGACCACTACCTACTGCTTGATAAACTTTACTCTATTGATCTTTCTCGAAACAATCTTCTGTGGTTTAACTCATACCTTCATAACAGACGCCAATGTGTCACCATTAATGGAAGTCAATCCAATTTCTTAATTGTTGAGAAGGGGGTCCCGCACGGTTCGTCCTTGGGACCACTCCTTTTCTCTATTTTCATAAACGACCTCCCCAATATCTGTTCTGACTGTCAAATACAACTATATGCCGATGATGCGGTGCTATATACATCTAGTACTAACAAGTCTGAAATTGAAAGAACCCTTCAATCAGATCTTATTTCTGTTCAGAAATGGCTATTATTTAACAAATTAATTTTAAATAAAAATAAATAATGCAGTATGTTATTTGGTACCAGACAAGGCCTTGGTAATTCTGTAGATCTGACTATATCATTTAATGAAGGATCACCATTAGAACAAGTATTGAACTTCAAATATCTTGGTGTTTGGCTTGACCCAACGCTTTCATTTACGCAGCATAGTGAGACGATTACTAAAAAACGTAGCTGTAATCTAGCTATTCTTTACCGCCATATAAATTGTTTCACCTTTCAGATGAGAAAAATAATTGTCTCTCAACTACTACTACCAACACTGGATTATGCTGATATTGTCTATCAGAATACATTTGATATACATCTTCAACCCCTTAATGTAGTTTATAATAGTCTTTGCAGATGTATTTTAAGGTGTCCATATACAACTCACCACTGTTCTATGTACGAAACTTTAAACTGGTTATCCCCCCACGCTCGAAGATACTACCACTGGTTCCAGTTCATCTTTAAATGCATCCATCTTAATTACCCCTCTTATTTAAAACAAGACCTATTACCATACACACCCTCATATTCACTAAGACATATTCAACAACCCTTATTTTTCATTCCAAGAACTAACAAAGAAATTGGGAGACGTGCATTTAAATATAAAGCTCCTTCTGACTGGAACACACTGCCTAGTACCATAAGAACTATTAGTTCATTTCGTCTATTTAAAAATACACTTTTAACATTTCTCATAAAACCATGTACCTGTTTCTAGTATTAGAGTATTGCATAGCGACTAACATTATGCTGTAATACATAACTTTTGTTATTATTGAATTTAAGTTAATTAACAATTGTTATAAACTATAACATGTGGGGATGGAGGGGTTTTGGGTTTGGTGTGCGGGTAGGTGGGTCGATGGGAGCCTTTATGTATGTTATGTCTTCTGCTGTATGTTCTATGTTGGACCCCTCGAAAACGAGATGACTGTCCATCTCAAGGGGTTATCCATAAATAAACTTGTTGAAAATAAATTGTTCAATATCTCCCCCATCTCTTTTGGCTCTGCAGATACCTGTCCACTCTGACTCTCTAATGGACCAATTTTATCCCTCGTTATCCTTTTGCTATTAATATAGCTATAGAAACCCTTTGGATTTACTTTCACCTTACTTGCCAAAGCAACCTCATATCTTCTTTTAGCTTTTCTAATTTCTTTCTTAAGACTCTTTTTACATTCTTTATACTCCTCAAGCACCTCATTTACTCCATGCTGCCTTTAATTATCGTAGATCTCTCTCTTTTTCCGAACTAAGTGTCCAATTTCCCTTGAAAACCATGGCTCTTTCCAATTCTTACTATTTCCTTTCAACCGAACAGGGACATAAAGATTCTGTACTCTTAAAATGTCACCTTTAGATGTCCTCCATTTCTCTTCCACATCTTTCCCATAAAACAAACTGTCCCAATTTACTGCTTTTAAATCCTTTCGCATCTCCTCAAAGTTAGCCTTTCTCCAATCAAAAATCTCAACCCTAGGTCCAGTTCTGACCCACTCCATAATTATATTGAAACTAATGGTATTGTATTCACTGGTCCCGAACTGTTCCCCAACGCATACCTCTGCCACCTGACCCGTCTCATTTCCTAACAGGAGGTCTGCAATCTCCTTACGTATTTGCTCTTCCAATTCTCGCTCCCCATTTGGCGGTCTGTAATACACCCCTATGAGTGTTGCTACCCCTTTCCCATTTCTCAGTGCCACCCAAATAGCCTCCCTAGACGAGCCCTCTAATCTATCCTGCCAAAGCACTGCTGTAATATCTTCCCTGATAAGCAATGCAACACCTCCACCTCTTGCCCCTCCAATTCTATCACACCTGAAGCAACGAAATCCTGGAATATTTAGTTTCCAATCACAGCCCTCCTGCAACCATGTTTCACTGATCGCCACAACATCATACTTCCAGGTGTCAATCCAGGCTTTAAGTTCATCCACCTCTCTTACAATGCTCCTAGCATTAAAATATACACATTTAAGAAACCCACCCTCTCTTATTCTCTGTTTATTGTCTTTTTCTTCTCTCTCCCCTACATTTTGGGTCAGTGTGCTACCATTCTCTGCCTCCTGCCTCATACACTGACTGCTAGCTTTCCCAATTTGAGTCCCTCCCCCCAACCATACTAGTTTAAAGTCTCCCCAGTAGCCTTTGCAAATCTCCCCGCCAGGATATTGGTCCCCCTCGAGTTCAAGTGCAACCCATCCTTTCTGTACAGGTCGCACCTTCCCCAAAAGAGGTCCCAATGATCCAGAAACTTGAATCCATACCCACTGCACCAGTCCCTCATCCACTCATTTATCCTCCACCTCGCTCCATTCCTACTCTCACTGTCCATTCCTACTCTCACTGTCCATTCCTATTCTCACTGTCACTATTAATTCTATGTGATTTATAGTCCCAAACAAAAATAGTAATGTTAGAGTTTCATTTAGAAAAAAAATATTTTGGTACATATACTGGTATAGACTGAAATAGGTTTAATAACTGTTGTAGAAAGATCATTTTTATAGCGTTCATTTTACCTATTAATGATAAAGGAAGTGTTTTCCAAAATTTAATCATTATATTAAGTTTATTTATTAAAGGTATAAAATTGGCATTGAATAAAGCTTTATGTTTTCTAGTAATCTGAATACCCAGATATTAAAATTTTTCTGTTGCTATTTTAAAGGGGAACTTCAGTAAGTGTGTGGATTCTTGAGGTTTTAACGTCATGATTTCACTTTTGTTCCAATTTATTCTATATCCAGAAAAGGACCCAAATTCCTCTATTAAGTTTAATAAATTTGGTATGCTCGTTTGTGAGTTTGTTATTTATAACAGAATATCGTCTACATATAATGAAATTTTATTATTTGAGTCCCTAGTATTATAACCCTGAATATTCGGATGACTTCTTATAGTTTCAGCCAAAGGTTCTATCATAAGGGCAAATAGCAGGGGTGATAAAGCACATCCCTGCCTATTACCCCTTGATAATTGAAATTTTTGAGATAACATACTATTAGTTAATATTCTTGCCATCGGTTTATCATATAATAATTTCACCCATTTAATAAAATTCTCTCCCATATTACATTTTTGTAATACTTTGTATAAATACTGCCACTCTACCTAATCAAATGCTTTCTCTGCGTCCAAAGAAATAATTGATATGTCTTCTTCCTCCACTTTATGTGAGTACATTATATTAAACAGGTGTCTCAAATTATTAAATGAATATCTTTTGGGTATAAACCCCGTTTGATCAGGGTTTATCAATTTACTAATATATTTGCTTAATCTTCTGGCTAAAGTCTTTGCTAAAATTTTCCGATCTGTATTTAAAAGTGATATAGCTCTATATGACCCCGGGTCCTCTAGATCTTTATCTTTCTTTGGAATAAGCGTGATAGTTGATTCTGCTAATGTTTCAGGTAATTTATTTTCTTTAAAAGCGTGAGCATATAAATTAAATAAATAGGGAGTCGTTATCTCATGAAATTTTTTATAAAATTCATTACTAAAACCATCTGGTCCCGGTGTCTTACCATTTTTCAACGATTTTATTGTTTCACTTATTTCTTCGATTGTAATTTGCGCTCCGAGTTCCTCTTGTTCCAAAAGGTCAAGTTTTGGAAGATTACAATTATCTGAAAACAATTTAATTTTACTATCTTCTATTTTAGTTTTTAATGTATATAAATTTTGATAAAATTGAGCAAATCTTTTATTAATATCTTTAGGTAGTATTAGTAATTCACCATTCTCGGATTTAATTTTATTTATAGTACTTTATTTTTCTTGTTTTTTCAGTTGGCGCGCTAACAGCTTATGTGGTTTGTCACCAAACTCCAAATGTTCCTGTTTTGTAATTTGGAATAATCTTATTACTCTTGCCGAGAGAATTCGATTAAGTTTAAATTTCAGTAATATTATCTTATTATGTTTATCTATAGTGGAATCTTTAGCATTATCTAACTCTAACTGTCTTATTTCTTGTTCTAACAACATTTGTTCTGTTTTATTCTTTTTATTTTGAAAAATTTCGTATGAAATTATAATTCCTCTAATAAATGCTTTAAAAGTTTCCCATAGTAAAGAAGGTGAGGTACCTGGTGTATAATTTATCTAAAAAAATAATTTCATTTGTTGTTTTAAGTATTAATAACCCTGTAAGTCATTTAAAATATATGTATTAAACCTCCAAAAAAAGTTTTTACCCGGCATTCCCTCAAATTTTACTGAAAAAGTCAACGGAGAGTGATCAGAAATACTACTAATGTGGTATGTTGGATTGATTGAATATGGCATTAATTTCATATCCACTAAAAAATAATCAATTCTTGAATATGTTTTATGTACCGAAGAGTAAAACGAATATTCCCTTCCTACTGGATTAGCAGATCTCCATACATCTGTTATATTTGTATTTTTTATATATGTATTTAGAAGTTCACTAGTCTTAGATTTTAAATTACTCCTTCTTTGTTTTACTGATTTGTCTAAGTATGGATCTAAAACACAGTTGAAATCCCCTCCTATTATCACATTTTGATAATTAAACTCTAATATTATATCTATAATTTTATCAAAAAATTGAGGGTTATCAAAATTCGGAGCGTAAATATTTATCATAGTTATTGGGGTTGCATAAATTTCTCCCGAAACTATGATACACCTTCCCTCTTTATCTGATATAGTATTCTTTAATTTGAAAGGTATACCTTTTCGAATAAGAATAGCCGTACCTCTAGATTTAGAAGAAAATGACGAATAATATGTTTGGCCTATCCACTTCGCCTTTAATCTCATTTGTGTTTGCTGTTTCATGTGGGTTTCTTGCAAGTAACTTATGTCGCTTTTCAAAGATTTTAGGTGAGCAAAAATTTTACCCCTCTTTATTGGTTCATTGGCACCCCTTATATTCCAACTACAGAATGTGATTCCTCCATTCTTTATTTGTCTATCGTCTTGCATTGTATATCAAAGTAGTATTCTTGAATCATATGGTGCAAACAAATACCTCAGAATTCTGGGCGTTGGGTGGTCATTCCAAGTTTTTAAGTTTATATTACATCTCCTTCTCCAAAAGTACCTTAGATAAAGCAAGAAAAATTGTGATTTAAAATTGATTACACAAAAACCAAGCAAATACAAATTTATATAGTGATTTAAAAAAAAAAAAGTGAAGTTAAGGTATCTAAGAAAAGATATATACAAATAGCCACCTAAGGTGGTGAAAAATTTATAGACTTCCATTGATGTTGCTTTACATTGAACTCCAATCCCTTATTAACACCTCATAAAAAACTACAGACCGTCTCATATCTTGTTTATTCTTATTTAAATTTATCAAACTAGCACTAGTAAAAAGCAAAAAGACTCAGAGAAAAAATATAAAAAAGTAAAAAAAGTAATAAAAAACAAACAAATATAAATCACAACATATTCTCAGTTCTATAAGTATTTATACCTTTCCAATTTATCTAACCAACTACCATACAAGCAGGTACCGAGGGGTTAACCTCATTCCTGGATCTTTTCCAAGTTTATGTTGCGTTCCCACACAAGAAAAATACGTTAGTGATGTTATAGACATTTTGGTTAATTACTATTTATAAGCAATGGTTTATTCATGATTTGTTCATATTTACTACATACACTCGCAAATCATTAGTATTATTAAATTTGTTAAATTAGTTGGTTAATTATAATTAGAATATAATAGCATGTATCTTCAACATCCTTTTGTTTATCTTTGAGCTTTTCATTCAAGGTGAAACATGGACAATGTTCTCAAATACACATTCCAGACAGATAACCTCGGTAACTGCCTGGAAAATCCACCATCTTAACCAGTTCCAACTCTATCTTAAAAGTAAAGAAATTCACTGTTCCTCCTCTTCGACCTCTTCTTCCGATGTTTTCGATGCTTTTCTCACGATATCTTCTGCATACTTAAATGCTTTTTCGGGATCCATAAATGAGCGCTCAGTTCCGTTATAAGTAATTTTCATTTTTGCTGGGAAAATCACCCCATATCTGACCTTGGATATACCTCTCAATATGTTTCTTCTCTGTGTAAACAAGTTCCTTCGCTGGACGACCTCCGGAGGATAATCACGAAAAAATCAAATATTATCCCCACAATATATCAAATTCTCCCCATCAACAATCTTATTCAGTATAAATTCCACTGAAGAGATATCGAGAAATTTCACAATTATCTGTCTTGGAGCAGCATTTATGCCTCTTGAGACACGTCCAACTCGGTGAACAATATCTATTCTTAATTCTTCCGGCAGTTTAAAAACATCTTTGAGTAAGTCAGCAATGCAAGTACGTGTTTGAGATACATGTCCTTCTCGCCCTTCTCTTACTCCAACAATTCTCAAATTCTGCCTTCTCGATCTCGCTTCCAAGTCCAAACATTTGTCAGTCATTCTTGCAAGTTTTTCTGCTTCATCTTTCTTTGATTTTTTCAAACTATTTATTACCGTAATCATCTCTTTCATATCATTTTCCATCTCTTCCATTCTCTCATCAATGTTGTCCATCTTAGCATGTACACCAGTAAATTTCTTATTATAATCATTTTCGATTCTAACATATTCTGATTTAAGTTTTTTATCAAACTCATTATGTTGCTTCTTCAGCTCCTTTAACTCAGCACAAGCACCATCAATTTTATGAGAGAATATCTCCATATTAGTCTCCATATTCTGCATCTTAGTCTCCATACTCTGCATCTTTTCCAGTGTTGTATTAATTGTAGCAGTCATTTCTAAAAGCATTTGCTTTACCTCCCTCTCCTTCTTTTCTCCTTTTGCAGCCATTTCCAGCACAGCTCCTTGTAGCAATGTTACAAAATTTTGAGATTTTAAAAATAAAGTCTGCAATTTATCCCATCAGATAAAGCATAAAAAGAAGTTTAATGTGATACCTAATTCACTTTCGTATCTTCAGTATTAAAGAAGTTATGGCCATTTTCATACTCGGAAATTAGCATCTTGTTCCCTATTGCTTTTCCATTGACTTAACACAAAAGCTGTGATCGAGGACAGTTAAAAGCCCATAACTTTCTTAAAAATTAAGATAACTGAAAGAAATGTTGTTATTATAGATTGAAGCATTCTGAAACAAATATGAAACAATCTTACTTAGAAGACATGAAAGTAAAGCATATAATTAGTTAGTTACCTAATTGTAGCTAATTACAAAATTCAATTACTAGATCTAAACATCTATCAATTTCTTAAGAATAGATTAACATTTTTAAATAGCCTAAGTGTCCAAATAACATTCACACAATAATTCACAATATAACATAATTTTTAAATCTCTTTTTCATGAATTTACAGGCCAAATGGAAGGAATTGAATGTTTAATACCTGTAAATTAATGGGCATTTAAATCATCTTGTGAGTGAGGATTTCTGGAGCGCGATCTTTTGGAACGTTCATTTGCGGTGAATTTAACCCCGTCTTGGCATGAAAAATACTGCCGTTAATTCGGGGAATAAAATCACCGTGTCGCATGAAAAAATGTGAATTAAAGGCTTCTTAAGAAGCACTTTTATACATTTAAAGAAACCACTTTCGTTTACCTGTCCCGTGTGTGAAATCCGTCCCCGTTATCGGCATTGACGCTTCAGGAGCTGCTTTTAAAATTACTCTAGCGCTGACATTGACGATTTAATAAAAATAAAAAATACACAAAACGCCACTAGGAACGATTCTTCAGCCAAAGGTTGTACTCCAACAAAATATTAACCAGGACAAGGGAGGAGAAACCCGCACACGGCCAGTGGCAGAATTACAGCGCGACTGAAGGTAAGTTTTGTAACATACCTACATAATGCCGCTTCTTTCTGGTTCGTCTGATGGAGCAAGAATACAACTGAGCCAAATAACTTAAATTTATAATAAAAATGAACTGCAGATGCTGATTAATACCACAGATAGACACACTATGCTGGAGTAACTCAGCGGGTCAGACAGCATCTCTGGAGAACAGGAATAGGTGACATTTTGAATCGAGACCCTTCTTCAGACTAAGGGAGGTGGACTCCACCCTTCCATTTGTTCTCGCCTTTTTTTGCATCCAGTTCCCCAGCCCTACCTCTATTTTTCAGTCTGAATGAGGTCCTGTTTTGGGCAAGTTTCAACAAGGCAAAGCGAAACAAAATGAAAAAGGAAAGATATTGAAAGTGGAGGAACAAAAAAAACAATTGGCTATACCTCACAGATCTTTTAAAGTAGAAGGATCTACATGTCTATACATGGTTACGAGGGATGCTGATGTTCTCTTGAGCTGAGACATAGAATACAAGAGCAAGGTTACTACCCCTGGAGCACTGATGGAGAATCAGTTTGTGTAGGAAGGAACTGCAGATGCTGGTTTATGCCGAAGATAGACACAAAATGCTGGAGTAACTCAGCGGTTCAGGCAACATCACTGGAGAAAAGGAATAGGTGACGTTTCGGGTCTGTCTGAAGAAAGGTCTCGACTCAAAACGTCACCTATTCCTTTTCTCCAGAGATGCTGCCTGACCTGTTGAGTTACTCCAGCATTTTTGTGTCCCATCTACAAGAAGGTGCTAGAACTGTACACATCAGTTAGATCACAGCCTGAGTACTGCCAAAGTCCCGGTCATCACATTGGTTATTGGTTTATTATTGTCACACGGCACTGGGCCTGGACTCGCTGGAGTTTAGAAGGATGAGGGGGATGCTCGTTGAAACGTAACAAATGGTGAAAGGCCTGGATAGAGTGGATGTGGAGAGGATGTTTCCATTAGTGGTAGAGCCTAGGACCAAAGGCCATAGCCTCAGAATAGAAGGACGCACCTTTAGAAAGGAGGGGGGATTTATTTCGTCAGAGGGTGGTGAATCTATGGAATTCATTGCCACAGAAGTCTGTGGAGATCAAGTCAATGGATATTTTTAAGGCAGAGATTGACAGATTCTTGATTGGTATGGGTGTTAGGGGTTATGGGGAGAAGGCAGGAGAAGGGTTGGGAGGGATAGATTCCTGGGCTGTCAGGACTTTCATATGAAGAAAGACTGGATAGACTCGGCTTGTACTCGCTAGAATTTAGAAGATTGAGGGGGGATCTTATAGAAACGTACAAAATTCTTAAGGGGTTGGACAGGCTAGATGCAGGAAGATTGTTCCCGATGTTGGGGAAGTCCAGAACAAGGGGTCACAGTTTAAGGATAAAGGGGAAATCTTTTAGGACTGAGATGAGAAAAACATTTTTTACACAGAGAGTGGTGAATCTGTGGAATTCTCTGCCACAGAATGTAGTTGAGGCCAGTTCATTGGCTATATTTAAGAGGGAGTTAGATGTGGCCCTTGTGGCTAAAGGGATCAGGGGGTATGGAGAGAAAGCAGGTACAGGATACTGAGTTGGATGATCAGCCATGATCATATTGAATGGTGGTGCAGGCTCGAAGGGCCGAATGGCCTATTCCTGCACCTATTTTCTATGTTTCTATATAGAGAGAGTAGACTTGATGGACCGAATGGCCTTATTCTGCTCCTATAACTTATGAACATTTATTGAGATACAGTGGAAAATCTTTTGCATACTGTCCTTATAGGTTATCCACACATGATTGCAATCAAACCATGTGCACACAATATGTATGTGGCTTCTTCTGGTTTAAATATTGTGATACCATTTCTGATTTCCATGGGCATTATCATGTTGCTATTTGTGGAATCTTGTGTGTGCATTGGTTTAACTGTTTTCCCAACAAAGTGCATTGTGCTATTTTTGAACAATTCAAAAGACACTTCACTGACTGTAAGCAGCTTGTGGACATTAAATTGCGAAAGAACTTGTGTAGATGCAAATCTTTCTTTTCCAACTAACTTCTCCAATAACTGAATTAGGTTGCGTCGAGGGTTACGCCAGAGATGCCACAGAAATTCAAAACATCCAGATAGCTGATGGCAACATTTGTCAAGGTTTGGCCATTCCCATCTACATGGTGTTCCCCCGGCTGTTTACTTGTCCCACGCTGGAAACAACTAATTTCAAAGTCGGTAAGTATGAGCTCCCAGTTTTGTCTGCATTTGCTTCTTTTCTGGGGCATAAAAGTCTTACAGCGGGGAAACGGGCCCTTCGGCCCAACTTGTCCATGCCGATCAACATGCCCCATCTACACTAGTCTCACCTGCCTGCCTTTGGCCCTTATCCCACTAAACCTATCCTATCCATGTACCAGCATTTTATTTATGCTAAGGATGATGCCAAATGTTAGAGACTTTTCCCTTTAATTTCAATTTTACCAGTGTCTGGATGCTATCATTGAATGAGGAGGGAGGAACTGCAGAATGAGTAGGAAAGAACCGAAGACACACAAAATGCTCGAGCAACTCAGCGGATCAGGCAGCATCTCTGGAGAACAGGAGGAGGTGATGCCCTGGGTCAAGAACCATCCCCATAACTTTATCTACTTGATCGCTGATTGGAGAGAGCTCTGAATAGTGAATATTCAGAGCATTCGCCCAGGCTGTGCAACCAAGTTAAGATTAACAATGAGCTACGATAGGTGGTCCGGACAATCTCTCGTGTCCTTCATCACGACTGCTAAAGATGCACAATTTGTGACCCTGTGTCTGGTCGCGGGTGGATGTAGGAGTCCCTTAGCACTGAATGAAGAATCATCTCGGTGTTGCCACGTGCTGCTTGCATGAACTGGTGTGCACTTTGGCTGTTGCATAGGGCACGTGTTTAAGACAGTGATCCACTTTTCAGCCAGGACACTGCCAGCTCAGTCAGTGATGGTCCACCTAACCCTTCACGGTTGATGGATAATGAAGCCCCACACAATCATGGGGAGGACGTTTCCACTCGTGGGAGAGTCTAGGACCAGTGGCCATAGCCTCAGACTAAAAGGATGTACCTTTGGAAAGGAGATGAGGAGGAATTTCTTTAGTCAGTAGATGGTGAATCTGGAATTCATTGCCATAGAAGGCTGTGGAGGCCAATGGATATTTTAAAGATGGAGATTGCCAGATTTTTAATTAGTGCGGGTGTCAGGGGCTATGGGGAGAAGGCAGGAGAATGGGATTAAGAGGGGAAAGATAGATCAGCCATGATTGGATGGTATAGTAGACTTGATGGGCCGAATGGCATTTCTAAATGCTGCCTCTAGTTCACAAATCTTATGAAATAGAAACATAGAACATGTAAAATAGGTGCAGGAATAGGCTTTTCGTCCTATTCTTTTATAAACTAACAGTGAGGGTCCAACAATCTTTTACCATATGTATAATATTTGGTTGGGGGCATGCAGAAGTAAGATGTGATGAAGTAACAGTTATAATTGGCATATTTTCTTCTTTACAGAATTTGAAGTGAACGTTGTGGTGATTCTTCAGGACGATCACCTGATCACTGAGAATTTCCCGCTTAAAATCTACCGCTTTTGAGTTCTGCAGGGGCAGAGCTATTGATTTGGAGACGTGCAGCATTGGAGTTCACAACGGACTTTGTTGTTCGACAACTAATTCGCATTCCATTCCGAGAAGCTCATTTGTACAAATCGTGGCCTACGGTCATTTTTTTTGAGAACTGGACAATTTTCTTATTTAAAAGATAATAAATATTTGCACAATTGTGTTTCCCAGCGAACGTATTCACTCCTTGGGAAAATGTGCACATTTAACACAATTGGGTAGAGAAAGTGGTTTATAAAGCGTATGGGATCTTCGGCTTGCAAAGAGGCGCTGTGGTACAGATGCTGCTGCCTTACTGTGCCAGAGACCCAGGTTCGATCCTGACTGCGGGTGCTGTATGTATGGATTTTAATGTATTAAACTATTAATGTATTGGCTTTGTAGGGAGTGTGGAGTAGAGTTGCCAAAGTCTACTCAAACCTACTGACTCCATAGCTATCTTGACTACACTTCTTCCCACCCTGCTTCCTGTAAAGACTCTATCCAAAGGCTCTATCCAAAGGACCCAAACAGTCTTTCCAGGTGAGGCAGAGGTTCACTTGCACCTCCTCCAACCTCATCTAATGTATCCGCTGTTCCAGGTGCCAACTTCTGTACATCGGCGGGACCAGGCGCAGGCTCGGCGATCGTTTCGCTGAACACCTCCGCTCAGTCTGTCTTAACCAACCTGATCTCCCGGTGGCTCAGCACTTCAACTATCCCTCCCATTCCCAATCTGACCTTTCTGTCCTGGGCCTCCTCCATTGTCAGAGTGAGGCCCAGCGCAAATTGGAGGAACAGCACCTCATATTTTGCTTGTGTAGTTTACACCCCAGCGGTATGAACGTTGACTTCTCTAACTTCAGACAGCCCTTGCTTTCTCTCTCCATCCCTGCCCCCTTCCCAGTTCCCCCACTAGTTTCACTGTCTCCGACTACATTCTATCTTTGTCCCTCCCCTGACATCAGTCTGAAGAAGGGTCTCGACTGGAAACGTCACCCATTCCTTCTCTCCAGAGATGCTGCCTGACCTGCTGAGTTATCCAGCATTTTGTGTCTACCTTTGCCAAAATGATGCCTGGACTCTAAAGATTAACATTATTACATAAACTCAAATTCCTAGAACTTTTAAAAGAGATTTGATCCATTGAGATCCTGCTAATGTGCAAAGTCAGGTATTGGTTTATTATTCACATGTATCGAGATGTGAAAAGCTTTTGGTTGCGTCCTTTTAAATCAGATCATGCGATACACGAGTGCAATCAAGTCATACACAAGTACATGTAGAAAGTGGCTGGGGCAGTATCACTAGCATTTGAGGTACTTGACCAGGCAAATTTAGTGTAGTTTAGAGATGCAGCATGGAAACAGGCCCTTTGACCCACTGAGTCTGCGTCATTCTCATTTGGGACAATATACAGAAGCCAATTAACCCACAAACCTGCACGTCTTTGCAATGTGGGAGGAAACCAGAGCACCCAGAAAGAACCCACGCAGTCATAGGGAGAACGTACAAACTCCGTACAGACAGCAGCCATGGTCAGGATTGACCCCGGGTCTCTAGCGCTGTAAAGGAGCAGCTCTACTAAATGTGAGCTAATTTCTACTTGCTGTCGAACAAGTAGTGCAGAGAGAAAAGTAGCAGAGTGCAAAATATAGTTTTACATTGTGTTACAGTTACAGAGAAAAGGTCACATCCCCAACAAAGGTAGGTTGGAAGAAGGGAGGACAGTTCAGAGGTCTGATAACGGGGAGAAGCTGTTCCTGAGTGGTGGTAGGTCAGGGCTGGATTTACGTACAGGCTTCATAGTATTAAGCTTAGGGCCTCGAGATCTAGGGGGGGCCTCGACAGAGCTGGATTTACCTATAGGCTGAAGCCTAGGGCCTCAAAATCTATGGGACCTCCGGCCAAGGTGTTTTTTTCCCCCCAGTGTAAAAAATCCAGAGGGAAAAAAAATTGGACCGCTATCAGCGTTTCCACTTTGACGGAAATTACCCGAAATTCTGGTTCCGGCCTGCTGAAAGTTTTGGGGGGGGGGAATTGCGACCATCCGCGCCTGCGCAGTTGGGGGAAGCCGGTGATGCAGTAGTGACACAAAATGACGCCGTCTCTCAGCGCATGCGGAGTGGGCCCGGGCGGGTTCAGATCTCCATTTGCACTCCACACAATCACCTCGATGCCTCGTGTCTGTCTACTCCAGGTAAGTAGTGGAATATCGCATAGCGGGAGTGCCCGTTTCACTGGGCCGGGGGGGGGGGGGGGTCTCCGGTGCCTGCGGCGGCGGAGCCTCGCTGCGTGGGAGGGAGAGGGGGGATGTGAGGGGCAAAGGGGTGGTTGGGGGAGAGAGGGGAAGGGGGGGAGGAGGGAGAGATATGGGGAGGAGGGAGAGATATGGGGAGGGAGGATAGGGAAAGGGATTATCTTTCGTGAGATTGCAAAATTAAGGTAGGTTTTAGAGCAATTATATTTTCTCCTCCATATGAATAATATCAAACAATTGGAACTGCTTTCTTTTCCTTGATAACAAAACTGAAAAATATGAATTCCATTTGCATCATACTTTTAATGTGCACACACTAACACAGTCGAATAGTAATGCAATCAAATCAACGCACAAAAGATTTTCTAAAAAAAGGTTTTCTTTACCGCAAAGACTTAGTATTATTTGCCGTGTTTGCATGCTCCTTTATAACATTTTACATCACATTTTACAGTACAACTTGATTATTAAAAAAAGGACAGCTTTAATTCTTGATTAAAAAAAATGTATACAACAATGAGCCCAATCATCCCATTCCAACCACTCATTACTCTTGATTCAACCAAAATTATTTCTGAAACATTGGTCATAAATTTGGTGCAAAAATGCTCTAAAATAAGGCTCAGAATGCACCAGAGAGCATCTAAAACCCCAGAGCTTCCAGGGCCCTTAAGCAGGCCCTGGACCCCGGCCGCAAGGGTCTTTGAGCTTTGCGCTTGTGATATGCGCTACGTGCACTTATATCACATAAAATGTTTGTAATCCTGCCATGCCACCCCTCTTTTTGAAAAGCTTTGTACGGGCCTGGTGTATAATATTTTTCACACTGTCATAGGCCTTTCTTACATATGCTGTCACAACACACTAGTCTCTCAACAACATTTTCCTTGCCCTCCATTTCAGAATAATAGTGTTTTAAGCCGATAACTCGACACTAGCACTGGCAATAAATAAAAAGCGCAGCTTTCCAGCCCTTACCTCATTGGCCACGCTTGGCTGCACATCGGTGTCAATCTGGTGGACTCTTCCATCTTCCTCTCGTCGTGGGGGTGGGGAATTGGCAGGGGAATCACAAGTGGAATAGCCTAGGGCCTCTCCATCTTAATCTGGCCCTGTGGTAGGTGTTTTCAAACTTTTGTATCTTCCACCCGATTGTAGAGGGGAGAAGAGGGTGTATGAAGGGTGAAATAGGTCCTTGATCATGTTAGTTGTTCTCAAGAAAAGCCCTGAGACTGACTTTCAGTAATCAAAGTTATTTATGGATGAGGGGTGGCAGAGACTGGTTGGATCACTGACAATCATGATGATGTTACAGGAACAGGCCTGCAAACCTAACTTTTGTTCTCAAAAGAGATTAGTTCAGAACTTGTTAAACAATATGTGCACGTTGAATGTGGCTAGAGCAATATTACTAGCATTTATGAGGTGCTTGATCATGGATATGAGCCAATGTTTATTTGAACTAGAATGCAAGGCTTTGACTTTCCAGTGTCAAAAATAATAGTTAACTTTGAATGGTAAAACCATTCTCCAATGGAAAATGAAGGTGAAACTACTTCAGCTTGGTGTGAAGCAAAGATCATTGAGTGGTTGATCTTTGGTGTAAAGTGTGAAATGGAAATGGAGCTTCTGCAGGTTAATCGTTTGCTGAACATAGAAACAGGCCTTTAATTTATCTGCATTTCAACAAAATGATAATTGAGGTTGGGATAAGCAATCACATTTGTGTGGGTGTAATTATAGCTTCTGAGAAATTATAATTTGTTATAAGGCCCCTGCTATTAAATATGCCTGATATTACTTAGCTTCAACCACTGCTAACGAGGGTTTAATATGATTTCAGTTTTCCAATTTTCCTCTTGCAGCGTCTAATAACAAAGTCAATCTAATTAATAAATTTCAAGTGTTAATTTGTTTACATACATTTTGAGCAAACTGTTTTGAAAGGGGAAAAAAAGACACAAAGTACTGGAGCAACTCAGTGGGGCAGGCAACATCTCTGGAAAACATGGATAGGTGACGTTTTGGATCAGGACCCTTTGGATCTTTCTGGTTTGGTCTCTGGAGATGGGAAGATGTGACTGATAGTGGGATCACATTGAAGGTGGCAGAAGTGTCAGATAACGATGGATGTGATGGTTAGTGGGGTGAAAGGTAAGGACGAGGAGAACTCTATCCTTGTTCTGTCTGGGCGAGGGGGTGTAAGAACAGAACTGCGAGATGCAGAGGAGACACAGAGATGTGATGGAGAAAGCGAAGAGAGGTGTCGGAGATAGTCCAAGTGAAATTGAGGGCAAGGTCATAAGGAATAGTAGTAGAATTAGGCCATTTGGCCCATCAAGTCTACACCGTTCAATCATGGCTGATCTATCTCTCCCTCCTAACCCCATTCTCCTGTCTTCTCCCCGTAACCTCTGACACCTGTACTAATCATCTATGCCTTAAAAATATCCACTGAAGTCAATGAATTCTGCACAGGTGCAGGAGGCAGCCCCCATGCAATTGTTAATGTAGCAGAGAAAGACTTGGGGAATGGTGCTGCATTACAATGAACAGTCCTTGTAGCAAATGTAACCAACAAGCTATGCCTGCTCCTGCCCCTTTCCCATCCCTTGAATTACTGCTGCTCTTTGTGTTTGGGATTAAGGTTCAAAATAATGCAGCAGAATTAATGAACCAACTGGTTGCACAATAATATTTGGAAATTTACAGCTGGCTGAAAGTTAGAGAACACCACTCAAAAAAAAGGTTCTCTTATGTTTGATCACTGACAGTTTGTTAATATTCTCTTTAATGCGTCTGTGTTGCTGTTTGACTCTCCAGTGAAATGTTTAAGGAATCCAGCATCCTATGCTGCTTGGTTAACTGAATGATTCTGTGAAGGAGTTTGGTTATTGCAATATGCTTGAAATGCTTAGGAGTGTAGGAAATATTCATGCAAACGTGAGGTTAGGGATCACTTTGTTTTTTCATGGGAATGAATTCAGATATACGGCAGAGAGGCATGAAAGCAGTAACGATGAAACGCTCAATTTTTGGACTTTGATTCAAATGCAGGAAACTGGTCTGTGCTGCCCGTACTATGTTAAATGCCTCATGTAGAAGTTTAAATAATATTCCTGTTTTATTCTCAGTCCCTTTTTTAAAGGTTAACTGGACTATGGATATAGACCTATGGTGGTGTATCAGACACACTAGTTCAGTTACAGTGACAATATGAGATGGCACGGTGACGGATCGGCAGAGTTGCTGCCTTACAGCGCCAGAGACTATGGGTGACGTCTGTAGGGAGTGTACATTCTCCCTGTGCCATGTGGGTATTCTCCAGATGCTCCGGTTTCCAAAGACATACAGGTTTGTAGGTTCACAAAAGTGCTGGAGAAACTCAGCGGGTGCAACAGCATCTATGGAGCGAAGGAGATAGGCAACGTTTCGGGCTGAAACCTTTGTAGGTTAATTGGCTTCTATAAAAATTGTAAAATACGTCTTGTGCGCTACTGTAACGAGGATCGCTCATCGGCGCGACAAATGGCCTGTTTCCGTGTTAACTAAACTTATCAGGCCAAGGAAGACTTATTTTCAATCAGTACTTTAAATATCAGTAACCATTTTCTTTTTATCTAAAACTTTTCATGTTTTACTTATTTGAAACACAATGGTTTAAAAGAATGTGCACTTTGACCTTGTTTTGTAAACCTAGTTTTTGAAATTCACCAAGACAAAGTTCTTCACTATGCCAAACAGTGGATGTGAAATTTCCATCTGGTCCCATGTAATTTAGCCAAGGGACAGTATGCTTTCATCATATGGGTTGGTGTGGAAAATGAACTGCAGCAGGTTCAGAGTGCTAGAGAAACATGAAAACCGAGCAATGAGGATCTGAGTTCTGGATTGTCACAACAAAAGATTTTCCAAAAAAATGTTATGTCAAATCTCAAATGGGAGAAATGTTGGTGCAGCTGGGAGACATGGCTGGTAGCGTGGTGGGTTATATCACTTGCTGGGATTGACCGAGAACTCCACTGCTAAGAATTTTGTTTTAGTTCTCAAATTGGTGTTCCTGCCTGCCACCATTGTGCTTCTAGAGTGCAGGTATAGAGTCATAAAGCATGGAAACAAACCCTCTGGCCCAACTTGCCATGTCGACCAAGCTGCCCCATCTATACTGGTCCCACTTACCTGTTTTTGACCTATGCCTCTCTAGACCCCAGATAGACAAACAGTGCTGGAATAACTCAACGGGTCAGGCAACAGATGTGGCAAAAAAGGATAGGTGACGCTTCAAGTTGGGACCCTTCTCCAGCACTTCGTATCTATCTTTGGTACAAAGCCAGCATCTCCCTCTAAACCTTTCCTGTCCGAGTGTATACACATGGGTCAGAGTGTATACATTCGTTCCAGTGGTTTATCTGTCTCCCTCCACCATTCCATTATGAGGTCAAAGAAATTTGGACCTGGTATTTTTTTTAACTTCACCCCATTTGAATATTAAGTGCTGTAGTGTGTAAATGATGGTATACAAATGCAATTCAATCCTACTTGATACGTGATGGTAATTTCATCAGTTATTTTACCACTTAATTGTAAGTATAACCTTTTCCAAAGTTTTGAGTATGGGCCTTTTGTGTTGAATTTTCAATGTTCAGTTAATGGGTCAGTATTTGGGACCATGTGCAGTGACACTGGGCAGAAAGTCTATTATTGGAGCAAAATTGTCCTCTGCTGGCGGAATGTGGATACTGCAGCAATACTGGGTGAAGTCATGGATTCAGCTTTCACATCAGTGAAACAGATTTAAAATGTAATTGGAGAGTTGTACAATGTGTTGTGGTTCAGAGTAGTGTACCGCTTTGAGATTTCATCGTTAAATGGCTCCCTGAGTGAGTTTGAAATTTGCAGGTCTGATGTAAGGTCACCAACCTGAAATGTTAAATGTTTCACTCACACATGCTGTTGGTTTTTCCATGCACAGATGCCGATTTCTTAAACAAAACAAATTATTTCCTTCCTTTTACAGACTGTCTACCCTACCTTGCATTCCCACCTATTTTGTCATGATAAATTACATTAGGATCTTGTGAATTTTGAAGTTTGCGATAACAATGAGCCCCAACACAGCCCCAAGGCTGAAATGGACCTTTTTAACTCGCAATACTTTATCTCTTATACCCACTCTATACATACTAACAATTCACCTTTAACTCTTTAACCCCTTTTCTTGTTCAGTAACCTTAAAATGCAGTTTGTTTTCACTGGTCCCCTTTTTCTAGCCTGCTGCTTATTACATTCTCAGGAAATCCAAATTAAATATTTCATTCTCAGAAAATCCTATTGACTAATATGCTTCTCTTAGTACTGTTTAGTTCCTTAATTGCAATTTCAGTGTTTTATTGACAGTTAAGATGCCTTTTTAACATTAAAAATTGCTTTTTTTACAACCAGTTAGTAGGACTTCTCCAGAATCAACAGAATTTTAGAAGCTAACAACCAATATGTTTAATATCTCTGGTTCTTTCTTATAAAGTAAGGGGGTAGATTATTAGGACGAAGGGATCGGTTAACCCTTATTTACCAAATACATTGCTTCCTGCGCCTAAACTATTTTTATGCTTTTCGTGCCTTCCACTACAAAGAAAAGACTACATTTGTTTCATGTCCAGGACCTCAATTAGAATGGGAAGAGAGTAAAACAAATCTGTTTTCAGAAGCAGTGAAGGTGGAGATGGGATGGGTTGAACAAAGGGATAGGCTGCATTTTCTATTCAAGATTCCTCCAGTGTTTCGTTTTGGTCTTTTAATAGTTTGATACATATGGAAAGGTGTTACATTTCAGTTGCTGTAAGAAAGCACATGACATAAGATTGTTTTAATATTTTCCATGATTATACAATAGTCAATTTATTAATTTTAAAATCAATTAAAAAAAATTATGTAAATTTTCTTGGGAAAGTATAGCCAAAAAGCCTGCTAATCCACCACTCATAACCTTTACCGTAGTAGAGTTGGATCTGATGCTGCTCAGATAGGTAATTTTAATATGCAGAAGTACATAATATCAAGATATAATTAATTTTTACTTGATTATAAAAGTAATTATTTTGTATCCAGTGTATAGAAAACAGTTGGCAGTAAATAGTCAGAATAACAATTCATCATGAGAAAGGTAAGTTTTGTGGAGTTAATATTCCAGGCAGCATGGGGAAGTCCTCAGGCAGGAGAGCATGGACTCGACATGTTGGACAGGTGCTATTTGCTTTCAGCCATTGCTTGATGCACTGTAGGATAAGAAAAAAAGCTTAATCACAACATATTCATTTTAATATGTTCACACAGGAACAGATATTGATATTTGTTGCATTGTATATCCCAAGTACTCCCAAGGTACAAATAGGATTAAGTGTCACTAGACCCGGGTGGCACAGTGGGAGAGTTGCTGCCTTACAGCGCCAGCGACCCGGGTTCGATCCTGACAATGGGTGCTGTCTGTACAGAGTTTGTACGTTCTCCCTGTGACCACGTGGGTTTCCTCCCACACTCAGTGGCATTTTAGAGAATTTTGGATAAGCATAAGGATATTCAGGGAATGGAGGGATATGGATTACATGCACACAGGTAAGAGATGGTCTTGGCATGATGTTTGGCACTGACATTGGGAGACAAAGGGTCTGCTCTTGCGCTGTACTGTAGAGTGGCAAGCAGTTCACAGGCAAAAAATAGATGTTATTTTTAACCAAATAAATCCAGTTTAGTTACAAAGATAAGCAATCTCTTCTGTCTCCAATGAAAATATGAGGAGACCAGTGCACAATTTATAAGACGAGAATCTTCCTTCCTGCCCCTCAAACACTGGGACAGCAGGCTGACATCCTACATGGTTGAAGCTGGTGCGTCCTTTTCTTCACAGCATTTCTTCACCTGACAAAACTTCAGGAATGACCTTATTTTCCATTTGTCAGCGTGAGCACATTCCAAAGTCTATATAGGCCGAGCATTACGTGCCAAAAGTAAGAACAAGTGCGATTAACTTACCACCTTGTGGAAGTGATGCCCACATTGCAGCGCACACATGCCGTCTGGCGTTAAATCATCATGGCAAATAATACACGGCTCGCCGTCAAATATCTACAATGAGAAAAAGGAAAACATTTCAACAATGCTTTGTTTCTCCCATATTCTCTCTTAGATTAAAAGTCACCTAAAGTCCATTTTGGATAAGCATAAGGATGCAGGATTTCGTTGCTTCAGGTGTGATAGAATTGGAGGGGCAAGAGGTGGAGGTGTTGCATTGCTTATCAGGGAAGATATTACAGCAGTGCTTTGGCAGGATAGATTAGAGGGCTCTTCTAGGGAGGCTATTTGGGTGGAACTGAGAAATGGGTAGCAACACTCATAGGGGTGTATTATAGACCGCCAAATGGGGAGCGAGAATTGGAAGAGCAAATATGTAAGGAGATTGCAGATATTAGTAGTAAGCACAAGGTAGTGATTGTGGGAGATTACAATTTTCCACACATAGACTGGGAAACACATTCTGTAAATGGGCTGGATGGGTTGGAGTTTGTAAAATGTGTGCAGGATAGTTTTTTGCAGCAATACATAGAAGTACCTACTAGAGAAGGGGCGGTGCTGGACCTGTTAGGAAATGAGACGGGTCAGGTGGCAGAGGTATGCGTTGGGGAACAGTTCGGGACCAGTGATCACAATACCATTAGTTTCAATATAATTATGGAGAGGGTCAGAACTGGACCTAGGGTTGAGATTTTTGATTGGAGAAAGGCTAACTTTGAGGAGATACGAAAGGATTTAAAAGGAGTAAATTGGGACAGTTTGTTTTATGGGAAAGATGTGGAAGAGACATGGAGGATATTTAAAGGTGAAATTTTAAGAGTACAGAATCTTTATGTCCCTGTTCGGTTGAAAGGAAATAGTAAAAATTGGAAAGAGCCATGGTTTTCAAGGGAAATTGGACACAGTTCGGAAAAAGAGAGAGATCTACAATAATTATAGGCAGCATGGAGTAAATGAGGTGCTTGAGGAGTATAAAAAATGTAAAAAGAGTCTTAAGAAAGAAATTAGAAAAGCTAAAAGAAGATATGAGGTTGCTTTGGCAAATAAGGTGAAAGTAAATCCAAAGGGTTTCTACAGCTATATTAATAACAAAAGGATAACGAGGGATAAAATTGGTCCATTAGAGAGTCAGAGTGGACAGGTATCTGCAGAGCCAAAAGAGATGGGGGAGATATTGAACAATTTCTTTTCTTCGGTATTCACCAAGGAGAAGGATATTGAATTATGTGAGGTAAGGGAAACAAGTAGAGTAGCTATGGAAACTATGAGATTCAAAGAAGAGGAAGTACTGACACTTTTGAGAAATATAAAAGTGGATAAGTCTCCAGGTCCGGACAGGATATTCCCTAGGACATTGAGGGAAGTTACTGTAGAAATAGCAGGGGCTATGACAGAAATATTTCAAATGTCATTGGAAACGGCAATAGTGCCGGAGGATTGGCGTACTGTGCATGTTGTTCCATTGTTTAAAAAGGGGTCTAAGAGTAAACCTAGCAATTATAGACCTGTTAGTTTGACGTCAGTGGTGGGCAAATTAATGGAAAGGATACTTAGAGATAATATATATAAGCATCTGGATAAACAGGGGCTGATTAGGAACAGTCAACATGGATTTGTGCCTGGAAGGTCATGTTTGACTAATCTTGAATTTTTTGAAGAGGTTACTCGGGAAATTGATGAGGGTAAAGCCGTGGATGTTGTATATATGGACTTCAGTAAGGCCTTTGACAAGATTCCTCACGGAAGGTTGGTTAAGAAGGTTCAATGGTTGGGTATTAATGGTGGAGTAGCAAGATGGATTCAACAGTGGCTGAATGGGAGATGCCAGAGAGTAATGGTGGATGGTTGTTTGTCAGGTTGGAGGCCAGTGACTAGTGGGGTGCCACAGGGATCTGTGTTGGGTCCACTGTTGTTTGTCATGTACATCAATGATCTGGATGATGGTGTGGTAAATTGGATTAGTAAGTATGCAGGTGATACTAAGATAGGTGGGGCTGTGGATAATGAAGTAGATTTTCAAAGTCTACAGAGAGATTTATGCCGGTTGGAAGAGTGGGCTGAAAGATGGCAGATGGAGTTTAATGCTGATAAGTGTGAGGTGCTACATCTTGGCAGGACAAATCAAAATAGGACGTACATGGTAAATGGTAGGGAATTGAAGAATGCAGGTGAACAGAGGGATCTTGGAATAACTGTGCACAGTTCCCTGAAAGTGGAATCTCATGTAGATAGGGTGGTAAAGAAAGCTTTTGGTGTGCTGGCTTTTATAAATCAGAGCATTGAGTATAGAAGTTGGGATGTAATGTTAAAATTGTACAAGGCATTGGTGAGGCCAATTCTGGAGTATGGTGTACAATTTTGGTCGCCTAATTATAGGAAGGATGTCAACAAAATAGAGAGAGTACAGAGGAGATTTACTAGAATGTTGCCTGGGTTTCAACAACTAAGTTACAGAGAAAGGTTGAACAAGTTAGGGCTTTATTCTTTGGAGCGCAGAAGGTTAAGGGGGGACTTGATAGAGGTCTTTAAAATGATGAGAGGGATAGACAGAGTTGACGTGGATAAGCTTTTCCCATTGAGAGTAGGGAAGATTCAAACAAGGGGACATGACTTGAGAATTAAGGGACAGAAGTTTAGGGGTAACAGGAGGGGGAACTTCTTTACTCAGAGAGTGGTGGCTGTGTGGAATGAGCTTCCAGTGAAGGTGGTGGAGGCAGGTTCGTTTTTATCATTTAAAAATAAATTGGATAGTTATATGGACGGGAAAGGAATGGAGGGTTATGGTCTGAGCGCAGGTATATGGGACTAGGGGAGAATACGTGTTCGGCACGGACTAGAAGGGTCGAGATGGCCTGTTTCCGTGCTGTAATTGTTATATGGTTATATTTGAATATACTTTAATTTAAAAGACCAATCTTGTATCTTATCCAGAGATCGACACAACTAGCTGGAGTAACTCAGTGGGTCAGACAGCATATCTGGATAAGGGGAATAGGTGACATTTCAGGTCAAGACCCTTCACACTGAAGAATGGTTTCGACCAGCTTCTGCAGTTCCTTCCTACACATTGTATCTTATCTGCCTTCTTACCGATGCCCAATATCTTGATGTCAGCCTCAATATTACTGCAAGTCTTTCATGTTGATAATTATTACAGAAATGATCCTTATGGCACATAGTGATCAACAGCCTGCCAATATATCCTATTGTCTTCTATTTACCAATCCTTCATCTTAATCCAAACCAGACTCTTGGTTTGAAGTGATGCTGTGTGATCTTAAATCTTAAATGAAATTTAGATATTACATCAATTGTTTTTTAATCTTAAATGTAGATGCATCCACTTTTTAGCCAGATCACATCTTGGATATATCCTCAGTCATATGGATTTGCCAAAAATCACTTGATTTTGGAACCAATCACGATAATTCCAGGTAGACAAAAGTGCTGGAGAAACTCAGCGGGTGCAGCAGCATCTATGGAGCAAAGGAAATAGGCAACGTTTCGGCCCGAAACGTTGCCTATTTCCTTCGCTCCATAGATGCTGCTGCACCCGCTGAGTTTCTCCAGCACTTTTGTCTACCTTCGATTTTCCAGCATCTGCAGTTCCTTCTTCAACAGGATAATTCCAGGATTTTGTAAAGAATAAGAGACTTTGCTCAAGGAAAATTCTGTTTTCAGGACATTCTAAAGGAGCTTGCATTTGCATGGTCAGGATTCACTGCATTGGAATGTCATATTGCATGACCTTGGACATTGAAACAATTATTAAAGCTGCTGCAAATGTGGGTTGATGTTTGGATGCTGAGTATAATAAAGCATCTAGGACTTGTGGTTAAATAGTGCATTGATTTTGCTGCTGAAATTTAAGCTCTATAAAGATTTTTAAAATCTATATACAGGCAGTTTAGTTAAAGAAATTAGATGCAAGATGCATAATTCATGAATTGAAGTTTCTGCTTGTAATTCTTTCATTGGCAGTCAACAACAAATGTAAAAGTAATTATGACATCAATGACTAGAGAATATTTGGTGGGAGGTTAAGGTGCAGGTGCAGTAACTCAATGAGAAAGAAGGGGAGATTACTGGTAAACTTGGAGTAAAGCAGAAAATCACGCAGTAACCTGTTTACCAAATTAGGGCAGGGTTTTGCCAAACAGCTGGCCAATTAAGTTGTTGATACTCTGTCATTCACACTGCTGAACTGGTGTTGAGCAAGAATTTATTACATGAGAATTGTTTTTGCATACTACATGAGGAATTCTTATCCCATCATGTCATAAGGTAATGGAACCTGACTTCATTTGACTTTGACTTACTATGTTACCGCTTCCCTGCCACTGTGGAGCAGTGTGAACATTGACTGGTTGCCAAGGTTGGGAAAGACCATCGGGTATTCTGGCCTTTCTGGTCACCGAGTTGGTTTTTGGGACATCACTTGTGACAAAAGCAGATCTTTGGTCAGCCAGGATTGTTGCCTTTTGAAGGTTAGCAGACAGAAACTGGACCTGAAACACGGTTTAACAGAAACACACCATTAATCCTGCCAGTTGCTCTTTAAAAAATACAATATAATAATAATAATACATTTTATTTATATAGCGCTTTTCAGGACTCAAAGTATCAATTCTAACAACCAATAACATTGTCGAAGTGTGATTTAAATAAAATGTATTTTGGTCAGTCACTGGGAATTTAAGTCATTACTGTTAATAAAGAACATTTATTTTCTTTAAGTCTACTTATTTCCTTCAGCTGCCTTGGCTACAAGTTCTAAAGTTTTAATAAACTTGCAATCTTTTTCCAAGAGGCATCAAAGCCATTTGCACCAGCTGTGTTGAAATGAACTAGCTTTTACTGGGTAAAAATCCAACGGCCACTGAAGGATAGTGATTGCTTCCATATCACAATTTAGCAGCCCTGAAATGGGGGGGACTATGTACAAACACAGCTGTAATTTCTACATGGTGAAATCAAAAAGTATAAAAATGGCCTTTATTAAAATCTGACAATGTGCACTTTAACCACACGTGATTTTTTTCCATTACAAATCTCAAATTGTGGAGTACAGTGGCAAATAAATAAACAATGGGTCTTTGTCCCAAACAGGAGGGCACTGTATAACCAATTTAAGATGAAAAACTCCACTACCCAGGTTCTGCTTTGCAAGCCAGGAAAAGAAGTGGCCACTGCAGCAGATGGCAGTCCATTATTGCTGGCAGTCCACAATGTTATCCACACATTCACTCACAACTAAAATGCATTTTAGAAAATTGCTGTGTTCATTAGAGACATTTAGTTTAGGTTACTCTGGCTGCATTTGACTACAAATGTATGATTTTCGTGTCGGATTTTCACTTTTTCTGCCAATGTAAAAAAGAAAAAAAAAACGTAATTTGTGCATTTTTTTTAAGCACGATAAGTAATCTGCAATAAATGGTTAATTATTCTCCATGTGGTTAATTTCCCACGTTTCTCCCAAAAAATGACCCCTCTTGTTTCCTTTAAGATATTTACTGAGATCTACTGGGACCTGGTCATTTTACCCAAAACATTTTTGTAACATGAGAAAACAATGCTATTTTTCTTTGCCTCAAAAGATATGTATGTGCAAGACCCTACTCATTCTTAATATGGTTGTTTAACTATGTAGCAGGTTATAGAAATGTTGCTCAGGCATTGATTATCCCATCTTGATACTGGTGCTTGTATTTGAACACATTTCCGTGAATCTACCCAGCTATTCATGGATCTTTATGCACCCCCACAAAGGCTTGATTGCCTTTGCATTATTCATTTATATTCGATCATGCACCATATTTTATGAAGATTAATACTTTTGAGGATTACACATTGTTATTGTACTGTTGATAATAAGCATTGGCTTTATAGAGAAGCCAAAATAAGGGAAATTACCAGGTTTAATTGATCTTTCTTTGATTTTTAATCTTACATTTTTCTGCCGCAGCAATATTATTCTTTCACAACTGATTGCAAATGATATTGCCCAAGTATTGTGTACTCAAGTCCAGATAGCTTGATGGCAGCAGTCTCATCTTAAGGAATTTAATTTAATGGCCCAGAATTTATGGTTAGCCACAGGGAAACTGCTGATCTCAAAGAAAATTCCCCACAAACTACTTTGGTGGTCTGCATGGCAAAATTCGCCCCATTTCTACAACCTGCTGCCATCTGGCATCATATGTCAGGGACTCCAGTTCCCAAAGTCATCACAAAGCAACTAATCACACAATTCCCAATGGGCATCTTGCCGGGGAAAGAAAGCATGCGTTTTTAATTCACTTTAATACATTATGGAGTGTGATAAATAAAGATCAGAACATACACAAGATTAAGGGAGCAATTCAAGTGCCATTAAATGCTTAAATATGATTTTAAATTACTTTTTTGAGCTAGTTCGGTGGCAATTACAAAGGACAAAAGTCACTCGAGGCCAGGAAGTTTAATAAATAGTAATTATGGCTTAGCCTGCCATTAAAAACCTCACTCAGCCTTCATGTAACAGTCCAAGATTTTCAAATAATTAAGTAATGAGACCTATTTATAAGTACGTCAAATTGAAATCAATTCTAACAACTTTATTCAATTATAACAGAGAAGCTGCAAATTGCACAACTTGTCAAAGATCCAGAGACTTTGTGTTAGAAACACGACTGAAATCTTGAAGTCAATGCCAGTTTCACAGAGCAAGAAAGTTTTGCCATCATTTTCAGCATAAGATTTGGCCCAATGATTTGCATGCTATTTCTTGAGGGTCACACCCCAGAGGCAGCTAATGAGCTTCAGTAGGGAGAGGATTGTGTGCTGTCCATGGTGCTCATCTCTGGCTATTATTACAGTCAAAGTAAAATCCCTCGGTAAAAGGAGATCATTTCTTCGTTATCACCTACACCACAGCCAACAATGGACCATTGTGGGCTCTTTGCCTATTGGTGCTGGCTTTGATTTGTTCTGTACCTTTTCATATCTCTAATTTCCCTCTCCCCTGACACTGAGTCTGAAGAAGGGCCTTGACCCAAAACGTCACCTATTCCTTTTCTCCAGAGATGCTGCCTGACACGCTGAGTTACTCCAGCATTTTGTGTCTGTCTTTGGTCTAAACCAGCATCTGCAGTTCTTCCTTACACTTAATGACATCAGGGTGACCAGAACTGTACTCCACAATACTCCAAATGTGAACTTACCAACACCGTGTACAGATGTAATATGGCGTACCAACTCCTGTACTCAATATCCTGACTGATCAAGGCAGGTGTGCTAGACACCTTCTTCACCACCATGTCTACCTGTGTTACCACCTTTATAGAACGATGTATCTGCACCCCTGGATTTCCCTGTTCTACAACACTCCCTGGGATGCTACCATGTACTGGGCAAGTCCTGCCCTGATTTGTTTTGCCAAAAGGCATTTATCTGAATTAAATTCCACCTGTTATTCCTCAGCCCATTGGCCCAGTTGATCATGATCCTGTTGTAATCTTAGATAACCAGCTCCACTGTCCACTATCTCATCAATTTTAGTGTTATCAGCAAACTTCCTTAAGCATCCACCTATATTCACATCCAAATCATTAATATAAATAATGTACAAAAGTGGACCCAGCAATGATTCCTATGGTACATTATAATTAGTATTTAGTGTTTTCATTCTTGTTCATACACAAAATCGCAAGGTTTCTTTAAAAATCCTAATTCATTTTCCATTATAACTACAGCACCCTACTGTCCCAACTTGTATATGTCACCCCTCCCCCATTCTGTTAAATAGCAGAGAGCCAAGGAATTTATCAATCTTAAAAATATTTCACGTTTTTCCCATTTATAGGTCAAGGTTTGTTCTCTTACCTTTGTTCTGTCCTGATGATCCAGGATGTGATCTACCACTTGATTGATTATCTCATCGTACACTAATCCAGAAAGGGAACCACCATTTGCACTACGAACTTCTTTAATGAAGTTAGTCAGGCTGGCACTGAAAAGCAAGATGCAGGGCAAAATGGAAAATGGTGTATAAAGTAAATTCTCAGACCGTCAAACTCATGGTCCACTTGACGAGTGATCTCTGCTCTCCTATAAACTTTCGAGACCTGGATAACCCACCACAAACACCCAAGACACCTCAAGATAGCAGCAATACTGTCTCTATAAAAACATTAGAAGAATATGTCAACCACCGCCAATTTGAGCCTAATTGCACCCAAGTTGACATTGTTGGGCAGGCCACATCATACACATGCCATTATTAGAATCCAGAAGGAGACACGACTCTTAGCTCGGTCACAAGAAATCACCAGGTGAACAGGAAAATATCAAGGAAAGAGATAATGTGCTGGAGTAACTCAGCGGGTCAGGCAGCATCCCTGGAGAACATGAATAGAACACATTTTGAGTTGGGACCGTTCCAAAATATTCAAGGATATGATTAAAGTCTTTAAAAAAAAAAAAAGCAACAACACCACTGACTTTGGGAATCCCGGGCCCAGGACTATTTAAAGTGAAGTTGCGGCATTTGGGACGGTAGGAGAACTTGAGTCTATGCACAGGATCGCTCAGACGCCTGTGTAAATGACAGGCAGAATGAACCACCTCACAAAGTACCTGCGCCCCTTTCAGGCAACTTCTGTCCGATTTATGGAAGCATGCACTTCCCAAAATGACATAATCAGTCTACTCAGAACCCATAAAACTAGAGTAGTAATAAGTCTTCTTTGATCCTGAAGGACCTTAATAGCAGCAATAAACGCGTTAACTTCAACCCAGCTTCATTGAATTATTCATTCCCAATACTGATTGAGCTGTGTCATCAAATAAAATTTAAAAAAAATCAGGGACATTTCTGAAAGTGAGGGGCTGAAGCCTGCAGCAACAGATTCAATATAGATTGGACACCGTTCCCTTTGCGATCTGTAAACCACTGAAATTCCCACTGCATGCAACTTATTTCTCCTGCCAAATGAGGCAGTTTCATTTTTCCTTGACGAGAACAAAGTCAAAAGATAATTAAATTTTGATTGCTTTGGACAAACATTGGTTTAAAAATCTTAATGCCAAAATACTATAAGAAATCCAGTAACTTTAAACCTGGCCTTCTCAGAAATGATAATGTGCGATTTGAAGCAAATTTACAGGATGTAGGAATTGCTGGCAAGTCTAACCTTTACTGCTTATCTCTAATTTCCCTTGAGATCTGGTACATGAGCTGGAATATATGATTCAGTGCACACAACTTTCCTTCGCTGATGTTAAGGGTGCCAAAGGTTATGGGCAGATGGCAAGAGAATTGGGTTGAGAGTGAAAATAAGATCAGCCATGATTGACTGGCAGAGTAAACTAGATGGGCCAAATGGCCTAATTCTGTTCCTATGTCTTTTGGTCCTATCTGTGGGACAGCTATCCTGATTGAAGTACCAGTTTCCAAATGTTTGGGAAGAGCACTTTAAAGTTAACAGGACAGAGGGAATCCTTACCAATCCCAAATCAGTTCCCAACCGATAATGAATGCTATTCTATTCTGACCATGTCATAATACAGAGGGTTTCAACAAATTGAATAGCTTGCTAAACCAATTTGGAGGGAAGTTCAAAGTCAACCATATTGCTGTGAATCTGGAGTAAAATGCAGTTTATACCTAGCAAACATTCTCTGTTTCAATCTCTGAAACATGTTGGTGAACCGGATAGATTTCAATAACAATACAATAATTTTATGGGCACAATTACTAAGACAGGCTTCATGTTTTGTAAAATTAATTATTTACTTTTATACAACTGTCTCCAGATGATTAATCGGGAAATTTAGTTACCAGAACACCATTCCACATGTTGTACGTACGTTAATTGCAGTTACTTTTCCAGAAGACTTACTGTGTATAATCAGGGAACATGGTTAAAAGACGGTCGATTATCTTATCAAAGCTATTCTTGCATTGCTGAGATTTTGCATGTGCAGATTGATTCGTAGAAGGCTGTGGCTCAGCAAAGCTTGCGAGTATCGGTCCCACAGGTGAGTCTGATCGATTACTTGTTGGTGACCAGGTAGACCGAGGCTTGGTCCAAGCAGCACCAGATTGAAAATGGTTTGAGGAATGCTGGGCCTGAAAGCTGGATGGAGACTTTGTCTTTTCTTTAGTGGCTCTTGTGACTGACGACGTGGGATTCTCCGTTAGAACAGTTGAGGCTTGTGGAAGTAGTAAATTATGTTTTTGCATCTGTAACTCCAGGAGCGGAGTTACAGCACGAGGGAAAGATGCAATAATGGCAGGATCATCAATAGTTGACATTTCCAGCATCACCTGAATTGAAACACACACATTTTGAGATCGCAACAAAATCAAAGTATTAAAACATCTTTTCTAGTAATCTTTCCAATCTCAGTTGTTCAACCTTGTAGTTAAATCCACATTTAGGACTTAAGGCTAGCTGGTACAAATCATTTCTAAGAATTCCCCCATCCTGCTTCAGAAACTCAAAAACAGAAAATGCAAGAAATACTCCGATCAGGCAGCGCCTGTGGAGATCGAAGTAGGCTCAACATTTAACCACAGAAAGACACAAAGTGCTGGAGTAACTCAGCATCTCTGGAGAAAAAGGATGGATGACGTTTTGGGTCGGGAGTCGGAAGAAGGGTCCCAACACAAAATGTCACCCTTCCTTTTTCTCCAGAGACGCTGCCTGACCCGCTGAGTTCCTCCAGCATGTTGTGTCTATCTTCAGTATACCAGCATTTGCAGTTCCTTTAGACACAACATTTAACCATGGTCAATAACTCTCTGCATTTGCTGCCTGACCTGCTAACGATTTCCCATTTTCACTTCAAATGTTCAGTATCTGTAGCTTCTTTTACTTTAGATTTCTGAATCACTCAATCTGCCAATGTCACTTCAAGACTTTACTTTTACAATGTGCTTGATAGCCTGTGAGCGCTGACCTACATGAAGTCCATCTCATTTTGAACTCATCGGGGTACAAAGCCCCATTCATCTAACACTCTGAATGTCTATCTCGCTATTTTGTGATGTGCCAATGTATTGTGTTATTTTCAAAATCTTTTGGCATGAAGCCAAAGGTAATTGAAAATAGCACAAAATCCTGCACTTAAGCACTTCCTTCAGAACTTTGCATTCATGTTATCTGTCTTTCAACATGGAACTACTGCATAGTTCTACCAGAAGCCCATTTTGCTTTGGATATCTTTACATTCATTGAAACAACAATTGAAAATCAGCTTTACAATTCCATCTTTCTCAGCTCCAGCCTGAAGTTCATAATTTAATTGCAAAATGATTTGGAATTCTTTCATTTAAGGGCAGTATGAAAACGGTTCTTAACCATTTTAACCATCACCAAAAAATAGGCTGAACAAGTTTTTTATAATTCTGGTCAGTGTTTCAAGGTTTTCAGAGCTACATCACAGAAACTAAATTTACATTTAGCTTAGTCACGGTTTCACTTAATGGTATAAAAGGCTAGCGGGTCTGAATGGTCTACTCCTGTTACTAGTCTTTGCTTGGTTTACAGCAATTAAACTAAGGCTGTCAGATACGATAGGTGAGGAATCTGTTTTTCCTGAATCTTGGACTTCAGTTGAATAATTTCTACTTTGACGTTTGATTTTTGCTGGCAATTCTCTAGGACAGTGGGCCACTGGACTGTTTCAAGACCCAACCCAAATGCTAACTGTGGCAATTTGTATGATTTCATCCTTCAGCTAAAAAGTGTAGAATTGTACGTAAAGCATTGGGTAGGCATGGTGGCACAGCAGTAGAGGTGCTGCCTTCCACCACCAAAGACCCAAGTTCGATCCTGGCTGTGAGCGGTCTGTACGGAGTTTAAACGTTCTTCCAGTGACCAGGGTAGGTTTTCTCCGGAATCTCCAGCTTCCTCCCACATTCCAAAGTAGTACAGGTTTGTCGGTTAATTGACTTGATATAATTGTAAACTGTCCCTAGTGTGTGTAGGAGAGAGTTAATGTGCGGGGATCGCTGGTCGGTGCGCCGAAGGGCCTATTGCCACACTATATCTCTAAATTAAACATTCTTCCAAGGCCCCACTTTTTAAGATTGATTCCTACTCAATGCTGTCTAATGTGGGATTCCTGTACTATAATTGAGGTATGATGCTGGATGTTATGTTATTGACAGAATGCATCTACATCATTTTAAAAATCTGAACTATTCTTAGAAAAAGATTTCACTGAATACATACAGGTGGTGGCATTGGGAGGCTTGGTACAGTCACTGGTGCCAGGCTGCTTAGGTGCATTCCAGCTTTCACCCGAGTAATCTGATCTTTAAAACATTTCTGTAAGAGAATACCACAATGTATTTAGGATCAACATTCTTGGTTAACGTTCTTCAAACAGTAATGAACCTGGCATCTGGTCTGACGAATCTTATAGAATTTTTCGAGGATGTAACTTGTAGAGTGGATAAGGGAGAACCAGTGGATGTGTTATATCTTGACTTTCAGAAGGCTTTCGACCAGGTCCCACATAAGAGATTAGTGTGCAAACTTAAAGCACACGGTATTGGGGGTTCAGCATTGATGTGGATAGAGAACTGGCTGGCAGACAGGAAGCAAACAGTAGGTGTAAACGGGTCCTTTTCAGAATGGCAGGCAGTGACTAGTGGGGTACCGCAAGGCTCAGTGCTGAGACCTCAGCTATTTACAATATATATTAATGATCTGGACGTGGGAATTGAATGCAACATCTCCAAGTTTGCGGATGACACAAAGCTGGGGGGCAGTGTTAGCTGTGAGGAGGATGCTAGGAGGCTGCAAGGTGACTTGGATAGGTTGGGTGAGTGGGCAAATGCATGGCAGATGCAGTATAATGTGGATAAATGTGAGGTTATCCACTTTGGTGGCAAAAACAGGAAAGTAGACTATTATCTGAATGGTGGCCGATTAGGAAAAGGGGAGATGCAATGAAACCTGGGTGTCATGGTACACCAGTCATTGAAAGTAGGCATGCAGGTGCAGCAGGCAGTGAAGAAAGCGAATGGTATGTTAGCATTCATAGCAAAAGGATTTGAGTACAAGAGCAGGGAGGTTCTACTGCAGTTGTACAGGGTCTTGGTGAGACCACACCTGAAATATTGCATACAGTTTTGGTCTCCTAATCTGAGGAAAGACATTCTTGCCATAGAGGGAGTACATAGAAGGTTCACCAGAGTGATTCCTGGGATGGCAGGACTTTCATATGAAGAAAGACTGGATAGACTCGGCTTGTACTCGCTAGAATTTAGAAGATTGAGGGGGGATCTTATAGAAACTTACAAAATTCTTAAGGGGTTGGACAGGCTAGATGCAGGAAGATTGTTCCCGATGTTGGGGAAGTCCAGAACAAGGGGTCACAGTTTAAGGATAAGGGGGAAGTCTTTTAGGACCGAGATGAAAAAAACATTTTTCACACAGAGAGTGGTGAATCTGTGGAATTCTCTGCCACAGAAGGTAGTTGAGGCCAGTTCATTGGCTATATTTAAGAGGGATTTAGATGTGGCCCTTGTGGCTAAAGGGATCAGGGGGTATGGAGAGAAGGCAGGTACAGGATACCGAGTTGGATGATCAGCCATGATCATATTGAATGGCGGTGCAGGCTCGAAGGGCCGAATGGCCTACTCCTGCACCTATTTTCTATGTTTCTATCTATGCTGCAAAGAGAAAACAGCCTTCTATTCAGAAAATGTCTTCAGGATTTGGGTCACTGCGGCATATCGAGTAAAAGATGGAACTTACTCTATTCAACAAAAACGTAACATCCAATGTACAAGGATAATAGACAGGATAAGTAGTGTTATGTACAAATAAAAAGAGAATTATTCAATTTATTTTGTTTTCAATTCTACGTCTTACAGTTTTACTTAGCGGCTATTTTTATATTTTGGTAGAAAGACGACAAGGAGGCTTAGTCTATAAATAATAACAACAGTGGTGTCACCTCAGTTTGATGGATTGTATGTTGAATTTCGAACAAAAAATATTCCCAGGCAGTAATTGACATGTGTAGTTGTGGAATAGCTGATGCGCTACATTAAAAAAGAACATTCAAATTCAATAAAGCTGCTCGTGGAATAGCTTTACCACTTTATTCCAGCACATATTAATAAATCACAGTATAAATTGCAATCTCTGGAAGAGGATCCCAATTTTCACACTTCAGAATCCATGGAATTAGTTTCTAGCAATCATATGTTTCTGTCAAAACTGGAAAATTCCAATTAATTAATTTAATGTTTTAATCCATAGACCTTGGTTTATGTAATTTAACTAATTTAATTCTTGGAATCCAGGTATCATTCTGGTAAATCCATCCTGTTCCGAATATCACAGATTGTTATGGACTATCCCTTGTATTCCAGTTATTCCAAGTCAATGGATATTTTTACGGGAGAGATAGATTCTTGACTAGTACGGGTGTCAGGGGTCATGGGGCGAAGACAGGAGAATGCGGTTAGAAGGGAGAGATAGATCAGCGATGATTGAATGGCGGAGTAGACTTGATAGGCCGAATGGCCTAATTCTGCTCCTTTCACTTATGACCTACATTCCATTTGCCTCACTGATCATTTTCTGGTTCTGACCATGACATTTAATAATCCTTATACATGAACTCCTAATACTGTTTGAGCCTATATTGTTATTAGATTTTAACCATTTACAGCAAAACGTGCCCTGTTCTTCGACATTTGAAAAGTGGATAACCCCATTTATTTTTCCTGAATCCATTTACCGGGTTTGGCTTGTTGATTTAATATGCAGGTTAGTTCTTTTATGGCATATTTAGATAACTGATATTTCTGTCCTACCATCTTAGTTAATGAATACCGCATGCCTTTAGTCGCACTCCTCCTGCCGATACAAGTACTACTACTGTCTATTGTTGCTCAGCTAATTTCCTAGCCAGGTCATAAAACTTGCCTTCAATTCCACAATTTATGAGAAATCTCTAGAAGTCTGTACAATAACTATCCATCATTTTAATCACTTCTTCAAAAATTCTGTTGTGCTCATTAGGCACAACTTTATTTCTCCACAAGATTAAAACAAAATCCAGATGTTGGTTCACTCAATCCTTAATTATACACTAATAATTTCCTGACAACATTTATTATGATAGTTCACTGGTTTCTCATTCTTATTTTCCATAAAATACTGCAGTGACTGGCACAGAATTTTCAATCTAAGCGAACTATGGGAATAATAATACTTTGGACAACAAGCAGTACTGTCACTTTCATTTTATAATCTTAATTTGGAAATAATCTTTCGAGTGGACTCGTGACATTATTTATTTCATTAGTTATTTCAGTTTGATTTAGCATTAGTTTCCTCAGACTGTCCAATATCCATTCGCTTCTTCTCTGGTTAATACTGATATAGATTCTAAACGTCTGCCTTTTGTTTTAATGAATGTGTACTGGTCCTGGTCATTCACAAAGTTTAAAATGTCCTAAATTTTTAAGAACATTTTTGTTATCTCTCCCTTCTGACAGGATTTTCGCCTCTTTTCGTTGATTTTATCTTTTTGTTTTTTTCCAGACTCACCTGATATTCAATGCTCTCAGTTTCTCCAAATTACATTTTGTATTATCAGCTGCTCTGTAATGGGAAAACAACTGTGCTTTCTGCTGCTCTTCCAGTACAGCCACCTGGACAAAGACAAATTAATGTACAGAGAAATTTGAAACCAAGTACAACTCCAACCAAGTCGATTTTAGTTGCTTCGAAAAAAAGATTAAATTTTTCAGAAAACTAACATCTCAAATCCATGTAAACATTATTTGCAGGTTTCTTAAACAATATTCCATTAATCTTCGATAATCTTGTCCATATGACGCTGTGCTCTAAATTATTAATTACTAATACATCAACATATTTAATTTAAATTATATATTTAAATAGTGATTAATATATAAATACATCAACAGATTTAGTTTATTAAATTCTATATTTAAATAGTGATTAATATATAAATTATTATTAAAAAATGAAACAATTCTCGAAATCGGTAGTGAACAGAACTAACATTTGAACTGCTTCTTCCAATAACAACGTACAAAACTATCATGGTGTTGTGGTGAGGAAGAGAGATAAAGGACTCAGTTTAGTTTCTGATCATTTTTAAGACAGATGTCTTGAATTTTTAATTATTGCTGTACATCAATTATGTGGAGTGGCACAGAGGGGAAGCTAGTAAAGCTCTGCAGCACACCTATGTTTAGTTTGTAAGGGTGACCTTGAAATGTCCTGTTATCTGCCATGTTAAATCTCCATCTCAATCATAATCTGACCTGTTCAATGACACCATGTTTTGCTTTAACAAGGCCCAATGCAAGCATGAAGAATCGCACATCTCTTTCATTAAGCCATCCATCTGTGAAACTGACTTTGATTTTCCCTCTCCACTGGAACAAACTGATGTGCTGGGCATGTCCCACAGCTCAATTTTTGCAATATGTTATAATTCTTTGATCGTATTATCACCCTTTAACTGCACTCATTAACTATAGGAAATCTATAACAGTCCGATTACAACCCTGGTTTCACAGATATTGCCTTTATTCTATAGATTTTGTCCTCTGCTATTTGAGGTATTTCATGATGAAATGTTAACTGTATCTCTTTTCCAAGATGCTGCCTGGTCTTCAGATATTTCCAGCAGTTTCTGTTTTTATCTCAGATTATCACTTTCTGCAGCCTGTTATTTGGTTTTCATGCACATTAAGAGTGCAATACCAGTATGTATACAAGACTGTGGTACTGTTTCAAAATACTAGCTTCATAAAATAAAACTAATTAAAAAGAGGAAAATTCAAACTCGAATGAAAATAAAATTCAGATCTTCACCTCTGCTTCAATGGCTCTTTTACTAGTTGCGTTGTATACATCAACACTCTTCTTGATGGCTTCTTCTACCTTTTTATTTTCTATTGATGACTGATCACTAAGAATTCAGCAAAAACATTTTTTTAGGCATAATAAAATATCATAATTTTCTATGAATTTATTTCTTTAAAAAAAGCTACATAATAAAAGCACATTAAGTAGTATGTTGTCCAAAAGATTTTACCTTGTTTCCTCAAATTCGTTGAAGCATTTTTTATAAAGCTGTTCTTTCTCCTGTATATTTTCAGTGTACCTTAAATAAAAATGTCAGTATACCTTAGAAATTTGATCCAGTAACACCCATTTCTCTTGCATAAATTGTATATAAATGCAATGTAACGTAGGTTAGATCTGGCTGGTGATCATTTTTAGATATCTTGCTTATCAGGAAATTGATCTGGGTACTTTCATGCATAATTCACCTCAGCACGTGTGATGTTTCTTCAGCATCAGTTGCACCCATAAGCACATCACTACTGCTCCTACCATACTTCCCTTCAACATAAATTGGACTTTTCACACAATGTACAACCTTCATGAATAATCACATGTAAATCGGGAACATTGAGGGAATAATTCAAAAGTTTCCTTTCCGACACTGAGTTTTTGCACTTTTTGCCATCTTCAGGTTTTCAATATTGCAGCAATTTGAAATCTTGCTGGGTTAGTGGGTTGTTCTCCCACTATTTGCTGCATTTCTACATTATGTATATCACTACTATATGCTGCAATCTCTACTTCATTGATTATCCAACACTTCACAGTGGCAAGGGGGCAATAATTAAAAAGTTTCCATTCTGACACTTAGCAGGACTTGCTAAAGGAAGACCAGGACCAATCAGGGCCAGCACCGATGGATGACCTCTGGTGCCCTGATAGACAAATTGTTAACTACTGATGGTGTGGTCTCAAGAGGGATACAATTTGGTGAACTGTGGAACTGGTTAACTGATTAGGGTGGAGGAAGTGGGGAAATGGGGGAGGGTAGAAGTTACTTAAAATGAGGAAATTCAACAGTCATACCGCTGGGTTGTAAGCTAAGAGTAACACTCCCCTCCCCCCTTCCTCCATCCTCATCATTTAACCAGGTCCACAGTTTGCAACGATGTATCCCTCTTGAGATCACACCTTACCTCGCCAACAATTTACCTACCAGGGAAGCTGAGGTGCTTAGGTCATCTGTTGCCAGCCCTAATTTGTCCTGGTCTCCCCAGACCCCCCTTACTTTCAGTCTGAGGAAGGGTACCTATCCTTTATCTACAGAGATGTAAGCTGACCAGCTGAGTTAATCGAGCACTTTATGTCTGGCAAACACATGTCCATTGGATAGCTGATCTGGGCCAACCTCCAAACAGATAAATCAGATGATTTTATGGGGTGGGAGATTGCAACCTTCACGTGGTCCTCCCTGTTTCGACCTGTGCAATCAACCTGGTGTGCACAATCAAATAAGATCAAATAGAACAAGTTGTCCTACAACTTTAGGCTGTGCACGCCACACGCAAGAAGAAGATGATTTTATAATGCTCGTTCAGTAAAGGTAATTCTACCCACGTATATCATGATCCTAATTTTACTTACATTTGATTCAGCTCAGCAAGAGATCCAACTTCTGATTTGATTTTTTTTAAGGTTTCATTATTTTCTCGCTTTTCATGTTGACTCTTCTTAATTTCACTTTCCAAGACGTGACGAACTGAGTTGAGCTCAGATTTTAGAAGCTGCAGAGAGAATTTACAATTTAGAAAACTTCCAACGTGCTGTGATCATTAAGTGCTTTGTTGATACTGATTGGCAACATTTCAAACATGATTGATGCAGGAGCAGTTTACTTTTTATATATGTAAGACTAACAGCATTTACACGGCCAACTTTATGCTACTGCATGCATAGAAAGACTTTAAAATTCAAGCGATAAAATCGTACAAAAATTGACAGATCAAATGATGCTGGAAATATTCAACAGATTGGACAGTATTAATAAGGCTGTTGCTCTTTCATTAAACCTGGGAAGCATTCCAGATTTGTAGATGACGAGAAAGAAATGAGGGACGAGATAATCGAAAGAAAGGTCTTCAAAGGATGGAAGCTAACTGATAAAATAAGCGAATATTAGGCAAGGCATAGATAAGGTGCAAATGGGACAATTAAACAAGAGACCTGCCTGGAGAGCTCAGATTCATTGAGGTTGGGAACCAGTTTTTTGGCCAAACTCATCCATGCTGCCCAAGATTTCCCAGAGCAAATCCCATTTACCCGCATTAACCCATATATTCCTCTAAATCTTTCCTATCTATGCACCTGCTCATGTGTATTTTAAATGTTGATATTGTACTGGCCTCAACCACTTCCTCTGGGTAGCTTGTTCCAAATACCTACCAACCTCTATGTGAAAAGGTGCCCCTCAAGTTCCGATTAAATATTTTCCCTCTAACTTTTAAATCCAAGCACCAGGTCCAACAATAGACCCAATCTCTGGGCAGACGCGAGTCTGTGTTATAGCCGATTTCTGCAGCAAATCAGCGAGTTGAACTTGCTGCCTGCGGCTGGTGCTCTGGAATTCTGGGCCGGCTGAAGCCAGCAGATCGGTTCCCATAGCCGACTTCTGAGGCCGACTTTACGGGCCAGCATCTCAGCTCTTCAGTCGCCTAGGAGGCCCGTTCCGGTAAAGTTAGACTCCTCTCGGAGGCCGTGACCTCTGTTGGTCTAGCAAAACGGATAATCCAGAAAGGCTCTGGAATCAAAGGTGCCAGAAAATCAGCAGTGGACCTGTAATATAAAACGTGTACCTCATTTTTTTGTGTGAATTGAGACATCCTTTCTTCAAGAGCAGTAATTTCATTCTTGCTGCGCTTAGCAAGCTGATCATATTTTTCTTCTGCTTCTTGTAACTGTTGCTGGAGAACATTATGCTCTTTCTCAATCCTCAAAATATCACCCTATTGATGACACCAAGGCAAATTATTAGATTTAAATGTTAATATAGTTTATCAAACCTTATCATGTTGGATCTTTACTCTCTATAAGCAGTGTTTTTCAGTTAGTTGACACCATGATTACATTACATTAGCTCGGTCATGCATTTCAGTGAAATGCGAGGTGTTGAAGTAACTCAGCAGTTCAGGCAGCATCTCTGGAGAATAAGCGACGTTTTGGGTTGGGACCTTTCTTCAGACTTCAGTGTTAGTTTGTGGAGACACAAGAAACAGCAGTTGCTGAAATTTTGAACAAAACGTAGAGTGCTCAGCAGATCAGGCTGAAGAAGTGTCCTGACTCGAAACATCAGCTATCCATTCCCTCCACTGATGCTGCATGACCCATTGTGTTACTCCAGCACTTTGTGTTTTAGGGAACTGTGGGTTCATGAAGCCCGAGTACATAATCCAGGTTCCTTCATAAGTGCAAAACAAAGGAAATGCAATAATATTGGACATGCCATTCTTTGCATGGAATCTATATAACTAAAAGTCTCATCTTGACCACTTCCTGTCTGCGCTGTATATTGATTTTAGAAAAAATGCTAGCATATATCGCTATGATTTTTGGCCATCTTACTCAGTCATCCTCCACTGAGGCAGCCCCGAGGATTTTTTCGATCGATTAAAAATAAAAAAAGTTATGAGTGTTTAAAAAATCTTGAGATCAGCTGATTGGTCCAATTGCCTGTCAATCACCACATTGAAGGTAACGCTCCTTACGGGGGGGGGGGGGGCAGGACTATAAAATCCTGGTTGCCTGGACGCGAGTCAGTCACTCTGGAAGATCGCGAGGGAGAGTCCACAATTGTGATTCTAAGGTGTTATTCAACTGAACTGTGAGTCTGCAATGTACTTGCAATAAATGATGTTAGCCCTTAATGACAATGCAATGAGTTGTTTGGCAATTTGGTGGCCTGCACTCTGCTTGAAATGCTATGAAATTGAATTTGGTGGCCTGCACTCGGCTTGAAATTGAATTTCAAGGAATAGCCGTGAGTGAATTGCCAGCCCTGAGTGGCTGATCTGCCAGCCAACCAGCCCTGAGTAACTGAGCTGCCAGCCCACCAGCCCTGAGTGACTGAGCTGCCAGCCCACCAGCCCTGAGTGACTGAGCTGCCAGCCCACCAGGCCCGAGTGACTGAGTTGCCAGCCCAATTATCGATTCGGCCCACAATGTCCATACTAGCCCTCTGGAAACCAGTCCCTTCGGTCCACAACGCCCATACTAGCGCTCCAGAAATCCCCCCCCCCCACCAGCCACCAATATTGGAATTGGTGGAGAGGTGCAATATTGCGTTGGGGGACAAGCCCTCCCGTGTGAACATGGGACCTAACGGGTCCCACTTAGTCTAGTATTAAATAAAGATGGACTTAAGAAATCTACTTTGCAGAATTAGGTTTCTCTAAGTTTCTATCTTTCATATCCTTTATCAAAAAGATGGTCTTGTTTGGACATCTATACCATTAGTTTTTAAGCGATCCAAATTTTACACCTTGATCAAAAAGGAATTCACCACTAACAAGATGTCCTTTGAAAGGGAAAAGCACAATGCTAATGTGCGTGTTTACTCATTTACCTGTTGATTTTCAAATGGTTGAAAAGGATCAGTATTGCTTTTGGTGTTACATAAAGATTCCGGATGAACCTGCAATTAATCAAAACGTAAATATTTTCATTAATAGGTACCAAATCAGAGAAGAAAAAACCCTCTTTTTAAAACACTTTTTATTGGAGCAATGTTGGCTATAACTATAACTCCTTCCCAAGGCTCCAAAATGCTGGAACCCGTTATTCCCATCCAACTCTCCCATAATTTAAAGAATTGTAAAAGTCAAACATAGAATCATTGCAACTCCATTTTCTCATTACTGGTACTATTCTATTGACTCTTACTGACCTGACTTGTCCCGTTGTTTTGGCAATAACTAGACACAGAAGCCCCCGTCATGAGACAAGCTGAACTGTGTTTATTATTTGTTTATTTGGCAAGGTATTCTATTCAATCCCTAGATTTCAAAACTTACTTCACCGTTAGCATTTGGAACCAATCTTCTCCCCACAACATTGGCGGAATTGAAATTTTTTTTGAGTACGATGAGCCCTGAATAACCCTAATCTTTTCAATAGAGTGGCATTCTGTTGACGTACCCACCTTCAAGATTTTTTTTTTCCCCCCCAAAAATCAAGATAGTGAGTCTTACATAACATCACACTCCCATATTCAATCTTTCCTTTGCTAAATTCAGTTTTATTCATCGTGTACATAACAAATCAATAAATAAAAATTAGCTCTAGTCTATTTTTAAAGGCACCATTTTCACCGACCTAGCATGAAGCAAATACTACATCCCAAATAGTTGCTGTGTAGAAAAATCTGGTTCCCCACATCACCCTTCTATCATTCACGTTAACTTAGTATCTATCCCCAAGTATATCTTGAATTGATATCTATTGTTCTTAAATACAATATTACAATAAACTTTAAACACTCTTGTTTCAGAAGGAACTGCAGATGCTAGAAAATCGAAGGTAGACAAAAGTGCTGGAGAAACTCAGCTGGTGCGGCAGCATCTATGGAGCGAAGGAAATAGGCAACGTTTCGGGCCAAAACCCTTCTTCAGACTGATGTAGAGTGGGGGGGGGGGGGGGGGGGGGAGGGGCGGGAAGAAGAAAGGAAGAGGAAGAGCCAGAGGGCTGAGGGAGGGCTGAGAAGGGGAGGAGACATTAAGGGCTACCGGAAATTGGAGAAGTCAATGTTCATGCTGCTGGGGTATAAACTGCCCAAGCGAAATATGAGGTGCTGCTCCTCCAATTTCCGGTGGTGCTCACTTTGGCCATGGAGGAGGCACAGGATAGAAAGGTCAGATTCGGAATGGGAGGGGGAGTTGAAGTGCTGAGGCACCGGGAGATCAAGTAGGTTATTGCGGACCGAGCGGAGGTGTTCGGCGAAACGATCGCCAAGCCTACGCGTGGTCTCACCGATGTAGATCATTCTTACTACTTCTGAACCTGTAGTATAAATCTGGAATGTTTTACTCTAAACTTCTCCCTTAATGAAAACTGCCACAGAACACAATGTACAATAATGATTGTTTTGGGTCACATTTCTGTTCCCATGTGCAATGTTTTTAACCAGTTGAAAAGAACAGTATTCCTCCTTACCTGTACTGCAATGGTCCTCAGTAATGAGCATTGTTTATTTTCATGCTTTTTATTATTATAATTGTATTTCACACTGCCCAGCTTGTTTGATGCTCTCTTCGAACTTTCAGTCACAAAACTGTCACGAGGTATCTCAAGTATGCCTACGGCTGCTGCATTTTTATCACCTGACGGAAGCTTCATATTTTCTATTTCATTCATTACAGGATCACTCCCTCCATTAAGAGAATGAAGCTGATTATTTGAATTAGTAACAGGTATGGGAAAAACTGGGATTACTTGTGATGTGTCAGTCACAGTATTGGATGATGGATCGCCACAGAATGATGGATCGAAAACTGGTGAGCTTTCAGAAGCACTTAAGTAATGTTCGGTCATTGGATCTCTAGTCTTCAAATTATGTTCTGATGTGATGGCTGATATATAAATCATTGGATTATGCATATACCCTTCATCTGTTGAAATATTACCTCCCAGTTCACTATTGTAATGTAAATACTCTTGAGTTTGTGGTTCATTTAATGAATTTATATTTGATGTCAATATATATGAATGACCATGAGATAACGGCTTAAATTCTTTAGCAGCAGGATTGAGATGAGCCACTGGACGCAAGCTTTCAATAGAAATTTCATCTGAGTTGGTCTGTGATGTTTTTGTGCTTGCTGCTTTATCATTTCCAGTCAAATTCTCCAATTGTACTGCGTGCTTCATGAGTCCAATCACACCTTTGTTCATCACAAATCGCAACGAGCCCATCAGAAATGATTTCAAACCACCTGCCATTCGCACCACATCCTGAGCCTCTGGTGGGAAGTTTTCAAACTCGCCTACCAATAATGAGTCATCAACTTCCAGTGGACCATGTTCATTCAGAATTTGGGCAAAGTAACTAGGAGAAATGAGAGTGGAGTGACGTTATAACATATTGCGTGATGCATTCATTTGGTTTAGGATCTAACACGCATCAATACTGCAATTGTGCCATAAAGTGAAAATACTGGATCTGAACAAAATGACAATGGGTAAAATATAGATTATTTAAGGTTCAGGCTGTGCTCTGTCAGAACCTATTTCTAAACTCCAAGGTCCCATTTATTCCAAAGAAGGTGCATCAAGATTTTTTCCCTCTCTTTCATTATCAATTGATTTAAGGCACACTTCCAGTTTTTACTTTTTGATTTTGATTTCCAGCATTTTCTGTCTTCTCTATCCCATTAATACAATGTAAATGTACTTCATCTCATATTATGCATTCCCAAACGGCAACCAACAAGATTTCATCTTTAAGACTGAGTGAACACATTTTGTAGAAATTGGAATTTAAAAGGGAAGTGGATCAAAGGCAAATGAATTAATTTGAGGTCTAGATCATCCACGATAGCACAGAACTTGAATGTAGACCAGGAATTGCAGATTCTGGTTTACAAAAACAAAAACAGAGCTGGAGTAACTCAGCAGGTCGGGCAGCATTGATAAGCGATGTTTCAGGAGAGGAGATACAAAGAAATGCCGATGCTGGTTTACAAAAAAAGTCAAAATGCTGGAGTAACACAGTGGGTCAACCAGCATCTCTGGAGAACGTGGATAGGAGATGTTTCCGGTCGGAACCCTTCTTTAGACTGAGCAGACTTAAAAAAAAAATTTTTTAATTTTTTTTAAAGAGTTCGAATGGCCAGTTCCAAAGTAAATGTTTGTTCTTTCCCCCAGACTAAGCAGATCTCCAGTTCACAAAGCTCAAATGATATAACTCTCAAATGAGCTAAAACGGAAGATTAGTTTACTTTTAATGCAATACTACTCTGGCATTTCAAAAAATGCTCCCTCCAACCAAGGTGTGGTTAAATGAAATAGTACTTACTCATATAAACTTTCACGAGTTGGGTCCGAGTCATTGTCGAGTAGTTGCTGGTAACGACTACCAATTGAAATATCATCGTACATATCTTCAAATTCCTCAATTTGCTGATAAAGATAGCTTGGTACTGTAAAACCATCTGCAGAATTCATTGGCACCCTATTGGGAAAAATCACCAGCAAAGAATAAAATACAGTTAGTGTCATTAGGATACAAGAAGAGCGAAATATTCACACACAGCTTAATTATCAGCAGTTTCTATAAAATCTGATGAAATCCCACATTATGTTCACTAGAAATACAGAATTCAATTATTTCCTCTCTACCAACCTTGATTCACGGGAATAAAAATACAAATAAAGTTCTTAAACAAAATGCATAATACAATATAGTGAGACACGGAAATCAGCTACTGAGATTCAGTTCAATTTAATGAAATAGAAATAAATTTACTTCAATGAAAAGAATGGAATCAAACTGCACTCCAGTCAAGAGCACATAGTTGACCCTGGAGCATAGGTGGGTCTCCATTCACCATGGTGGGACAGAGAGAACTCCATAACTTGCACTGTTGTGAGGACAGCATTTTATGCACCATGAATCAACCAACATGACCAGTCTTTACCAAACTTCTACTGACAACCAATGTGCTTTTTAAATCAGCTTATGCTTTTCCCCGAAGGTGCCATTTAAATGCATCGAAAGGGAATCTGGAGATACTTACAGGTTGCTATCATCTGAGTTTACTTCATCATCATCCTCTTCACGAGTCCCACTTCCAAACATCCCAGATAGAATGATCACAGGCTGCAAATTAAATAGGGTTTAGTACATCCATAAAGACAAAAATACAAGGTCAAAGATCACAAATACAAAAGTCTCAGCAAGTACAGCATTACAACTTTGTTTTTCAGTAAGACAATGAGAATTAGAACAAGGTTATTTGGCCCTCAGAACCTTCTGTCATAATAGTCAAGCAGGAGTGGCCAGTGTGCGACTCGTCCTTGATTATCCTGCTGGCTTTGCAGAGGCAGCTTGAGGTATAAATGGAGTCAATGGAAGGAAGGTTGGTTCATGTGATGGTCTGGACTGCGTCCACAATTGGCTGCAATTTCTTGGGGTCTTGGATGGAGGTGTTCCCAAGCCAAGCTGTGATGCATCCCAATAAAATGCTTTCTACATTTTTCTAGAAGAGGCGCAGTTCCTCACAATTTGAGGAAGTAAAGTCAGATGCACAGTGCCCTCCATAATGTTTGGGACAGACCCATCATTTATTTATTTGCCTCTGTACTCCACAATTTGAGATTTGTAAGAGAAAAAATCACATGTGGTTAAAGTGCACATTGTCAGATTTTAATAAAGGCCACTTTTATACATTTTGATTTCACCATGTAGATTACATGATTTTTTTCTATTACAAATCTCAAATTGTGGAGCACAAAGGCAAATAAATAAATGATGAGTCTTTGTCCCAAACATTATAGAGGGCACTGTATACTCCAGTCTTGATAACTTAAAAATGAACTATTAGAAGACAGTGCTGAACTCCATAATTGAGAACAATTGTGAGATAGCCCAATAATTTGCAGGACAAATTCTTCAAAAGGAAAAGAGAGGATATTCGGCATTCGCACATGGTTACCAAAGGAGAGCAAAGTGAATATCAAATGGTGATCAATGATCAAAATGTACTAACCTTGGAATCTTTTAACTTCTTTTTTCTGTTTCGGATTTTACTTTTAAGGCCAGAATTCTGCAGGAAAACCAGATAATTCAACAATTTGCAGTAAAGAGCAGTGGAATTAAAAATTGTCATCTCACGAAGCACTTATTTTGTGTTATCTTTCAATGAATGGGAGTCCAAAAACACCCCAACCACAGACTGTTTACCCTCCTACCATCCGGGAGGCGCTACAGGTCTCTCCGTTGCCGGACCAGCAGGTCCAGGAACAGCTTCTTCCCTGCGGCGGTTACACTACTCAACACTGTACCTCGGTGACTGCCAATCACACCCCCCCCCCGGACACTCCTCCCACCAGGATTTATTAGATTTATTTATTTACTGCTCATATTTATGTCGCTCTTCTAGGGAGATGCTAACTGCATTTCGTTGTCTCTGTACTGTACACTGCACAATGACAATAAAGTTGAATCTGAATCTGAATCTGAATCTGAATCTGAAAAAGTGTAAAACATATTTTGAATAATAGTTTAATGTGCCAAAATCCTCAAATGTTGAGTGTTTCTGTTTGTTATTCCTAAGTATTAATACAACTTTGTGTCCTATCTTACTGAAAATGTGTCATTGCATGATGTAACCCAGTGATAACTACAAATAAATACAATTTGCTCACTGGAATTTTTGTTGCATTTCTGCAGTTTTATCATTTCTTAATGATCTCGGCTAAACGTAGAATCTGGAGATGTTTTGCATTTGCTTTGTCTGTTCATTGTGGAGTGATGCTGCATTTGTCATACCGATTCTGACCTGCACTGCATTGCAGAAACGAGTGTTCAGCCTCTCCTGGCTCAATTGTAAAAGAACGGTGGTAGTACAGCCCAATCACACAATTTTAAAGTGTCATCATACAGTACAAAGGACAATACAAATTAGGAACAAAATGGTCCAATCTCATGTCCTACGTTAATTCTACCAAGGTTTACATTTTTCCTTATATTGTTTCCAAATTACTATAATTTGTTCACTATTGTCAAGTCAAACTGAAATGAAAGAACAGGTGCAGAGATATGGCAAATTGAAATCACGAGACAGTGATTAAAGTGGGCGGAACCCCAGTCTGCCGAGGTCTGCCCGGGGCTTTCAAAAGGGCACACAGCACCAGAAGCCAGGAAAGAAGACGGAAGAGAATTGCGGGCGGCAAAACTTGAACAGTAAATCAAAAGAACTGTCCGAAAAGACTGCCGTGATAGCCAGAAGAGGCAAGCAGGACTGATTTTCTACAGACCCGATTGGCAGCCGGTAAGGACTGAACTCTAAATGAATTGAGCCAAAGACTGCAGCCCCAGAGACTCTGTTTAACCCTTTAATATCTGAGAAACTTGTCTGGCTAACGTGTTGATTGAGAAAGTTTGAAATGTGTGGTGTTAGTTTAAATAATTGCATTTTTAAAAATATGATAAAATGTGTTAAAAAACAGTAAAGATTCATATGATATTAAGCTAAAGAAATTGGTAACAGTAATGGGCATTATCTGTATTTTTCATCTAATGAAATGTGAAAATTATTTTTAAAAACAAAATGGCTGCTATGAGTTGGAATGTTAGAACATGTAATTTTCTGTTATTTATATTTGGTTACAGTAATGTGTATATTTTTTGCCTTTGTGTCTAAAGGTTTTTCACCTGGTAAAGACTAAAACTGCTAAAAACTGCTAAAGACTAATCTGCCAAAATAAAAGGTGGAAAAGAAGTGTTTGGTCTGAGTGAATCCAGTTCATCATTTCGGGGTAGATAAATCAAATCCCTTTCAAGCGGGGAATCTGCAAAAACATTAGAAGACTTGACAACTATAGTTCACTCAACAGTCCATTCCACACATAGCAAATGCCACAAAGTATCTTAATTTAGAAACATAGAAAATAGGAGCAAGAGTAGGCCATTCGGCCCTTCGAGCCAGCATTCAATATGATCATGGCTGATCATCCAAAATTAGTACCCCGTTCCTGCTTTATCCCCATATCCATTGATTCCGTTAGCCAATGAGCTATATCTAACTCTCTCTTGAAAACATCCAGTGAATTGGCCTCCAGTCTTCTGTGGCAGAAAATTCCACAGATTCACAACTCTCTGGGTGAAAAAGCTTTTTTTCTCATCTCAGTCCTAAATGGCTTACCCATTATTCTTACACTGTGACCCCTGATTCTGGACTCCCCCAACATCGGGAACATTTTCCTGCATCTAGCCTGTCCAATCCCTTAAGAATCGGTCATGGTGGCGCAGCAGTAGAGTTGCTGCCTTACAATGTTTGCAGCGTCGGAGACCGGGTTCGATCCCGACTACGGGATCGTCGGTGCTGTCTATACCTAATTAGTATGTTTTCCCCGTGACCACGTGGGGTTTCTCCGAGATTTTCGGTTTCCTCCCACACTTCAAAGACATACAGGTATGTAGGTTCATTGGCTTGGTGTATGTGTAAATTGTCACTATTGTGTGTAGGAAAGTGTTAATGTGCGGGATCGCTGGTCGGTGCGGACTCGGTGGGCCTGTTTCCTTGTTGTATCTCTAAACTGAAAAAAATGAAACTAAATTTTATATGTTTCTATAAGATCCCCTCTCATCTAAATTCCAGTGCATATAAGCCCAGTCGATCCATTCTTTCATCATGTCAGTGCCGCCACCCCGGGAATTAACCTGAACCTACACTGCATTCTCTCAATACCAAGAATGTCCTTCCTCAAATTAGGAGACCAAAACAGCACACAATACTCCAGGTGTGGTCTCACCAGGGCTCCGTACAACTGCAGTAGGCCCTCCTTGCTCCTATACTCAAATCCTCTCACAATGAAGGCCAACATGCCATTTGCTTTCTTCACTGCCTGCTCCACCTGCATGCTTACTTTCAGTGACTGATGTACAAGGACACCCATGTTTCGTTGCACCTCCCCTTTTCCTAATCTGACACCATTCAGATAATAATCTGCCTTCTTGTTCTTGCCTCCAAAGTGGATCACATATTTATCCACATTATACCGCATCTACCCACTCAGCCAACCTATTCAAGTCACCCTGAAGCCTCATAGCATCCTCCTCGCAGCTCATCCTGCCACCCAGCTTTGTATCATCCTCAAACTTGGAGATGTTACACTTAATTCCTTCGTCTAAATCGTTATATATTGCAAATAACTAGGGTCCCTGTTCTGAAAAGGACCCGTTAATTCCTACTCTTTGCTTCCCGATTTGATTGTCACCTTCCAAGATCATCCGAAGAATTTTACACTGACAATTCTATACTGAACATGTTGATTGTGCATCACATTTACACTTTTCTAAAACTCTGTGCCAATGATGCAGATGCATTTGAAACATTTGTGGTTCAGACTTAAAACCTAGACTAGGCTTTTATTTAAATAACGTTTTTAATATTTAAAAAGGAGTGCTGCCCTGTTCACCATATAATTTTTGATAAAATACAATAGGTGCAATGGGCTGAATGACCTATACCTGTGTCCATTTCTTATCTTGTACCCCTTGATCATTAAGTGTCCCTCAACCCATCCTAAAAGGTTGATCTGGTCATTACTCTATTTCTGTTGGTTGAAAATTATTCTGGAAATTGGCTGCCAGGTTTCCCCAGAATACAAAAATCTAATGAACTCTATATGTACCTTGGAATATCTTGAAGATAATCAGTTACTTTTAATAAATAACGTGAGATTTCTTATCAACTGATAGGAAATCTCAGATCATTTATTAATATAGTATTTACAGTGTAAATAAATCTGCTTACTTAAGCCTCTCTCATTACTTGGTTGCCTAAATCTGTCCATTTAGTTACCAGTTACTTTATCTTTTCGAAAAACTAGCTGAAGTTACCAATTATCTGAACACAATTTTACATGTCTTGCCAGGTTGGAACAGACCAATATACTTAATAATGAGCAAGATACTGTGGTAACAAAATGGTCATCTGAAAGGTAACGTTCATATTTCAACCAGATTTTATATTTTACAAAATCCCAAATGGAAAGTTTATAGGGCAAACTTGCAGATATTTCTTCATTTTCTTGTTTCTTCAATACGGTACAAGGAGCATCTAAATAAAAAGGAACAATTTTCTAAATAAATTTTCTAGAAAAAAAATCAACAAAATAGTAATATGATAAGAATCAACAATGGAACAAAATTAAATTTGCCATGTCAATATCACATTTACAGCTATGTTATATATCGCAGTTAAAATAGCTACAAAAGCTATTCACAAGGTACTTTCCTCCTTTCTGTTCCAAAAATAGTAAGAACAATGTAATTTGTATTCCCATCCATGTTACATGTATGGTCTCGGAGACTCTTTTATGATACTTCAGGTAGCATAAGGTGTTTTTTTATTTTTAAAGGGACACCACAAAAAGGAAATAATAGGCAATTCTTACAGCAGAAGTAAAAGGTTCAGCGAAGCTATGTTTGGCATGGAGTAGATGTACACCAAATGAAAAAGCTTTCCGATCCATTGACAAAACAGCAAACTTTAACACACCAATAATGAATGGAAATAAGATTGGAAAATAAATAAAGCAAGATGATCTCTTATATTGCAATCAAAATGACCTCCTGAGACTCATTATTCAACATATCCAATCAATGCAGAGTGACAACTGAGAAGGCACATAAAATGTTCATGAACTTGGCTAAGACGAAAACATGCAAAATAAAGGTGAAGTCTAAAGGGTACTGTACTTTGGTTATCAACTCAAAGCTGAGTTCTGATCTTCAGGGAGGTTTTACAGGGCTATCCACTGGAGTAACAAGGAGCAGAATGGGAGAGGGGAGAAGATTGGATAAATGTAGACTTTTCAGACTATTTCAGATACAGCCATAAATTAAAAACAAGTAAAAAGTCTGCAATATTATTTTGAATTCAGGTAACAAAAATAGGATGAAGGAGGTGTTCAAATTAGTGAAAAGGTAAATTTAAGAATAATGAGGATGCATTAGGGACTATAGACAACATTTTGAATGAGGTCCTGGGTCAAGTAGACCTGGAATCTCTTCAGAAACAAGGGGGATTGCAATCTCATTCTTTATAGTTGAGACTTCTTTCTTCATCTGTAATTATTGTGAACAATACCCTAATTCAAAACCACTTTTCCCTCTTTGCTCTTTCCACAATATTATCGAATTTCTAATTTCAAATTCAATACATTTCTTTATTTGACTGGTCATGTAATTAATGCCTTTGGTAATGTTGTAAGTACATGCACATTAATCAAATACATACCCATTGCATTAAAATATTCATCCAAAGGATTATGCAGAGAAGGGAATTGCTCTCTTTTCTCCTCCAACATCCAGATAAAGCTGCGGGCTTTTGTGGGCGATTCCTGTTTCAATTGTTCGACAATTTCCTTTGTGCTATCATACATTGTTACATCAATTTCAGATGCTTTCAGTAGGTTTAGTAAAGAGTCCAGGTCCAGTTGCTCTATGAATTTGGAATAACGAAGCATGAACAATCCTGCTGCTTCACGGCCTGCAAAAAATTTTTTACTGTGGAATAAAGCTTAAGACTGATGATCTCGTACAAATTATCTACTGGAGTCAAAGAGCTACCCAGCACAGAAACAGGACCTTCGTCCCAACTCGTTCAAGCTGACCAAATTGATTAATCAAGCTAGCCCCGCATACTTGGCCTACATCACTCCAATTGTTTCATATTCATGTAGCTGTTTTAAGTGCCTTTAAACTCTGTAATTGTACCCTCCAGTACCAGTTCCTCTGGCAGCTCATTCCATGTACGTACCACCCAGTGTATGGATATACTTGAACCTCGGCTCCCTTTTTTCATTTATCTCCTCCCACCTTAAACCGATGCCCTCTGGTTTTTGACTCCCCTATCTTGTGGAAAAGACTGATTATTCACCTTATCCAGAGGTAGTCATGTAGTCACACTGAATGGAAACCTTCCCTTTGGCGCAACTTGTCCATGCTGGCAAAGATGCCCCCCCATCTATGTTAGTCCCACCTGCCTGCATTTGACCCATATCCCTCGAAACATTTCCAATCCATGTACCTGTTCAAATGTTTTTTAAGTGCTGTTAGAGTAGCTGTCTCAACTACCTCCTCTGGCAGCTGCCCTCTGTGTAGAAAGTTGCTCCTCAGGTTGCTATTTAATTTTTCTCCTCTCACCTTAAACCTATGTCCTCTGGTTTCAAATTCCCCTACTCTGGGTCAAAGACCCTGTGCATTCACCCTATCTATTCCTCTCATGATCTTATACACATCTGTAAAATCTCCCCTTAGCCTCCTACGCTCCAAAGAATAAAATCGTAGCCTGTTCAACCGCTCCCTCTCATTTAGGCCCTCAAGTTCTGGTAACATCCTTGTAAATTTTCTCTGCATTCTTTCCAGTCTAATGGTAGGTTTAAAGTGACTGATTTAACAATCATCATGACTTTGAGCAAACCTCCAAAAACTGCAGTCAGCTGAAGCAAATATGGCTTCCTGGAGCATCCTAGGAAGACGTGATAACTTACATATTTTTTCAATTTTTCTGTTTTGGAAATGTGTCATTGTGATGTTAACAAGCACAATCATTACATTAAAATGAAACATGCTAATTACCCTCCACAATAATCATGCTTGTTATCTATGATTGCCACTTTTAATCATTTCTGAAGAAGAAATGGTAAATTACCGAAGCGTTGTGAAATGTAATTGCAATACACTTTCAACTAAATATAACCACATATGCAGACTTGGGGGTCATGATGGCATGAATATGAACACAGATGAAGGGAATTATTTTTCTCTCAATGGATGGTGCCATTAGAAACATCTGACTACTTGTGTAGCGTGCAGGCCATTCAGCCCATCGCATTCTTGCCGATCAGTGGGCACCCATCCTTATTTAATCCCACCCTCCAACACTTGGCCATAGATTTCTATGCAAAACAATCCATGTGTTCATCTACATTCTTCTGAAATGATATGCGACTGCTACCACCACTCTGACAGTGTATTCAGGTACTTATTAATCTCCAAGTAAATACAGTTCACCTCAGATCCATTCTACATCTCTCTCCC
>JAXLNO010005085.1:0-39463 GCA_038087875.1 Malacoraja senta
AACTCACGGCTTGTGGACTCACAGTTCACTCACTCACGGCTTGTGGACTCACAGTTCACTCACGGCTTGTGGACTCACAGTTGACTCACTCATGGCTTGTGGACTCAGTTCACTCGGTCACGGCTTGTGGACTCACAGTTCACTCGGTCACGGCTTGTGGACTCACAGTTCACACGGTCACGGCTTGTGGACTCACAGTTCACTCGGTCACGACTTGTGGACTCACAGTTCACAGGGTCACGGCTTATGGACTCACAGTTCACTCGGTCACGGCTTGAGGACTCACAGTTCACTCGGTGACGGATTGGGGACTCACAGTTCACTCGATCACGGCTTGTGGACTCACAGTTCACTCGGTCACGGCTTGTGGACGCACAGTTCACTCGGTCACGGCTTGTGGACTTACAGTTCACTCGGTCACGGCTAGTGGACTCACAGTTCACTCGGTCACGGCTTGAGGAGTCATAGTTCACTCGGTCACGACTTGTGGACTCACAGTTCACTCGATCACGGCTTGTGGACTCATAGTTCACTCACATGGCTTGTGGACGCAGTTCACTCACGGCTTGTGGACACAGTTCACTCAATCAGGGCTTGTGCACTCACAGTTCACTCACTCACGGCTTGTGGATTTACACTTCACTCACTCACGGCTTGTGGCCTCACAGTTCACTCACTCACGGATTGTGGCCTCACAGTTCACTCGGTCACGGCTTGTGGACTCACAGTTCACTCATTCACGGCTTGTGGACTCACAGTTCACTCGGTCACGGCTTGTGGAATCACAGTTCATTCGGTCACGGCTTGTGGACTCACAGTTCACTCGGTGACGGCTTGTGGACTCACAGTTCACTCGGTCACGGCTTGTGGATTCACAGTTCACTCGGTCACGTCTTGTGGACACACAGTTCAGTAGGTCACGGCTTGTGGACTCACAGTTCACTCGTTCACGGCTTGGGGACTCACAGTTCACTCGGTCACGGCTTGAGCACTCACATTTCACTCGGTCACAGCTTGTGGACCCACAGTTCACTCGGTCACGGCTTGTGGACTCACAGTTCACTCGGTCACGGCTTGTGAACACAGTTCCATCGGTCACGGCTTGTGGACTCACAGTTCACTTGGTCACGGCATGTGGACTCACAGTTCATACGGTCACGGCTTGTGGACTCACAGTTCACTCGGTCACGGCTTGTGGACTCACAGTTCACAGGGTCACGGCTTGTGGACTCACAGTTCACTCGGTCATGGCTTGTGGTCTCACAGTTCACTCGGTGACGGCTTGTGGATTCACAGTTTACTCGATCATGGCTGGTGGACTCACAGTTCACTCGGTCACGGCTTATGGACGCACAGTTCACTCGGTTACGGCTTGTGGACTCACAGTTCACTCGGTCACTGCTTGAGGACTCACAGTTCACTCGGTCACGACTTGTGGACTCACAGTTCACTCGGTCACGGCTTGTGGACTCATAGTTCACTCACACGGCTTGTGGACCTAGTTCACACGGCTTGTGGACACAGCACTCAATCATGGCTTGTGGACTCACAGTTCACTAACTCACGGCTTGTGGACTCACAGTTCACTCACTCACGGCTTGTGGACTCACAGTTCACTCACGGCTTGTGGACTCACTGTTCACTCGGTTACGGCTTGTGGACTCACAGTTCACTCGGTCATGGCTTGTGAACTCACAGTTCACTCGGTCACGGCTTATGGACTCACAGTTCACTAGGTGACGGCTTGTGGACTCACAGTTCACTCGGTCGCGGCTTGTGGACTCACAGTTCACTCGGGCACGGCTAGTGGACTCACTGTTCGCTCGGTCACAGCTTGTGGACTCATAGTTCACTCACACGGCTTGTGCACTCAATTCACTCACTCACGGCTTGTGGACTCACAGTTCACTCACTCACGGCTTGTGGACTCACACTTCACTCACTCACGGCTTGTGGACTCACAGTTGACTCACTCATGGCTTGTGGACTCAGTTCACTTGGTCACGGCTTGTGGACTCACAGTTCACTCGGTCACGGCTTGTGGACTCACAGTTCACACGGTCACGGCTTGTGGACTCACAGTTCACTCGGTCACGGCTTGTGGACGCACAGTTCACTCGGTCACGGCTTGTGGACTCACAGTTCACTCGGTCACGGCTTGTGGACTCACCGTTCACTCGGTCACGGCTTGAGGAGTCATAGTTCACTCGGTCACGACTTGTGGACTCACAGTTCACTCGATCACGGCTTGTGGACTCATAGTTCATTCACATGGCTTGTGGACGCAGTTCACTCACGGCTTGTGGACACAGTTCACTCAATCATGGCTTGTGCACTCACAGTTCACTCACTCACGGCTTGTGGACTCACAGTTCACTCACTCACGGCATGTGGATTTACACTTCACTCACTCACGGTTTGTGGCCTCACAGTTCACTTACTCACGGATTGTGGCCTCACAGTTCACTCGGTCACGGCTTGTGGACTCACAGTTCACTCACTCACGGCTTGTGGACTCACAGTTCACTCGGTCACGTCTTGTGGACTCACAGTTCACTCGGTCATGGTTTGTGGACTCACAGTTCACTCGGTCACGGCTTGTGGACTCACAGTTCACTCGGTCACAGCTTGTTGACTCGCTGTTCACTCGGTCACAGCTTGTGAACTCACAGTTCACTCGGTCAAGGCTTGTGGACTCACAGTTCACTCGGTCACGGCTTGTGGACTCACAGTTCACTCGGTCACGGCTTGTGGATTCACAGTTCACTCGGTCACGTCTTGTGGACTCACAGTTCAGTAGGTCACGGCTTGTGGACTCACAGTTCACTCGGTCACGGCTTGGGGACTCACAGTTCACTCGGTCACGGCTTGTGGACTCACATTTCACTCGGTCACAGCTTGTGGACCCACAGGTCACTCGGACATGGCTTGTGGACTCACAGTTCACTCAGTCACTGCTTGTGAACACAGTTCCATCGGTCACAGCTTGTCGACTCACAGTTCACTTGGTCACGGCATGTGGACTCACAGTTCACACGGTCACGGCTTGTGGACTCACAGTTCACAGGGTCACGGCTTGTGGACTCACAGTTCACTCGGTCATGGCTGGTGGTCTCACAGTTCATTCGGTGACGGCTTGTGGATTCACAGTTCACTCGATCATGGCTGGTGGACTCACAGTTCACTCGGTCACGGCTTGTGGACGCTCAGTTCACTCGGTTACGGCTTGTGGACTCACAGTTCACTCGGTCACTGCCTGAGGACTCACAGTTCACTCGGTCACGACTTGTGGACTCACAGTTCACTCGGTCACGGCTTGTGGACTCATAGTTCACTCACACGGCTTGTGGACGCAGTTCACACGGCTTGTGGACACAGCACTCAATCATGGCTTGTGGACTCACAGTTCACTCACTCACGGCTTGTGGACTCACAGTGCACTAACTCACGGCTTGTGGACTCACAGTTCACTCACTCACGGCTTGTGGACTCACAGCTCACTCACGGCTTGTGGACTCACTGTTCACTCGGTCACGGCTTGTGGACTCACAGTTCACTCGGTCATGGCTTGTGAACTCACAGTTCACTCGGTCACGGCTTGTGGACTCACAGTTCACTAGGTCACGGCTTGTGGACTCACAGTTCACTCGGTCGCGGCTTGTGGACTCACAGTTCACTCGGTCACGGCTAGTGGACTCACTGTTCACTCGGTCACAGCTTGTGGACTCATAGTTCACTCACACGGCTTGTGCACTCAGTTCACTCACTCACGGCTTGTGGACTCACAGTTCACTCACTCACGGCTTGTGGACTCACATTTCACTCACTCACGGCTTGTGGACTCACAGTTGACTCACTCATGGACTCAGTTCACTCGGTCACGACTTGTGGACTCACAGTTCACTCGGTCACGGATTGTGGACTCACAGTTCACACGGTCACGGCTTGTGGACTCACAGTTCACTCGGTCACGGCTTGTGGACTCACCGTTCACTCGGTCACGGCTTGAGGAGTCATAGTTCACTCGGTCACGACTTGTGGACTCACAGTTCACTCGATCACGGCTTGTGGACTCATAGTTCACTCACATGGCTTGTGGAGGCAGTTCACTCACGGCTTGTGGACACTGTTCACTCAATCATGGCTTGTGCACTCACAGTTCACTCACTCACGGCTTGTGGACTCACAGTTCACTCACTCACGGCATGTGTATTTACACTTCACTCACTCGGCTTGTGCACTCAGTTCACTCACTCACGGCTTGTGGACTCACAGTTCACTCACTCACGGCTTGTGGACTCACAGTTGACTCACTCATGGACTCAGTTCACTCGGTCACGACTTGTGGACTCACAGTTCACTCGGTCACGGATTGTGGACTCACAGTTCACTCGGTCACGGATTGTGGACTCACAGTTCACTCGGTCACGGCTTGTGGACTCACATTTCACTCGGTCACAGCTTGTGGACCCACAGGTCACTCGGACATGGCTTGTGGACTCACAGTTCACTCAGTCACTGCTTGTGAACACAGTTCCATCGGTCACAGCTTGTCGACTCACAGTTCACTAGGTCACGGCATGTGGACTCACAGTTCACACGGTCACGGCTTGTGGACTCACAGTTCACAGGGTCACGGCTTGTGGACTCACAGTTCACTCGGTCATGGCTGGTGGTCTCACAGTTCACTCGGTGACGGCTTGTGGATTCACAGTTCACTCGATCATGGCTGGTGGACTCACAGTTCACTCGGTCACGGCTTGTGGACGCTCAGTTCACTCGGTTACGGCTTGTGGACTCACAGTTCACTCGGTCACTGCCTGAGGACTCACAGTTCACTCGGTCACGACTTGTGGACTCACAGTTCACTCGGTCACGGCTTGTGGACTCATAGTTCACTCACACGGCTTGTGGACGCAGTTCACACGGCTTGTGGACACAGCACTCAATCATGGCTTGTGGACTCACAGTTCACTCACTCACGGCTTGTGGACTCACAGTTCACTAACTCACGGCTTGTGGACTCACAGTTCACTCACTCACGGCTTGTGGACTCACAGCTCACTCACGGCTTGTGGACTCACTGTTCACTCGGTCACGGCTTGTGGACTCACAGTTCACTCGGTCATGGCTTGTGAACTCACAGTTCACTCGGTCACGGCTTGTGGACTCACAGTTCACTAGGTCACGGCTTGTGGACTCACAGTTCACTCGGTCGCGGCTTGTGGACTCACAGTTCACTCGGTCACGGCTAGTGGACTCACTGTTCACTCGGTCACAGCTTGTGGACTCATAGTTCACTCACACGGCTTGTGCACTCAGTTCACTCACTCACGGCTTGTGGACTCACAGTTCACTCACTCACGGCTTGTGGACTCACATTTCACTCACTCACGGCTTGTGGACTCACAGTTGACTCACTCATGGACTCAGTTCACTCGGTCACGACTTGTGGACTCACAGTTCACTCGGTCACGGATTGTGGACTCACAGTTCACACGGTCACGGCTTGTGGACTCACAGTTCACTCGGTCACGGCTTGTGGACTCACCGTTCACTCGGTCACGGCTTGAGGAGTCATAGTTCACTCGGTCACGACTTGTGGACTCACAGTTCACTCGATCACGGCTTGTGGACTCATAGTTCACTCACATGGCTTGTGGAGGCAGTTCACTCACGGCTTGTGGACACAGTTCACTCAATCATGGCTTGTGCACTCACAGTTCACTCACTCACGGCTTGTGGACTCACAGTTCACTCACTCACGGCATGTGGATTTACACTTCACTCACTCACGGCTTCAGTAGGTCACGGCTTGTGGACTCACAGTTCACTCGGTCACGGCTTGGGGACTCACAGTTCACTCGGTCACGGCTTGTGGACTCACATTTCACTCGGTCACAGCTTGTGGACCCACAGGTCACTCGGACATGGCTTGTGGACTCACAGTTCACTCAGTCACTGCTTGTGAACACAGTTCCATCGGTCACAGCTTGTCGACTCACAGTTCACTTGGTCACGGCATGTGGACTCACAGTTCACACGGTCACGGCTTGTGGACTCACAGTTCACAGGGTCACGGCTTGTGGACTCACAGTTCACTCGGTCATGGCTGGTGGTCTCACAGTTCATTCGGTGACGGCTTGTGGATTCACAGTTCACTCGATCATGGCTGGTGGACTCACAGTTCACTCGGTCACGGCTTGTGGACGCTCAGTTCACTCGGTTACGGCTTGTGGACTCACAGTTCACTCGGTCACTGCCTGAGGACTCACAGTTCACTCGGTCACGACTTGTGGACTCACAGTTCACTCGGTCACGGCTTGTGGACTCATAGTTCACTCACACGGCTTGTGGACGCAGTTCACACGGCTTGTGGACACAGCACTCAATCATGGCTTGTGGACTCACAGTTCACTCACTCACGGCTTGTGGACTCACAGTGCACTAACTCACGGCTTGTGGACTCACAGTTCACTCACTCACGGCTTGTGGACTCACAGCTCACTCACGGCTTGTGGACTCACTGTTCACTCGGTCACGGCTTGTGGACTCACAGTTCACTCGGTCATGGCTTGTGAACTCACAGTTCACTCGGTCACGGCTTGTGGACTCACAGTTCACTAGGTCACGGCTTGTGGACTCACAGTTCACTCGGTCGCGGCTTGTGGGCTCACAGTTCACTCGGTCACGGCTAGTGGACTCACTGTTCACTCGGTCACAGCTTGTGGACTCATAGTTCACTCACACGGCTTGTGCACTCAGTTCACTCACTCACGGCTTGTGGACTCACAGTTCACTCACTCACGGCTTGTGGACTCACATTTCACTCACTCACGGCTTGTGGACTCACAGTTGACTCACTCATGGACTCAGTTCACTCGGTCACGACTTGTGGACTCACAGTTCACTCGGTCACGGATTGTGGACTCACAGTTCACACGGTCACGGCTTGTGGACTCACAGTTCACTCGGTCACGGCTTGTGGACTCACCGTTCACTCGGTCACGGCTTGAGGAGTCATAGTTCACTCGGTCACGACTTGTGGACTCACAGTTCACTCGATCACGGCTTGTGGACTCATAGTTCACTCACATGGCTTGTGGAGGCAGTTCACTCACGGCTTGTGGACACTGTTCACTCAATCATGGCTTGTGCACTCACAGTTCACTCACTCACGGCTTGTGGACTCACAGTTCACTCACTCACGGCATGTGTATTTACACTTCACTCACTCGGCTTGTGCACTCAGTTCACTCACTCACGGCTTGTGGACTCACAGTTCACTCACTCACGGCTTGTGGACTCACAGTTGACTCACTCATGGACTCAGTTCACTCGGTCACGACTTGTGGACTCACAGTTCACTCGGTCACGGATTGTGGACTCACAGTTCACTCGGTCACGGATTGTGGACTCACAGTTCACTCGGTCACGGCTTGTGGACTCACATTTCACTCGGTCACAGCTTGTGGACCCACAGGTCACTCGGACATGGCTTGTGGACTCACAGTTCACTCAGTCACTGCTTGTGAACACAGTTCCATCGGTCACAGCTTGTCGACTCACAGTTCACTAGGTCACGGCATGTGGACTCACAGTTCACACGGTCACGGCTTGTGGACTCACAGTTCACAGGGTCACGGCTTGTGGACTCACAGTTCACTCGGTCATGGCTGGTGGTCTCACAGTTCACTCGGTGACGGCTTGTGGATTCACAGTTCACTCGATCATGGCTGGTGGACTCACAGTTCACTCGGTCACGGCTTGTGGACGCTCAGTTCACTCGGTTACGGCTTGTGGACTCACAGTTCACTCGGTCACTGCCTGGAGGACTCACAGTTCACTCGGTCACGACTTGTGGACTCACAGTTCACTCGGTCACGGCTTGTGGACTCATAGTTCACTCACACGGCTTGTGGACGCAGTTCACACGGCTTGTGGACACAGCACTCAATCATGGCTTGTGGACTCACAGTTCACTCACTCACGGCTTGTGGACTCACAGTTCACTAACTCACGGCTTGTGGACTCACAGTTCACTCACTCACGGCTTGTGGACTCACAGCTCACTCACGGCTTGTGGACTCACTGTTCACTCGGTCACGGCTTGTGGACTCACAGTTCACTCGGTCATGGCTTGTGAACTCACAGTTCACTCGGTCACGGGCTTGTGGACTCACAGTTCACTAGGTCACGGCTTGTGGACTCACAGTTCACTCGGTCGCGGCTTGTGGACTCACAGTTCACTCGGTCACGGCTAGTGGACTCACTGTTCACTCGGTCACAGCTTGTGGACTCATAGTTCACTCACACGGCTTGTGCACTCAGTTCACTCACTCACGGCTTGTGGACTCACAGTTCACTCACTCACGGCTTGTGGACTCACATTTCACTCACTCACGGCTTGTGGACTCACAGTTGACTCACTCATGGACTCAGTTCACTCGGTCACGACTTGTGGACTCACAGTTCACTCGGTCACGGATTGTGGACTCACAGTTCACACGGTCACGGCTTGTGGACTCACAGTTCACTCGGTCACGGCTTGTGGACTCACCGTTCACTCGGTCACGGCTTGAGGAGTCATAGTTCACTCGGTCACGACTTGTGGACTCACAGTTCACTCGATCACGGCTTGTGGACTCATAGTTCACTCACATGGCTTGTGGAGGCAGTTCACTCACGGCTTGTGGACACAGTTCACTCAATCATGGCTTGTGCACTCACAGTTCACTCACTCACGGCTTGTGGACTCACAGTTCACTCACTCACGGCATGTGGATTTACACTTCACTCACTCACGGCTTGTGGCCTCACAGTTCACTCACTCACGGATTGTGGCCTCACAGTTCACTCGGTCACGGCTTGTGGACTCACAGTTCACTCACTCACGGCTTGTGGACTCACAGTTCACTAGGTCACGGCTTGTGGACTCACAGTTCACTCGGTCACGGCGTGTGGACTCACAGTTCACTCGGTCACGGCTTGTGAACACAGTTACATCGGTCACACCTTGTGGACTCACAGTTCACTTGGTCACGGCATGTGGACTCACAGTTCACACGGTCACGGCTTGTGGACTCACAGTTCACTCGGTCACGGCTTGTGGACTCACAGTTCACAGGGTCACGGCTTGTGGACTCACAGTTCACTCGGTCATGGCTGGTGGTCTCACAGTTCACTCGGTGACGGCTTGTGGATTCACAGTTCACTCGATCATGGCTGGTGGACTCACAGTTCACTCGGTCACGGCTTGTGGACGCACAGTTCACTCGGTTACGGCTTGTGGACTCACAGTTCACTCGGTCACGGCTTGAGGGACTCACAGTTCACTCGGTCACGACTTGTGGACTCACAGTTCACTCGGTCACGACTTGTGGACTCATAGTTCACTCACACGGCTTGTGGACGCAGTTCACTCACGGCTTGTGGGCACAGCACTCAATCACGGCTTGTGGATTCACAGTTCACTCACTCACGGCTTGTGGACTCACAGTTCACTAACTCACGGCTTGTGGACTCACAATTCACTCACTCACGGCTTGTGGACTCACAGTTCACTCACTCATGGCTTGTGGACACACAGTTCACTTGGTCACGGCTTGTGGACTCACAGTTCACTCGGTCACGGCTTGTGGAATCACAGTTCACTCGGTCATGGCTTGTGGACTCACAGTTCACTCGGTCACGGCTTGTCGACTCACTGTTCACTCGATCACGACTTGTGGACTCAGTTCACTCACATGGCTTGTGGACGCAGTTCACTCACGGCTTGTGGACTGTTCATTCAATCATGGCTTGTGGACTCAGTTCACTCACTCACGGCTTGTGGACTCACTGTTCACTCACTCACGGCTTGTGGACTCACAGTTTACTCGGTCACGGCTTGTGGACTCACAGTTCATTCGGGCACATCTTGTGGACTCACAGTTCACTCGGTGACGGCTTGTGGACTCACAGTTCACTCAGTCACGGCTTTTGGACTCACAGTTCACTCGGTCACGTCTTGTGGACACAGTTCACTCGGTCACGGCTTGTGGACTCACAGTTCACTCGGTCATGGCTTGTGGACTCACAGTTCACATGGTCACGGCTTGTGGACTCACAGTTCACACGGTCACGGCTTGTGGACTCATAGTTCGCTCACACGGCTTGTGGACGCAGTTCACTCACGGCTTGTGGACACAGCACTCAATCATTGCTTGTGCACTCACAGTTCACACACTCACGACTTGTGGACTCATAGTTCACTCATTCACGGCTTGTGGACTCACAGTTCTCTCGCTCACGGCTTGTGGACTCACAGTTCACTCGGTCACGGCTTGCGGACTCACAGTTCACTCGGTCACGGCTTGTGGTTTCACAGTTCACTCGGTCACGGCTTGTGGACTCACAGTTCACTCGGGCACGGCTTGTGGACTCACAGTTCACTCGGTCACGGCTTGTGGACTCATAGTTCACTCAAACTGCTTGTGGACGCAGTTCACTCACGGCTTGTGGACACAGTTCACTCGGTCACGACTTGTGGACTCACAGTTCACTCACTCACGGCTTGTGGACACAGTTCACTCACTCACGGCTTGTGGACTCACAGTTCACTCGGTCATGTCTTGAGGTGTCATAGTTCACTCGGTCACGACTTGTGGACTCAGTTCACTCGATCACGGCTTGTGGACTCATAGTTCACTCACATGGCTTGTGGACGCAGTTCACTCACGGCTTGTGGACACAGTTCACTCAATCATGGCTTGTGCACTCACAGTTCACTCACTCACGGCTTGTGGACTCACAGTTCACTCACTCACGGCTTGTGGATTTACACTTCACTCACTCACGGCTTGTGGCCTCACAGTTCACTCACTCACGGATTGTGGCCTCACAGTTCACTCGGTCACGGCTTGTGGACTCACAGTTCACTCGGTCACGGCTTGTGGACACAGTTCACTCGGTCACGTCTTGTGGACTCACAGTTCACTCGGTCACGGTTTGTGGACTCACAGTTCACTCGGTCACCGCTTGTGGACTCACAGTTCAATCGGTCACAGCTTGTGGACACGCTGTTCACTCGGTCATGTCTTGTGGACTCACAGTTCACTCGGTCACGGCTTGTGGACTCACAGTTCACTCGGTCACGGCTTGTGGACTCACAGTTCACTCGGTCACGGCTTGTGGATTCACAGTTCACTCGGTCACGTCTTGTGGACTCACAGTTCAGTAGGTCACGGCTTGTGGACTCACAGTTCACTCGGTCACGGCTTGGGGACTCACAGTTCACTCGGTCACGGCTTGTGGACTCACATTTCACTCGGTCACAGCTTGTGGACCCACAGTTCACTCGGTCACGGCTTGTGGACTCACAGTTCACTCGGTCATGGCTTGTGAACACAGTTCCATCGGTCACGGCTTGTGGACTCACAGTTCACTTGGTCATGGCATGTGGACTCACAGTTGACACGGTCACGGCTTGTGGACTCACAGTTCACTCGGTCATGGTTGTGGTCTCACAGTTCACTCGGTGACCACTTGTGGATTCACAGTTCACTCGATCATGGCTGGTGGATTCACAGTTCACTCGGTCACGCTTGTGGACGCACAGTTCACTCGGTTACGGCTTGTGGACTCACAGTTCACTCGGTCACGACATGAGGACTCACAGTTCACTCGGTCACGACTTGTGGACTCACAGTTCACTCGGTCACGGCTTGTGGACTCATAGTTCACTCACACGGCTTGTGGACGCAGTTCACTCACGGCTTGTGGACACAGCACTCAATCATGGCTTGTGGACTCACAGTTCACTCACTCACGGCTTGTGGACTCACAGTTCACTAACTCACGGCTTGTGGACTCACAGTTCACTCACTCACGGCTTGTGGACGCACAGTTCACTCACGGCTTGTGGACTCACTGTTCACTCGGTCACGGCTTGTGGACTCACAGTTCACTCGGTCATGGCTTGTGAACTCACAGTACACTCGGTCACGGCTTGTGGACTCACAGTTCACTAGATCACGGCTTGTGGACTCACAGTTCACTCGGTCGCGGCTTGTGGACTCACAGTTCACTCGGTCACGGCTAGTGGACTCACTGTTCACTCGGTCACAGTTTGTGGACATAGTTCACTCACACAGCTTGTGCACTCAGTTCACTCACTCACGGCTTGTGGACTCACAGTTCACTCACTCACGGCTTGTGGACTCACACTTCACTCACTCACGGCTTGTGGACTCACAGTTGACTCACTCATGGCTTGTGGACTCAGTTCACTCAGTCACGGCTTGTGGACTCACAGTTCACTCGGTCACGGCTTGTGGACTCACAGTTCACACGGTCATGGCTTGTGGTCTCACAGTTCACTCGGTAACGACTTGTGGAATCACAGTTCACAGGGTCACGGCTTGTGGACTCACCGTTCACTCGGTCACGGCTTCTGGACTCACAGTTCACTCGGTGACGGATTGTGGACGCACAGTTCACTCGATCACGGCTTGTGGACTCACAGTTCACTCGGTCACGGCTTGTGGACGCACAGTTCACTCGGTCACGGCTTGTGGACTCACAGTTCACTCGGTCACGGCTTGTGGACTCACAGTTCACTCGGTCACGGCTTGAGGAGTCGTAGTTCACTCGGTCACGACTTGTGGACTCACAGTTCACTCGATCACGGCTTGTGGACTCATAGTTCACTCACATGGCTTGTGGACGCAGTTCACTCACGGCTTGTGGACACAGTTCACTCAATCATGGCTTGTGCACTCACAGTTCACTCACTCACGGCTTGTGGACTCACAGATCACTCACTCACGGCATGTGGATTTACACTTCACTCACTCACGGCTTGTGGCTTCACAGTTCACTCACTCACGGCTTGTGGACTCACAGTTCACTAGGTCACGGCTTGTGGACTCACAGTTCTCTCGGTCAAGGCGTGTGGACTCACAGTTCACTCGGTCACGGCTTGTGGACTCACAGTTCACTCGGTCACGTCTTGTGGACTCACAGTTCAGTAGGTCACGGCTTGTGGACTCACAGTTCACTCGGTCACGGCTTGGGGACTCACAGTTCACTCGGTCACGGCTTGTGGAATCGCAGTTCACTCGGTCATGGCTTGTGGACTCACAGTTCACTCGGTCACGGCTTGTGGACTCACTGTTCACTCGATCACGACGTGGACTCAGTTCACTCACACGGCTTGTGGACGCAGTTCACTCACGGCTTGTGGACTGTTCATTCAATCATGGCCTGTGGACACAGTTCACTCACTCACGGCTTGTGGACTCACAGTTCACTCGGTCACGGCTTGTGGACTCACAGTTCACTCGGTCACGGCTTCTGGACTCACAGTTCACTCACTCACGGCTTGTGGACTCACAGTTCACTAGGTCACGGCTTGTGGACTCACAGTTCACTCGGTCACGGCTTCTGGACTCACAGTTCACTCACTCACGGCTTGTGGACTCACAGTTCACTAGGTCACGGCTTGTGGACTCACAGTTCACTCGGTCACGGCGTGTGGACTCACAGTTCACTCGGTCACGGCTTGTGGACTCACAGTTCACTCGGTCACGTCTTGTGGACTCACAGTTCACTCAATCACGGTTTGTGGACTCACAGTTCACTCGGTCACGGCTTGTGGACTCACAGTTCACTCGGTCACAGCTTGTGGACTCGCTGTTCACTCGGTCACGGCTTGTGGACTCACAGTTCACTCGGTCATGGCTGGTGGCCTCACCAGTTCACTCGGTCAAGGCTTGTGGACTCACAGTTCACTCGGTCACGGCTTGTGGATTCACAGTTCACTCGGTCACGTCTTGTGGACTCACAGTTCAGTAGGTCACGGCTTGTGGACTCACAGTTCACTCGGTCACGGCTTGGGGACTCACAGTTCACTCGGTCACGGCTTGTGGACTCACATTTCACTCGGTCACAGCTTGTGGACCCACAGTTCACTCGGACACGGCTTGTGGACTCACAGTTCACTCGGTCACGGCTTGTGAACACAGTTCCATCGGTCACGGCTTGTGGACTCAGTTCACTTGGTCACGGCATGTGGACTCACAGTTCACACGGTCACGGCTTGTGGACTCACAGTTCACTCGGTCACGGCTTGTGGACACAGTTCACAGGATCACGGCTTGTGGACTCACAGTTCACTCGGTCATGGCTTGTGGTCTCACAGTTCACTCGGTGACGGCTTTGGGATTCACAGTTCACTCGATCATGGCTGGTGGACTCAAAGTTCACTCGGTCACGGCTTGTGGACGCACAGTTCACTCGGTTACGGCTTGTGGACTCACAGTTCGTTCGGTCACGGCTTGAGGACTCACAGTTCACTCGGTCACGACTTGTGGACTCACAGTTCACTCGGTCACGGCTTGTGGACTCATAGTTCACTCACACGGCTTGTGGACGCAGTTCACTCACGGCTTGTGGACACAGCACTCAATCATGGCTTGTGGACTCACAGTTCACTCACTCACGGCTTGTGGACTCACAGTTCACTAACTCACGGCTTGTGGACACACAGTTCAATTGGTCACGGCTTGTGGACTCACAGTTCACTCGGTCACGGCTTGGGGACTCACAGTTCACTCGGTCACGGCTTGTGGACTCACAGTTCACTCGGTCACGTCTTGTGGACTCACAGTTCACTCAGTCACGGTTTGTGGACTCACAGTTCACTCGGTCACGGCTTGTGGACTCACAGTTCACTCGATCACAGCTTGTGGACTCGCTGTTCACTCGGTCACGGCTTGTGGACTCACAGTTCACTCGGTCAAGGCTTGTGGACTCACAGTTCACTCGGTCACGGCTTGTGGATTCACAGTTCACTCGGTCACGTCTTGTGGACTCACAGTTCAGTAGGTCACGGTTTGTGGACTCACAGTTCACTCGGTCACGGCTTGGGGACTCACAGTTCACTCGGTCACGGCTTGTGGACTCACATTTCAGTCGGTCACAGCTTGTGGACACAGTTCACTCGGTCACGGCTTGTGGATTCACAGTTCACTCGGTCACGTCTTGTGGACTCACAGTTCAGTAGGTCACGGTTTGTGGACTCACAGTTCACTCGGTCACGGCTTGGGGACTCACAGTTCACTCGGTCACGGCTTGTGGACTCACATTTCACTCGGTCACAGCTTGTGGACCCACAGTTCACTCGGTCACGGCTTGTGGAATCACAGTTCACTCGGTCACGGCTTGTGAACACAGTTCCATCGGTCACGGCTTGTGGACTCAGTTCACTTGGTCACGGCATGTGGACTCACGGTTCACACGGTCACGGCTTGTGGACTCACAGTTCACTCGGTCACGGCTTGTGGACACAGTTCACAGGATCACGGCTTGTGGACTCACAATTCACTCGGTCATGGCTTGTGGTCTCACAGTTCACTCGGTGACGGCTTGTGGATTCACAGTTCCCTCGATCATGGCTGGTGGACTCACAGTTCACTCGGTCACGGCTTGTGGACGCACAGTTCACTCGGTTACGGCTTGTGGACTCACAGTTCGTTCGGTCGCGGCTTGAGGACTCACAGTTCACTCGGTCACGACTTGTGGACTCACAGTTCACTCGGTCACGGCTTGTGGACTCATAGTTCACTCACACGGCTTGTGGACGCAGTTCACTCACGGCTTGCGGACACAGCACTCAATCATGGCTTGTGGACTCACAGTTCACTCACTCACGGCTTGTGGACTCACAGTGTACTCGGTCACGGCTTGTGGACTCACAGTTCATTCGGGCACGTCTTGTGGACTCACAGTTCACTCGGTCACGGCTTGTTGACTCGCAGTTCACTCAGTCACGGCTTTTGGACTCACAGTTCACTCGGTCACGTCTTGTGGACACAGTTCACTCTGTCACGGCTTGTGGACTCACAGTTCACTCGGTCACGGCTTGTGGACTCACAGTTCACTCACACGGCTTGTGGACGCAGTTCACTCACGGCTTGTGGACACAGCACTCAATCATGGCTTGTGCACTCCCAGGTCACTCACTCACGGCTTGTGGACTTCCAGTTCACTCACGGCTTGTGGACTCACAGTTCACTCACGGCTTGTGGACTCACAATTCATGGTCACGGCTTGTGTACTCACAATTCACTCGGTCACGCCTTGTGAACTCACAGTTCACTCGATCACGGCTTGTGGACTCACAGTTCACTCAGTCACGGCTTGTGGACTCACAGTTCACTCGGTCACGGCTTGTGGACTCACAGTTCACCCGGTGACGGCTTGTGGACTCACAGTTCACTCGGTCACGGCTTGTGGACTCATAGTTCACTCACACGGCTTGTGGACGCAGTTCACTCACGGCTTGTGGACACAGCACTCAATCATGGCTTGTGCACTCACAGTTCACACACTCACGACTTGTGGACTCACAGTTCACTCACGGCTTGTGGGCTCACAGTTCACTCACTCACGGCTTGTGGACTCACAGTTCACTCACTCACGGCTTGTGGACTCACAGTTCTCTCGCTCATGGCTTGTGGACTCACAGTTCACTCGGTCACGGCTTGCGGACTCACAGTTCACTCGGTCACGGCTTGTGGTTTCACAGTTCACTCGGTCACGGCTTGTGGACGCAGTCACGGCTTGTGGACTCACAGTTCACTCGGGCACGGCTTGTGGACTCACAGTTCACTCGGTCACGGCTTGTGGGCTCATAGTTCACTCAGACTGCTTGTGGACGCAGTTCACTCACGGCTTGTGGACACAGTTCACTCGGTCACGACTTGTGGACTCACAGTTCACTCACTCACGGCTTGTGGACTCACAGTTCACTCACTCACGGCTTGTGGACTCACAGTTCACTCGGTCATGTCTTGAGGAGTCATAGTTCACTCGGTCACGACTTGTGGACTAACAGTTCACTCGATCACGGCTTGTGGACTCATAGTTCACTCACATGGCTTGTGGACGCAGTTCACTCACGGCTTGTGGACACAGTTCACTAGGTCACGGCTTGTGGACTCACAGTTCACTCGGTCACGGCTTGCGGACTCACAGTTCACTCGGTCACAGCTTGTAGACTCGCTGTTCACTCGGTCATGTCTTGTGGACTCACAGTTCCGTCGGTCACGGCTTGTGGACTCACAGTTCACTTGGTCATGGCATGTGGACTCACAGTTCACACGGTCACGGCTTGTGGACTCACAGTTCACTCGGTCACGGCTTGTGGACTCACAGTTCACAGGGTCACGGCTTGTGGACTCACAGGGCACTCGGTCATGGCTTGTGGTCTCACAGTTCACTCGGTGACGGCTTGTGGATTCACAGTTCACTCGATCATGGCTGGTGGACTCACAGTTCACTCGGTCACGGCTTGTGGACGCACAGTTCACTCGGTTACGGCTTGTGGACTCACAGTTCACTCGGTCACGGCTTGAGGACTCACAGTTCACTCGGTCACGACTTGTGACTCACAGTTCACTCGGTCACGGCTTGTGGACTCATAGTTCACTCACGCGGCTTGTGGACGCAGTTCACTCACGGCTTGTGGACACAGCACTCAATCATGGCTTGTGCACTCACAGTTCACTCACTCACGGCTTGTGGACTCACAGTTCACTAACTCACGGCTTGTGGACTCACAGTTCACTCACTCACGGCTTGTGGACTCACAGTTCACTCACGGCTTGTGTACTCACTGTTCACTCGGTCACGGCTTGTGGACTCACAGTTCACTCGGTCATGGCTTGTGAACTCACAGTTCACTCGGTCACGGCTTGTGGACTCACAGTTCACTAGATCACGGCTTGTGGACTCACAGTTCACTCGGTCGTGGCTTGCGGACTCACAGTTCACTCGGTCACGGCTAGTGGACTCACAGTTCACTCGGTCACGACTTGTGGAATCACAGTTCATAGGGTCACGGCTTGTGGACTCACCGTTCACTCGGACACGGCTTGTGGACTCACAGTTCACTCGCTGACGGATTGTGGACTCACAGTTCACTCGATCACGGCTTGTGGACTCACAGTTCACTTCGTCACGGCTTGTGGACGCACAGTTCACTCGGTCACGGCTTGTGGACTCACAGTTCACTCGGTCACGGCTTGTGGACTCACAGTTCACTCGGTCACGGCTTGAGGAGTCGTAGTTTACTCGGTCACGACTTGTGGACTCACAGTTCACTCGATCACGGCTTGTGGACTCATAGTTCATTCACATGGCTTGTGGACGCAGTTCACTCACGGCTTGTGGACACAGTTCACTCATTCATGGCTTGTGCACTCACAGTTCACTCACTCATGGCTTGTGGACTCACAGTTCACTCACTCACGGCATGTGGATTTACACTTCACTCACTCACGGCTTGTGGCCTCACAGTTCACTCACTCACGGATTGTGGCCTCACATTTCACTCGGTCACGGCTTGTGGACTCACAGTTCACTCACTCACGGCTTGTGGACTCACAGTTCACTAGGTCACGGCTTGTGGACTCACAGTTCACTCGGTCACGGCGTGTGGACTCACAGTTCACTCGATCATGGCTGGTGGACTCACAGTTCACTCGGTCACGGCTTGTGGACGCACAGTTCACTCGGTTACGGCTTGTGGACTCACAGTTCACTCGGTCACGGCTTGAGGACTCACAGTTCACTCGGTCACGACTTGTGGACTCACAGTTCACTCGGTCACGGCTTGTGGACTCATAGTTCACTCACGCGGCTTGTGGACGCAGTTCACTCACGGCTTGTGGACACAGCACTCAATCATGGCTTGTGCACTCACAGTTCACTCACTCACGGCTTGTGGACTCACAGTTCACTAACTCACGGCTTGTGGACTCACAGTTCACTCACTCACGGCTTGTGGACTCACAGTTCACTCACGGCTTGTGTACTCACTGTTCACTCGGTCACGGCTTGTGGACTCATAGTTCACTAGATCACGGCTTGTGGACTCACAGTTCACTCGGTCGCGGCTTGTGGACTCACAGTTCACTCGGTCACGGCTAGTGGACTCACAGTTCACTCGGTCACGACTTGTTAAATCACAGTTCATAGGGTCACGGCTTGTGGACTCACCGTTCACTCGGTCACGGCTTGTGGACTCACAGTTCACTCGCTGACGGATTGTGGACTCACAGTTCACTCGATCACGGCTTGTGGACTCACAGTTCACTTCGTCACGGCTTGTGGACGTACAGTTCACTCGGTCACGGCTTGTGGACTCACAGTTCACTCGGTCACGGCTTGTGGACTCACAGTTCACTCGGTCACGGCTTGAGGAGTCGTAGTTTACTCGGTCACGACTTGTGGAACAGTTCACTCGATCACGACTTGTGGACTCATAGTTCACTCACATGGCTTGTGGACGCAGTTCACTCACGGCTTGTGGACACAGTTCACTCATTCATGGCTTGTGCACTCACAGTTCACTCACTCATGGCTTGTGGACTCACAGTTCACTCACTCACGGCATGTGGATTTACACTTCACTCACTCACGGCTTGTGGCCTCACAGTTCACTCACTCACGGATTGTGGCCTCACATTTCACTCGGTCACGGCTTGTGGACTCACAGTTCACTCACTCACGGCTTGTGGACTCACAGTTCACTAGGTCACGGCTTGTGGACTCACAGTTCACTCGGTCACGGCGTGTGGACTCACAGTACACTCGGTCACGGCTTGTGGACTCACAGTTCACTCGGTCACGTCTTGTGGACTCGCTGTTCACTCGGTCATGTCTTGTGGACTCACAGTTCCGTCGGTCACGGCTTGTGGACTCACAGTTCACTTGGTCATGGCATGTGGACTCACAGTTCACACGGTCACGGCTTGTGGACTCACAGTTCACTCGGTCACGGCTTGTGGACTCACAGTTCACAGGGTCACGGCTTGTGGACTCACAGGGCACTCGGTCATGGCTTGTGGTCTCACAGTTCACTCGGTGACGGCTTGTGGATTCACAGTTCACTTGATCATGGCTGGTGGACTCACAGTTCACTCGGTCACGGCTTGTGGACGCACAGTTCACTCGGTTACGGCTTGTGGACTCACAGTTCACTCGGTCACGGCTTGAGGACTCACAGTTCACTCGGTCACGACTTGTGGACTCACAGTTCACTCGGTCACGGCTTGTGGACTCATAGTTCACTCACGCGGCTTGTGGACGCAGTTCACTCACGGCTTGTGGACACAGCACTCAATCATGGCTTGTGCACTCACAGTTCACTCACTCACGGCTTGTGGACTCACAGTTCACTAACTCACGGCTTGTGGACTCACAGTTCACTCACTCACGGCTTGTGGACTCACAGTTCACTCACGGCTTGTGTACTCACTGTTCACTCGGTCACGGCTTGTGGACTCACAGTTCACTCGGTCATGGCTTGTGAACTCACAGTTCACTCGGTCACGGCTTGTGGACTCACAGTTCACTAGATCACGGCTTGTGGACTCACAGTTCACTCGGTCGTGGCTTGTGGACTCACAGTTCACTCGGTCACGGCTAGTGGACTCACAGTTCACTCGGTCACGACTTGTGGAATCACAGTTCATAGGGTCACGGCTTGTGGACTCACCCTTCACTCGGTCACGGCTTGTGGACTCACAGTTCACTCGCTGACGGATTGTGGACTCACAGTTCACTCGATCACGGCTTGTGGACTCACAGTTCACTTCGTCATGGCTTGTGGACGCACAGTTCACTCGGTCACGGCTTGTGGACTCACAGTTCACTCGGTCACGGCTTGTGGACTCACAGTTCACTCGGTCACGGCTTGAGGAGTCGTAGTTTACTCGGTCACGACTTGTGGACTCACAGTTCACTCGATCACGGCTTGTGGACTCATAGTTCATTCACATGGCTTGTGGACGCAGTTCACTCACGGCTTGTGGACACAGTTCACTCATTCATGGCTTGTGCACTCACAGTTCACTCACTCATGGCTTGTGGACTCACAGTTCACTCACTCACGGCATGTGGATTTACACTTCACTCACTCACGGCTTGTGGCCTCACAGTTCACTCACTCACGGATTGTGGCCTCACATTTCACTCGGTCACGGCTTGTGGACTCACAGTTCACTCACTCACGGCTTGTGGACTCACAGTTCACTAGGTCACGGCTTGTGGACTCACAGTTCACTCGGTCACGGCGTGTGGACTCACAGTTCACTCGATCATGGCTGGTGGACTCACAGTTCACTCGGTCACGGCTTGTGGACTCACAGTTCACTCGGTCACGGCTTGTGGACGCACAGTTCACTCGGTTACGGCTTGTGGACTCACAGTTCACTCGGTCACGGCTTGAGGACTCACAGTTCACTCGGTCACGACTTGTGGACTCACAGTTCACTCGGTCACGGCTTGTGGACTCATAGTTCACTCACGCGGCTTGTGGACGCAGTTCACTCACGGCTTGTGGACACAGCACTCAATCATGGCTTGTGCACTCACAGTTCACTCACTCACGGCTTGTGGACTCACAGTTCACTAACTCACGGCTTGTGGACTCACAGTTCACTCACTCACGGCTTGTGGACTCACAGTTCACTCACGGCTTGTGTACTCACTGTTCACTCGGTCACGGCTTGTGGACTCACAGTTCACTCGGTCATGGCTTGTGAGCTCACAGTTCACTCGGTCACGGCTTGTGGACTCACAGTTCACTAGATCACGGCTTGTGGACTCACAGTTCACTCGGTCGCGGCTTGTGGACTCACAGTTCACTCGGTCACGGCTAGTGGACTCACAGTTCACTCGGTCACGACTTGTGGAATCACAGTTCATAGGGTCACGGCTTGTGGACTCACCGTTCACTCGGTCACGGCTTGTGGACTCACAGTTCACTCGCTGACGGATTGTGGACTCACAGTTCACTCGATCACGGCTTGTGGACTCACAGTTCACTTCGTCACGGCTTGTGGACGTACAGTTCACTCGGTCACGGCTTGTGGACTCACAGTTCACTCGGTCACGGCTTGTGGACTCACAGTTCACTCGGTCATGGCTTGAGGAGTCGTAGTTTACTCGGTCACGACTTGTGGACACAGTTCACTCGATCACGACTTGTGGACTCATAGTTCACTCACATGGCTTGTGGACGCAGTTCACTCACGGCTTGTGGACACAGTTCACTCATTCATGGCTTGTGCACTCACAGTTCACTCACTCATGGCTTGTGGACTCACAGTTCACTCACTCACGGCATGTGGATTTACACTTCACTCACTCACGGCTTGTGGCCTCACAGTTCACTCACTCACAGATTGTGGCCTCACATTTCACTCGGTCACGGCTTGTGGACTCACAGTTCACTCACTCACGGCTTGTGGACTCACAGTTCACTAGGTCACGGCTTGTGGACTCACAGTTCACTCGGTCACGGCGTGTGGACTCACAGTACACTCGGTCACGGCTTGTGGACTCACAGTTCACTCGGTCACGTCTTGTGGACTCACAGTTCACTCGGTCACGGTTTGTGGACTCACAGTTCACTCGGTCACGGCTTGTGGACTCACAGTTCACTCGGTCACAGCTTGTGGACTCGCTGTTAACTCGGTCACGGCTTGTGGACTCACAGTTCACTCGGTCACGGCTTGTGGACTCACGGTTCACTCGGTCACGGCTTGTGAACACAGTTCCATCGGTTACGGCTTGTGGACTCACAGTTCACTTGGTCACGGCATGTGGACTCACAGTTCACACGGTCACGGCTTGTGGACTCACAGTTCACTCGGTCACGGCTTGTGGACTCACATTTCACAGGATCACGGCTTGTGGACTCACAGTTCACTCGGTCATGGCTTGTGGTCTCACAGTTCACTCGGTGACGGCTTGTGGATTCGCAGTTCACTCGATCATGGCTGGTGGACTCACTGTTCACTCGGTCACGGCTTTGTGGACGCACAGTTCACTCGGTTACGGCTTGTGGACTCACAGTTCACTAACTCACGGCTTGTGGACTCACAGTTCACTCACTCACGGCTTGTGGACTCACAGTTCACTCACGGCTTGTGTACTCACTGTTCACTCGGTCACGGCTTGTGGACTCTCACTTCACTCGGTCATGGCTTGTGAACACACAGTTCACTCGGTCACGGCTTGTGGACTCACAGTTCACTAGATCACGGCTTGTGGACTCACAGTTCACTCGGTCACGGCTAGTGGACTCACAGTTCACTCGGTCACGACTTGTGGAATCACAGTTCATAGGGTCACGGCTTGTGGACTCACCGTTCACTCGGTCACGGCTTGTGGACTCACAGTTCACTCGCTGACGGATTGTGGACTCACAGTTCACTCGATCACGTCTTGTGGACGCACAGATCACTCGGTCACAGCTTGTGGACTCACAGTTCACTCGGTCACGGCTTGTGGACTCACAGTTCACTCGGTCATGACTTGAGGAGTCGTAGTTCACTCGGTCACGACTTGTGGACACACAGTTCACTCGATCACGGCTTGTGGACATAGTTCACTCACATGGCTTGTGGACGCAGTTCACTCACGGCTTGTGGACACAGTTCACTCATTCATGGCTTGTGCACTCACAGTTCACTCACTCACGGCTTGTGGACTCACAGTTCACTCACTCACGGCATGTGGATTTACACTTCACTCACTCACGGCTTGTGGCCTCACAGTTCACTCACTCACGGATTGTGGCCTCACAGTTCACTCGGTCACGGCTTGTGGACTCACAGTTCACTCACTCACGGCTTGTTGACTCACAGTTCACTAGGTCACGGCTTGTGGACTCACAGTTCACTCGGTCATGGCGTGTGGACTCACAGTACACTCGGTCACGGCTTGCGGACTCACAGTTCACTCGGTCACGTCTTGTGGACTCACAGTTCACTCGGTCACGGTTTGTGGACTCACAGTTCACTCGGTAACGGCTTGTGGACTCACAGTTCACTCAGTCACAGCTTGTGGACTCGCTGTTCACTCGGTCACGGCTTGTGGACTCACAGTTCACTCGGTCATGGCTTGTGGACTCACAGTTCACTCGGTCACGGCTTGTGGACTCACAGTTCACTCGGTCACGGCTTGTGGATTCACAGTTCACTCGGTCACGTCTTGTGGACTCACAGTTCAGTAGGTCACGACTTGTGGACTCACAATTCACTCACTCACGGCTTGTGGACTCACAGTTCACTCACGGCTTGTGTACTCACTGTTCACTCGGTCACGGCTTGTGGACTCTCAGTTCACTCGGTCATGGCTTGTGAACTCACAGTTCACTCGGTCACGGCTTGTGGACTCACAGTTCACTAGATCACGGCTTGTGGACACAGTTCACTCATTCATGGCTTGTGCACTCACAGTTCACTCACTCACGGCTTGTGGACTCACAGTTCACTCACTCACGGCATGTGGATTTACACTTCACTCACTCACGGCTTGTGGCCTCACAGTTCACTCACTCACGGATTGTGGCCTCACAGTTCACTCGGTCATGGCTTGTGGACTCACAGTTCACTCGGTCACGGCTTGTGGACTCACAGTTCACTCGGTCACGTCTTGTGGACTCACAGTTCAGTAGGTCACGACTTGTGGACTCACAGTTCACTCGGTCACGGCTTGGGGACTCACAGTTCACTCGGTCACGGCTTGTGGACTCACATTTCACTCGGTCACAGCTTGTGGACCCACAGTTCACTCGGTCACGGCTTGTGGACTCACAGTTCACTCGGTCACGGCTTGTGAACACAGTTCCATCGGTTACGGCTTGTGGACTCACAGTTCACTTGGTCACGGCATGTGGACTCACAGTTCACACGGTCACGGCTTGTGGACTCACAGTTCACTCGGTCACGGCTTGTGGACTCACAGTTCACAGGATCACGGCTTGTGGACTCACAGTTCACTCGGTCATGGCTTGTGGTCTCACAGTTCACTCGGTGACGGTTTGTGGATTCACAGTTCACTCGATCATGGCTGGTGGACTCACAGTTCATTCGGTCACGGCTTGAGGACTCACAGTTCACTCGGTCACGACTTGTTGACTCACAGTTCACTCGGTCACGGCTTGTGGACTCATAGTTCAATCACACGGCTTGTGGACGCAGTTCACTCACGGCTTGTGGACACAGCACTCAATCATGGCTTGTGGACTCACAGTTCAGTCACTCACGGCTTGTGGACTCACAGTTCACTAACTCACGGCTTGTGGACACACAGTTCAATTGGTCACGGCTTGTGGACTCACAGTTCACTCGGTCACGGCTTTTGGAATCGCAGTTCACTTGGTCATGGCTTGTGGACTCACAGTTCACTCGGTCACGGCTTGTGGACTGTTCACTCGATCACGACTTGTGGACTCAGTTCACTCACACGGCTTCTGGACGCAGTTCACTCACGGCTTGTGGACTGTTCATTCAATCATGGCTTGTGGACACAGTTCACTCACTCATGGCTTGTGGACTCACAGTTTACTCGGTCACGGCTTGTGGACTCACAGTTCATTCGGGCACGTCTTGTGGACTCACAGTTCACTCGGCCACGGCTTGTGGACTCACAGTTCACTCGGTCACGACTTGAGGAGTCGTAGTTCACTCGGTCACGACTTGTGGACTCACAGTTCACTCGATCACGGCTTGTGGACATAGTTCACTCACATGGCTTGTGGACGCAGTTCACTCACGGCTTGTGGACACAGTTCACTCATTCATGGCTTGTGCACTCACAGTTCACTCACTCACGGCTTGTGGACTCACAGTTCACTCACTCACGGCATGTGGATTTACACTTCACTCACTCACGGCTTGTGGCCTCACAGTTCACTCACTCACGGATTGTGGCCTCACAGTTCACTCGGTCACGGCTTGTGGACTCACAGTTCACTCACTCACGGCTTGTGGACTCACAGTTCACTAGGTCACGGCTTGTGGACTCACAGTTCACTCGGTCACGGCGTGTGGACTCACAGTACACTCGGTCACGGCTTGCGGACTCACAGTTCACTCGGTCACGTCTTGTGGACTCACAGTTCACTCGGTCACGGTTTGTGGACTCACAGTTCACTCGGTAACGGCTTGTGGACTCACAGTTCACTCAGTCACAGCTTGTGGACTCGCTGTTCACTCGGTCACGGCTTGTGGACTCACAGTTCACTCGGTCATGGCTTGTGGACTCACAGTTCACTCGGTCACGGCTTGTGGACTCACAGTTCACTCGGTCACGGCTTGTGGATTCACAGTTCACTTGGTCACGTCTTGTGGACTCACAGTTCAGTAGGTCACGACTTGTGGACTCACAGTTCACTCACTCACGGCTTGTGGACTCACAGTTAACTCACGGCTTGTGTACTCACTGTTCACTCGGTCACGGCTTGTGGACTCACAGTTCACTCGGTCATGGCTTGTGAACTCACAGTTCACTCGGTCACGGCTTGTGGACTCACAGTTCACTAGATCACGGCTTGTGGACTCACAGTTCACTCGGTCACGGCTTGTGGACTCACAGTTCACTCGGTCACGACTTGTGGAATCACAGTTCATAGGGTCACGGATTGTGGACTCACAGTTCACTCGATCACGGCTTGTGCACTCACAGTTCACTTCGACACGGCTTGTGGACGCACAGTTCCCTCGGTCACGGCTTGTGGACTCACAGTTCACTCGGTCACGGCTTGTGGACTCACAGTTCACTCGGTCACGGCTTGAGGAGTCGTAGTTCACTCGGTCACGACTTGTGGACTCACAGTTCACTCGATCACGGCTTGTGGACATAGTTCACTCACATGGCTTGTGGACGCAGTTCACTCACGGCTTGTGGACACAGTTCACTCATTCATGGCTTGTGCACTCACAGTTCACTCACTCACGGCTTGTGGACTCACAGTTCACTCACTCACGGCATGTGGATTTACACTTCACTCACTCACGGCTTGTGGCCTCACAGTTCACTCACTCACAGATTGTGGCCTCACAGTTCACTCGGTCATGGCTTGTGGACTCACAGTTCACTCGGTCACGGCTTGTGGACTCACAGTTCACTCGGTCACGGCTTGTGGATTCACAGTTCACTCGGTCACGTCTTGTGGACTCACAGTTCAGTAGGTCACGACTTGTGGACTCACAGTTCACTCGGTCACGGCTTGGGGACTCACAGTTCACTCGGTCACGGCTTGTGGACTCACATTTCACTCGGTCACAGCTTGTGGACCCACAGTTCACTCGGTCACGGCTTGTGGACTCACAGTTCACTCGGTCACGGCTTGTGAACACAGTTCCATCGGTTACGGCTTGTGGACTCACAGTTCACTTGGTCACGGCATGTGGACTCACAGTTCACACGGTCACGGCTTGTGGACTCACAGTTCACTCGGTCACGGCTTGTGGACTCACAGTTCACAGGATCACGGCTTGTGGACTCACAGTTCACTCGGTCATGGCTTGTGGTCTCACAGTTCACTCGGTGACGGTTTGTGGATTCACAGTTCACTCGATCATGGCTGGTGGACTCACAGTTCACTCGGTCACGCCTTGTGGACGCACAGTTCACTCGGTTACGGCTTGTGGACTCACAGTTCATTCGGTCACGGCTTGAGGACTCACAGTTCACTCGGTCACGACTTGTGGACTCACAGTTCACTCGGTCACGGCTTGTGGACTCATAGTTCAATCACACGGCTTGTGGACGCAGTTCACTCACGGCTTGTGGACACAGCACTCAATCATGGCTTGTGGACTCACAGTTCAGTCACTCACGGCTTGTGGACTCACAGTTCACTAACTCACGGCTTGTGGACACACAGTTCAATTGGTCACGGCTTGTGGACTCACAGTTCACTCGGTCACGGCTTTTGGAATCGCAGTTCACTTGGTCATGGCTTGTGGACTCACAGTTCACTCGGTCACGGCTTGTGGACTCACTGTTCACTCGATCACGACTTGTGGACTCAGTTCACTCACACGGCTTCTGGACGCAGTTCACTCACGGCTTTTGGACTGTTCATTCAATCATGGCTTGTGGACACAGTTCACTCACTCACGTCTTGTGGACTCACAGTTCACTCGGCCACGGCTTGTGGACTCACAGTTCACTCAGTCACGGCTTTTGGACTCACAGTTCACTCGGTCACGGCTTCTGGACTCACAGTTCACACGGTCACGGCTTGTGGACTCATAGTTCACACGGTCATGGCATGTGGACTCACAGTTCACTCTGTGACGGCTTGTGGACTCACAGTTCACTCAGTCACGGCTTGTGGACTCACAGTTCACTCGGTCACGGCTTGTGGACTCACAGTTCACCCGGTGACGGCTTGTGGACTCACAGTTCACTCGGTCACGGCTTGTGGACTCATAGTTCACTCACACGGCTTGTGGACGCAGTTCACTCACACGGCTTGTGGACGCAGTTCACTCACACGGCTTGTGGACGCAGTTCACTCACGGCTTGTGGACACAGCACTCAATCATGGCTTGTGCACTCCCAGTTCACTCACTCACGGCTTGTGGACTCCCAGTTCACTCACGGCTTGTGGAATAACAGTTAACTCACGTCTTGTGGACTCACAGTTCACTCGGTCACGGCTTGTGGACTCACAGTTCACTCAGTCACGGCTTGTGGACTCACAGTTCACTCGGTCACGGCTTGTGGACTCACAGTTCACCCGGTGACAGCTTGTGGACTCACAGTTCACTCGGTCACGGCTTGTGGACTCACAGTTCACTCAGTCACGGCTTGTGAACACAGTTCCATCGGTTACGGCTTGTGGACTCACAGTTCACTTGGTCACGGCTTGTGGACTCACAGTTCACAGGATCACGGCTTGTGGACTCACAGTTCACTCGGTCATGGCTTGTGGTCTCACAGTTCACTCGGTGACGGTTTGTGGATTCACAGTTCACTCGATCATGGCTGGTGGACTCACAGTTCACTCGGTCACGCCTTGTGGACGCACAGTTCACTCGGTTACGGCTTGTGGACTCACAGTTCATTCGGTCACGGCTTGAGGATTCACAGTTCACTCGGTCACGACTTGTGGACTCACAGTTCACTCGGTCACGGCTTGTGGACTCATCGTTCAATCACACGGCTTGTGGACGCAGTTCACTCACGGCTTGTGGACACAGCACTCAATCATGGCTTGTGGACTCACAGTTCAGTCACTCACGGCTTGTGGACTCACAGTTCACTAACTCACGGCTTGTGGACACACAGTTCAATTGGTCACGGCTTGTGGACTCACAGTTCACTCGGTCACGGCTTTTGGAATCGCAGTTCACTTGGTCATGGCTTGTGGACTCACAGTTCACTCGGTCACGGCTTGTGGACTCACTGTTCACTCGATCACGTCTTGTGGACTCAGTTCACTCACACGGCTTCTCGACGCAGTTCACTCACGGCTTGTGGACTGTTCATTCAATCATGGCTTGTGGACACAGTTCACTCACTCACGGCTTGTGGACTCACAGTTTAATCGGTCACGGCTTGTGGACTCACAGTTCATTCGGGCACGTCTTGTGGACTCACAGTTCACTCGGCCACGGCTTGTGGACTCACAGTTCACTCAGTCACGGCTTTTGGACTCACAGTTCACTCGGTCACGGCTTGTGGACTCACAGTTCACACGGTCACGGCTTGTGGACTCATAGTTCACACGGTCATGGCATGTGGACTCACAGTTCACTCTGTGACGGCTTGTGGACTCACAGTTCACTCAGTCACGGCTTGTGGACTCACAGTTCACTCGGTCACGGCTTGTGGACTCACAGTTCACCCGGTGACGGCTTGTGGACTCACAGTTCACTCGGTCACGGCTTGTGGACTCATAGTTCACTCACACGGCTTGTGGACGCAGTTCACTCACACGGCTTGTGGACGCAGTTCACTCACACGGCTTGTGGACGCAGTTCACTCACGGCTTGTGGACACAGCACTCAATCATGGCTTGTGCACTCCCAGTTCACTCACTCACGGCTTGTGGACTCCCAGTTCACTCACGGCTTGTGGAATAACAGTTAACTCACGTCTTGTGGACTCATAGTTCACTCGGTCACGGCTTGTGGACTCACAGTTCACTCAGTCACGGCTTGTGGATTCACAGTTCACTCGGTCACGGCTTGTGGACTCACAGTTCACCCGGTGACGGCTTGTGGACTCACAGTTCACTCGGTCATGGCTTGTGGACTCATAGTTCACTCACACGGCTTGTGGACGCAGTTCACGCACGGCTTGTGGACACAGCACTCAATCAAGGCTTGTGCACTCACAGTTCACACACTCACGACTTGTGGACACAGTTCACTCACGGCTTGTGGGCTCACAGTTCACTCGCTCACGGCTTGTGGACTCACAGTTCACTCACTCACGGCTTGTGGACTCACAGTTCTTTCGCTCACGGCGTGTGGACTCACAGTTCACTCGGTCACTGCTTGCGGACTCACAGTTCACTCGGTCACGGCTTGTGGTTTCACAGTTCACTCGGTCACGGCTTGTGGACGCGGTCACGGCTTGTGGACTCACAGTTCACTCGATCACGGCTTGTGGACTCGCAGTTCACTCGATCACGGCTTGTGGACTCATAGTTCACTCACACGGCTTGTGGACGCAGTTCACTCATGGCTTGTGGACACAGTTCACTCAATCACGGCTTGTGGACTCACAGTTCACTCACTCACAGCTTGTGGAATCACAGTTCACTCACTCACGGCTTGTGGACTCACAGTTCACTCGGTCACGGCTTGTGGATTCACAGTTCACTCGGTCATGGCTTGAGAACTCACAGTTCACTCTGTCACGACTTGTGGACTCACTGTTCATTCGATCACGACTTGTGGACTCATAGTTCACTCACACGGCTTGTGAACGCAGTTCACTCACGGCTTGTGGACTGTTCATTCAATCATGGCTTGTGGACTAAGTTCACTCACCCACGGCTTGTGGACTCACTGTTCACTCACTCACGGCTTCTGGACTCACATTTTACTCGGTCACGGCTTGTGGACTCACAGTTCATACGGTCACATCTTGTGGAATCACAGTTCACTCGGTCATGGCTTGTGGACTCACAGTTCACTCGGTCACGGCTTTTGGACTCACAGTTCACTCGGTCATGGCTTGTGGACTCACAGTTCACTCGGTCACGGCTTGTGGACTCACAGTTCACGGTCATGGCTTGTGTACTCACAATTCACTCGGTCACGGCTTGTGGACTCAGTTTACTCGGTCACGGCTTGTGGACTCACAGTTCACTCGGTCACGGCTTGTGGACTCACAGTTCACACGGTCACGGCTTGTGGACTCACAGTTCACTCGGTCACGGCTTGTGGACTCACAGTTCACTCGGTCACGGCTTGTGGACTCACAGTTCACTCGGTCACGGCTTGTGGATGCAGTTCACTCGGTCATGGCTTGAGGACTCACAATTCACTCGGTCACGACTTGTGGACTCACTGTTCACTCGATCACGACTTGTGGACTCATAGTTCACTCACACGGCTTGTGGACGCAGTTCACTCATGGCTTGTGGACTGTTCATTCAATCATGGCTTGTGGATACTGTTCACTCACTCACGGCTTGTGGACTCACAGTTCACTCGGTCATGGCTTACGGACTCACAGTTCACTCGTTCACGGCTTGTGGACTCACAGTTCACTCGGTCATGGCTTGTGGGCTCACAGTTCACTCGGGCACGGCTTGTGGACTCAAAGTTCACTCGGTCACGGCTTGTGGGCTCATAGATCACTCACACTGCTTGTGGACGCAGTTCACTCACGGCTTGTGGACACAGTTCACTCACGGCTTGTGGACACAGTTCACTCAATCACGGCTTGTGGACACAGTTCACTCACTCACGGCTTGTGGACTCACAGTTCACTCACTCACGGCTTGTGGACTCACAGTTCACTCAGTCATGGCTTGAGGACATACAGTTCACTCGGTCACGACTTGTGGACTCACTGTTCACTCGGTCACGACTTGTGGACTCACTGTTCACTCGGTCACGGCTTGTGGACTCACAGTTCACGGTCACGGCTTGTGTACTCACAATTCACTCGGTCACGGCTTGTGGACTCAAAGTTCACTCGGTCATGGCTTGTGGACTCACAGTTCACTCGGTCACGGCTTGTGGGCTCACAGTGCACACGGTCACGGCTTGTGGACTCACGGTTCACACGGTCATGGCATGTGGACTCACAGTTCACTCGGTCATGGCTTGTGGACTCACAGTTCACTCGGTCACGGCTTGTGGACTCACTGTTCACTCAGTCACGGCTTGTGGACACACAGTTCACTCGGTCACGGCTTGTGGACTCACAGTTCACTCGGTGACTGCTTGTGGACTCACAGTTCACTCAGTCGTGGCTTGAGGACTCACAGTTCACTCGGTCACGACTTGTGGACTCACTGTTCACTCGGTCACGACTTGTGGACTCACTGTTCACTCACACGGCTTGTGGACGCAGTTCACTCACGGCTTGTGGACGCAGTTCACTCACGGCTTGTGGACAGTTCATTCAATCATTGCTTGTGGACACAGTTCACTCACTCACAGCTTGTGGACCCACAGTTCACTCACTCACGGTTTGTGGACTCACAGTTCACTCGGTCATGGCTTGTGGACTCACAGTTCACTCGGCCACGGCTTGTGGACTCACAGTTCACACGGTCATGGCTTGAGGACTCACAGTTCACTCGGTCACGACTTGTGGACTCACAGTTCACTCGATCATGGCTTGTGTACTCACAGTTCACTCGGTCACGGCTTGTGGACTCATAGTTCACTCACACCGCTTGTGGACGCAGTTCACTCACGGCTTGTGGACACAGCACTCAATCATGGCTTGTGCACTCACAGTTCACTCACTCATGGCTTGTGGACTCACAGTTCACTCACTCACGGCTTGTGGACTCACAGTTCACTCGGTCACGGCTTGTGGTTTCAGTTCACTCGGTCATGGCTTGAGGACTCACAGTTCACTCGGTCACGACTTGTGGACTCATTGTTCACTCGATCACGACTTGTGGACTCATAGTTCACTCACATGGCTTGTGGACACAGTTCACTCACGGCTTGTGGACTGTTCATTCAATCATGGCTTGTGGATACAGTTCACTCACTCACGGCTTGTGGACTCACTTTTCACTCACTCATGGCTTGTGGAATCACAGTTCACTCACTCACGGCTTGTGGACTCACAGTTCACTCACTCACGGCTTGTGGACTCAAAGTTCTCTCGGTCACGGCTTGTGGACTCACAGTTCACTCGGTCATGGCTTACGGTCTCACAGTTCACTTGTTCACGGCTTGTGGACTCACAGTTCACTCGGTCACGGCTTGTGGACTCACAGTTCACTCGGTCACGGCTTGTGGACTCACAGTTCACTCGGGGACGGCTTGTGGAATCACAGTTCACTCGGTCACGGCTTGTGGACTCATAGATCACTCACACTGCTTGTGGACGCAGTTCACTCACGGCTTGTGGACGCAGTTCACTCACGGCTTGTGGACACAGTTCACTCACGGCTTGTGGACACAGTTCACTCAATCACGGCTTGTGGACTCAGTTCACTGACTCACGGCTTGTGGACACAGTTCACTCACTCACGGCTTGTGGACTCACAGTTCACTCATTCGTGGCTTGAGGACTCACAGTTCACTCGGTCACGACTTGTGGACTCACTGTTCACTCGGTCACGACTTGTGGACTCACTGTTCACTCACACGGCTTGTGGACGCAGTTCACTCACGGCTTGTGGACGCAGTTCACTCACGGCTTGTGGACAGTTCATTCAATCATTGCTTGTGGACACAGTTCACTCACTCACGGCTTGTGGACCCACAGTTCACTCACTCACGGTTTGTGGACTCACAGTTCACTCGGTCATGGCTTGTGGACTCACAGTTCACTCGGTCATGGCTTGTGTACTCACAGTTCACTCGGTCACGGCTTGTGGACTCACAGTTCACACGGTCATGGCTTGAGGACTCACAGTTCACTCGGTCACGACTTGTGTACTCACAGTTCACTCGGTCACGGCTTGTGGACTCACAGTTCACACAGTCATGGCTTGTGGACTCACAGTTGACACGGTCACGGCATGTGGACTCACTGTTCACTCGGTTACGACTTGTGGACTCACTGTTCACTCACATGGCTTGTGGACGCAGTTCACTCACGGCTTGTGGACACAGTTCACTCACGGCTTGTGGACAGTTCATTCAATCATTGCTTGTGGACACAGTTCACTCACTCACAGCTTGTGGACCCACAGTTCACTCACTCACGGTTTGTGGACTCACAGTTCACTCGGTCAGGGCTTGTGTACTCACAGTTCACTCGGTCACGGCTTGTGGACTCACAGTTCACACGGTCATGGCTTGAGGACTCACAGTTCACTCGGTCACGACTTGTGGACTCACAGTTCACTCGGTCATGGCTTGTGTACTCACAGTTCACTCGGTCACAGCGTGTGGACTCACAGTTCACTCGGGCACGGCTTATGGACTAACAGTTCACTCGGTCACGGCTTGTGGACTCATAGTTCACTCACACTGTTGTGGACACAGTTCACTCACGGCTTGTGGACACAGCAATCAATCATGGCTTGTGCACTCACAGTTCACTCACTCACAGCTTGTGGACTCACAGTTCACTCACTCACGGCTTGTGGACTCAGTTCACTCACTCACGGCTTGTGGACTCACAGTTCACTCGGTCAAGGCTTGTGGACTCACAGTTAAATCGGGCACGGCTTGTGGGCTCACAGTTCACTCGGTCACGGCTTGTGGACTCACAGTTCACTCACTCACGGCTTGTGGACACATTTCACTTGGTCATGGCTTGTGGACTCACAGTTCACTCGGTCATGGCTTGAGGACTCACAGTTCACTCGGTCACGACTTGTGGACTCACTGTTCACTCGGTCACGACTTGTGGACTCACTGTTCACTCACACGGCTTGTGGACGCAGTTCACTCACGGCTTGTGGACGCAGTTCACTCACGGCTTGTGGACATTTCATTCAATCATGGCTTGTGGACACAGTTCACTCACTCACGGCTTGTGGACTCACAGTTCACTCACTCACGGCTTGTGGACTCACAGTTTACTCGGTCACAGCTTGTGGACTCACAGTTCACTCGGTCAGGGCTTGTGTACTCACAGTTCACTCGGTCACGGCTTGTGGACTCACAGTTCACACGGTCATGGCTTGAGGACTCACAGTTCACTCGGTCACGACTTGTGGACTCACAGTTCATTCGGTCATGGCTTGTGTACTCACAGTTCACTCGGTCACGGCTTGTGGACTCACAGTTCACACGGTCATGGCTTGTGGACTCACAGTTGACATGGTCACGGCATGTGGACTCACAGTTCACTCGGTCATGGCTTGTGGACTCACAGTTCACTCGGTCACGGCTTGTGGATACACAGTTCACTCCATCACGGCTTGTGTACTCACAGTTCACTCAGTGACAGCTTGTGGACTCACAGTTCACTCGGTCACGGCTTGTGGACTCATGGTTCACTCACACGGCTTGTGGCCGAAGTTCACTCACGGCTTGTAGACACAGCACTCAATCATGGCTTGTGCACTCACAGTTCACTCACTCACGGCTTGTGGACTCACAGTACACTCACTCACGGCTTGTGGACTCACAGTTCACTCACTCACGGCTTGTCGACTCACAGTTCACTCGGTCACGGCTTGTGGACTCACAGTTCACTCGGTCACGGCTTGTGACTCACAGTTAACTCGGGCATGGCTTGTGTACTCACAATTCACTCGGTCACGGCTTGTGGACTCACAGTTCACTTGGTCACGGCTTGTGTACTCATAGTTCACTCGGTCACGGCTTTTGAACTCACAGTTCACTCGGTCCCATGTTGTGGACTCACAGTTCACTCGGTCACGGCTTGTGCACTCACAGTTCACTCGGTCACGGCTTGTGGACTCACAGTTCACTCGGTCACGGCATGTGGACTCACAGTTCACCCGGCCACGGCTTGTGGACGCAGTTCACTCACGGCTTGTGGACACAGTTCACTCACGGCTTGTGGACACAGTTCACTCACGGCTTGTGGACTCAGTTCACTCACTCACGGCTTGTGGACTCACAGTTCACTCGGTCACAGCGTGTGGACTCACAGTTCACTCGGGCACGGCTTATGGACTAACAGTTCACTCGGTCACGGCTTGTGGACTCACAGTTCACTCACATTGTTGTGGACACAGTTCACTCACGGCTTGTGGACAGCACTCAATCATGGCTTGTGCACTCACAGTTCACTCACTCACAGCTTGTGGACTCACAGTTCACTCACTCACGGCTTGTGGACTCAGTTCACTCACTCACGGCTTGTGGACTCACAGTTCACTCGGTCAAGGCTTGTGGACTCACAGTTAAATCGGGCACGGCTTGTGGGCTCACAGTTCACTCGGTCACGGCTTGTGGACTCACAGTTCACTCACTCACAGCTTGTGGACTCACATTTCACTCGGTCATGGCTTGTGGACTCACAGTTCACTCGGTCATGGCTTGAGGACTCACAGTTCACTCGGTCACGACTTGTGGACTCACTGTTCACTCGGTCACGACTTGTGGACTCACTGTTCACTCACACGGCTTGTGGACGCAGTTCACTCACGGTTTGTGGACGCAGTTCACTCACGGCTTGTGGACATTTCATTCAATCATGGCTTGTGGACACAGTTCACTCACTCACGGCTTGTGGACTCACAGTTCACTCACTCACGGCTTGTGGACTCACAGTTTACTCGGTCACAGCTTGTGGACTCACAGTTCATTCGGTCACGTCTTGTGGACTCACAGTTCACTCGGTCACGGCTTGTTGACTCACAGTTCACTCGGTCATGGCTTGTGGACTCACAGCTCACTCGGTCACGGCTTGTGGATTCACAATTCACTCGGTCACGGCTTGTGGACTCACATTTCACTCGGTTACGGCTTGTGGACTCACAGTTCACTCGGTCATGGCTTGTGGACTCACGGTTCACTCAGTCACGGCTTGTGGACTCACAGTTCATTCGGTGAACTGCTTGTGGACTCAAAGTTCACTCGGTCATGGATTGTGGACTCAGTTGTCTCGGTCACGGCTTGTGGACGCACAGTTCACTCGGTCACGGATTGTTGACTCACAGTTCACTCGGTCACGGCTTGTGGACTCACAGTTCACTCAGTCACGGCTTGTGGACTCACAGTACACTGGGTCACGGCTTGTGCCTCACAATACACTCGGTCACGGCTTGTGACCTCAGTTCACTCAGTCATGGCTTGTGGCCTCACAGTTCACTCAGTCACGGCTTGTGGACACAATTCACTCACTCACGGCTTGTGGACTCACAGTTCACTCACTCACGGCTTGTGGACTCACAGTTCACTCAGTCACGGCTTGTGAACTCACAGTTCACTCGGTCACGGCTTGTGGACTCACTGTTCACTCGTTCACGGCTTGTGGACTCAGTTCACGGCTTGTGGACTCACAGTTCACTCGGTCACGGCTTGTGGACTCACAGTTCACTCGGGCACGGCTAGTGGACTCACTGTTCACTCGGCCACGACTTGTGGACTCATAGATCACTCACACGGCTTGTGGACGCAGTTCACTCAAGGCTTGTGGACGCAGTTCACTCACGGCTTGTGGACAGTTCATTCAATCATTGCTTGTGGACACAGTTCACCCACTCACGGTTTGTGGACTCACAGTTCACTCGGTCATGGCTTGTGGACTCACAGTTCACTCGGTCATGGCTTGTGGACTCACATTTCACACGGTCATGGCTTGTGGACTCACAGTTCACACGGTCACGGCATGTGGACTCACAGTTCACTTGGTCACGGCTTGTGTACTCACAGTTCACTCTGTGACGGCTTGTGGACTCACAGTTCACTCGGTCACGGCTTGTGGACTCATAGTTCACTCACACGGCTTGTGGACGAAGTTCACTCAAGGCTTGTGGACACAGCACTCAATCATGGCTTGTGCACTCATAGTTCACTCACTCACGGCTTGTGGACTCACAGTTCAGTCACTCACGGCTTGTGGACTCACAGTTGACTCGGTCACGGCTTGTGGACTCCCAGTTCACTCGGTCACGGCTTGTGGACTCACAGTTCACTCGACTACGGCTTGTGTACTCACAATTCACTCGGTCACAGCTTGTGGACTCACAGTTCACTCGGTCACGGCTTGTGTACTCGCAGTTCACTCGGTCATGGCTTTTGGACTCACAGTTCACTCGGTCCCGTGTTGTGGACTCACAGTTCACACGGTCACGGCTTGTGGACTCACAGTTCACTGAGTCACGGCTTGTGGACTCACAGTTCACACGGTCATTGCTTGTGGACTCACAGTTCACTCGGGCACGGCTTGTGGACTCACAGTTAACTCGGTCACGGTTTGTGGACTCACAGTTCACTCACTCACGGCTTGTGGACTCACAGTTCACTCGGTCATGGCTTGTGGACTCACAGTTCACTCGGTCATGGCTTGAGGACTCACAGTTCACTCGGTCACGACTTGTGAACTCACTGTTCACTCGGTCACGACTTGTGGACTCACTGTTCACTCACACGGCTTGTGGACGCAGTTCACTCACGGCTTGTGGACGCAGTTCACTCACGGCTTGTGGACATTTCTTTCAATCATGGCTTGCGGACACAGTTCACTCACTCAAATTTTGTGGACTCACAGTTCACTCACTGACGGCTTGTGGACTCAAAGTTTACTCGGTCACGGCTTGTGGACTCACAGTTCATTCGGTCACATCTTGTGGACTCACAGTTCACACGGTCACGGCTTGTTGACTCACAGTTCACTCGGTCACGGCTTGTGGACTCACAGCTCACTCGGTCACGGCTTGTGGACTCACAGTTCACTCGGTCCCGGCTTGTGGACTCACAGTTCACACGGTCATGGCTTGTGGACTCACAGTTCACTCGGTCACGGCATGTGGACTCACAGTTCACTCGGTCATGGCTTCTGGACTCACGGTTCACTCGGTCACGGCTTGTGGACTCACAGTTCACTCGGTGCACTGCTTGTGGACTCACAGTTCACTCGGTCACGAATTGTGGACTCAGTTGTCTCGGTCACGGCTTGTGGACGCACAGTTCACTCGGTCACGGATTGTAGACTCACAGTTCACTCGGTCATGGCTTGTGGACTCACAGTTCACTCGGTCATGGCTTGTGGACTCACAGTACGCTGGGTCACGGCTTGTGCCTCACAATACTCTCGGTCACGGCTTGTGGCCTCAGTTCACTCAGACACGGCTTGTGGCCTCACAGTTCACTCGGTCACGGCTTGTGGACACAATTCACTCACTCACGGCTTGTGGACTCACAGTTCACTCACTCACGGCTTGTGGACTCAAAGTTTACTCGGTCACGGCTTGTGGACTCACAGTTCATTCGGTCACATCTTGTGGACTCACAGTTCCACGGTCACGGCTTGTTGACTCACAGTTCACTCGGTCACGGCTTGTGGACTCACATTTCACTCGGTCACG
>JAXLNO010005086.1:0-34592 GCA_038087875.1 Malacoraja senta
CTCTCTCTGTCTCTCTCTCTCTGCCTCTCTCTCTGCCACTCTCTCTCTGCCTCTCTCTCTCTCTGCCTCTCTCTCGCTGCCTTTCTCTCTCTCTCTGCCTTGCTCTCTCTCTCTGCCTTTCTCTCTCTCTGCCTTTCTCTCTCTGCCTTTCTCTCTCTCTGACTCTCTCTCTGCCTCTCTCTCTCTTCCTCTCTCTCTCTCTGCGTCTCTCTCTCTGTCTCCCTCTCTCTGCCTCTCTCTCTGCCTCTCTCACTCTCTCTGCCTCTCTCTCTCTCTCTGCCTCTCTCTTTCTCTGCCTCTCTCTCTCTCTCTCTCTCTCTCTTCCTCTCCCTCTCATCTCCTCTCTCTGCCTCTCTCTGCCTCCGTCTCTCTCTCTGCCTCTCTCTCTGCCTCTGCCTGCCTCTCTCTCTCTGCCTGCCTCTCTCTCTCTCTGCCTGCCTCTCTCTCTCTCTGCCTGCCTCTCTCTCTCTGCCTGCCTCTCTCTCTCTGCCTGCCTCTCTCTCTCTGCCTGCCTCTCTCTCTCTGCCTGCCTCTGTCTCTCTGCCTGCCTCTCTCTCTCTGCCTCCCTCTCTCTCTCTGCCTGCCTCTCTCTGCCTGCCTCTCTCTCTGCCTGCCTCTCTCTCTCTGCCTGCCTCTCTCTCTCTGCCTGCCTCTCTCTCTGCCTGCCTCTCTCTCTCTGCCTGTCTCTCTGTCTCTCTCGCTGTCTCGCTCTTTGTCTCTCTCTGTGTGTCTCTCTCTCTGTGTGTCTCTCTCTCTCTGTGTCTCCCTCTCTCTGTGTCTCTCTCTCTGTGTGTCTCTCTCTCTGTGTCTCTTGGTGTTCCTCTGTGTCCCTTTGTGTGCCTCTCTCTGCGTCTTCCTCTCTGACTATTTTTCATTGTGGGCTGGGTGGGATAGGGAGGAGGTGAGGAGTGGGGGAGCAGGGGGATAGAGGCTAGGGAGGGGAGTGGAAGTGGGGGAGGTGAGAACGGGGAGTGGGATAGGGGGAGGTGAGGAGTGGGGGAGCAGGGAGATAGAGGGAGAGGAGGGGTGTAGGGAGGAAGAGGGGTTCTGGAGGGAGGGGCTGAGGGTAGGGAATAGGCGAGGGAGGGGAGTGGGGTAGGGGAGGAGGGAGGGGAAAGAAGATGGAGGGTGAAGAGTAAGGGAGGGAATTCTGGGGGAATGGAGGAGGATAGGGTAGGAAGTGGGTTGGCAAGGCACAGTTGATGGAGGGTTGCCGTGACTCTCGTCACAACGGAGATCTCTGGCATCACAACGGGAACCCCTCAGCCGCGCCTGCGCAGTTGAGGGCTATAGGTCAGTGGTGGAATATTGCCTTGGGGGACGGCCCAACGGGTCCGCACCTGGTCTAGTTAGTTAAGGGCCTGTCCCACTTACGCGATTTGTGTTTTTGCGACTGCCGGGGTCCGTCATTAGTCGCAGCAGGTCGCCGAACATTTTCGGCGACCTGCTGCGACTATGACGGGTGCCGGCAAGTCGCCGAAAAAATCACGTAAGTGGGACAGGCCCTTAATACTTGTTTAAAAATCTGGAATAAATGATTTACTCAAAAGTAAATTTCCCAGCTGGGATACTGAATGCCTCCATCATAATCTACCCTACCCCAAAGAATCAAAACAAGAAAGAACAGAGGACTTTGTTGCCCTTGATTTTTGGATATCAGTCCCTAATTAATATGTGGGATGTAGGTAACTCTGGCCAAACCATAGTTTATTCCACATTTAGAATTGCCCTTTAGGAAATTGCTAACTTGAAATGTTAGTCATTATGAATTAAGTTGTTAGGTATGGAGCTTCAGGGTCTTCAGAATAACAGTGATATGGTACTTCATGATAGAATGCACGTATATATTGGAGTGGGTATTTTTCCCATTTGCCTGTCATTCTTTTTCTGAATAAAGTCTCGTACTTGTGAGGTGCAAATGAAAAAAATTGGGAATTTGCTGCAGTACATCCTATACATGTGGACGGGTTGTATTGCCAATAAATTGGTCATTTTTGTATTTCATAAATCTTGAGCTTAAGTTTTTGGAACCTCGCGAATCCAGATTCCTGATTTAGCTTTGTAGGTGGTAGAAAGGCTTGCCATGAAAGTGGGATATAATCGATCAGCCTCCTTGAGACGCAAACTGCAGATGCTGGTATCTTGAGCAAAAAACAAAGTGTTGGAGGAACTCGGTGTTCAAGCAGTATCTGTAGAGGGAATGGGCAGATAATCATTCAGATCAACAGCCTCGTTCAGATTGAGTGGGTACGAGGCGAAAAGCTGGGAAAGATGGTTGGGGGTGGGGCAAAGCCTGGCGAGTGATATGTGAATACAGGTGGGGTGGGGTGAAGGGGTTGATTAGCTGATGGGTGAAGCAAGTGACAAAGGTTAGAGATGAAAAGGAGACAAAAGGGTCATGGAAGCATCCGTGCAGGGAATGGATGGGAGATGTTTTGGATCAAGACCCTTCTTGAGACCACCTTCAGACCTCTTTGTGAAGAAGGTTCCCACGCAAAATGTAGTGTGTCCATTCCCTCACGGACCTTGCATCCTGCCATGCACAAAGCCATGCTGACTGCCCTTAATTAAACCATTCTCTTCCAATGGGAGTAAATCTTATCCCGAAGCATTCTTTCCAATAGCTTCCCTATCTCTGGGTTCACCGCCCTGGATTCTCTTGGTACAAGACTCACCAGCCTATAATTCCCGGCGTTTGTTTGTTAAATTTGAAAATACTTTTGTTTTTTAGTAATTGAGTTTCTTACCAGAAGATACCCAATCCCTGATTTGGTCTCTTAGTGGTGTGGCTGGACTAATTGATATTTTAGCCAGTGGTGACTTGCTAGAGGAATTGACAGTGGTATTGCCATTGATTATCAAGGGTATTTAGTTGGATACTCTATTGCCTGAAATGTTGGTGGTGCAAAATTACTTGCCACCTATCAACCCAGGCTGACTATGTCAAGGATTTGCTGTTCGCAAGCATGAACTGTTTCATTTTCTGAAGGGTTCTAACTGGAATGGACAATTGTGAAAAATTAAGCAAACAAACCCAGTACTGACCTGTGAAGAAAATTGACGATACAGTTGCAAAATTGGGTTGAACCTGGATCTTTGCCGAGGATCAAATTCTAACATTAACTCAGATTTTCTCTTTCTGCAGATGCTAGTCAACTGAGTATTGCTAGCATTCCTTATTTGGGAATTTCCAACAAATGGTTAGAGCATTGTTTTCTCCCCTCTGTCCTCATTCAACCCCACCCTCCGCACGCACACGCACACTCACAACTTACATCTGCTCCAGACAGATCAGCTAAAAGCCCTGTCTGACTGTGCGAGTTGACCCACGAGTGACCCAGAGTGAAAGACTCGTGGTTGCGTACGAGACTCCAAGTTTATGATCAAGAGTTTAACCGAGTTCCCACGGGTATGACTCAAGTTTGCCGTTAACTGTCATTTCTGCGATGTTCCAAGTTCGTCTCCCGAGTTACCAAGTTCCTCTCCCGAGTTACTCTTGAGCCAACCATGAATGAAGGTCTGATTTAATAAGCAACAGTGTTAAAGAAGACATCTCCATCCTGCGGCTTTGAGTTAAAGATAGAATTCAGCGCGGCCGTATCTATTGATTTCACCTACAAAGGGAAAATGCGCACCGTCCAGTGCCAGAGCAGTTATTACTGATGATTTGTTTGAAACACACATCACGTAGTTAGAAGACCAGCGAGTGGAGGTTTGCTATATTTTAATTGAATTTACTGGCAGGTCTACACACTGCGGGGAGACGGGAGATGAAATCTTTGAATGTGGACGGATGTGACCCCTCCCCTCCCCTCCCCTCTCCAGCTCCCCGTCCATTGCACCGGGCGCGGGGGCTTTGCACTGTCTTCACGTCGGTCAGGCCAGCAGGTCAGTGCCCGTCGCCCCGGGGCAGATGCTCGGGGGCTCCCTCCCAGCGTGGCCCTGGACCGGGGGGGGGGGGGAGATGGGAGTCAGCGGGCACGCCGGCTCTGCCACACCATGGGCCGCCGCCAACCAAGCCACCCGTCCACGTCCACACGCTCGGTAGAACAGGAGCTGAGACTGGGAACTGTACCGCCCTTGCCCCCTCTGCAACTGCAAACAACCCCACTCTCCTGCTCACCTAACCTGCCCATCCCTTCTCTCTGGGTATTGAAAGCGCTTCTGGTCTGCAGTGTGCAATAGTCACCAAAATACAGTGCATCTTTAGAAAGGAAAAATACAAAACAATCCCACTGGATAGGCTTTAGTCATGGTGCTGTACCACACGGAAACAGGTCCTTCGGCCCAGATAGGCCGTGCCGTCCAAGTTGGCGTCTTGGGGTAGTCCTATTTGCTTGCATGTGGCCCATAGCCCTCTAAACCCTTCCCATCCATTTATCTGTCGTTATTAACCTCAAGAAAATTCCTGCAAATGGGTCCAACTCAGAGAGAAGTCTCCCCCCTTTCCAGGGTTAATTGCTCCACTATTTATAATGCTTCCTGCATTATGAAGTCCTCGACAGTGAACCCCATGGGCAATCATTACCAAAGTGTCTGCCCACACCGTCAGTTCACTTGTCTCCCATATTAAGTCTCCCCTCCCCCCCCCCCCCCCCCCCCCACACATCTTTCCCTCCCAACTCCAGTCCCGTCCCGACCCTCTGGGAAACTGAAGGGAGCGACAATCAACTGCCATGGATACAAATAATGTCATACACGAGAAAGGGCAGATGCTGGTTGACAAAAAGTGAACACACGGTGCTGGAGTTACACAAAGACACAGCAGAAATTTGGAAACGTCATCCCATCACCCATTCCTTCCCTCCAGAGATGCTGCCTGCCCGCTGAGTTAAAGAGGTCCCACGGTAAACTCACGAGTCACTAAGGTAAACGCACGGGCCACTACGTTCTTACAACGTGTTTAAATGTTTCAAATTTTAACCTCAAGAGTACATTTTACTCGTGGAAAAGTTTAAACATGTTTGAATTTTTCCAAGAGTTAACAAGTTTCACGGGTACCTGCCGTTAGCGCCAAGAGTCACTAAGTTGCGTCCACGAGTTCCGACGTTCCCGCTACGTTAATCGTACGTGATTACCACGAGTTAAATTTGTTTTAAGCTCGGTGTACCTCGTGGGTCAGCTCGCACAGTGAGACAGGGGTTTAAGGCTGTCAAGCCCACACAACCCTTCTCGGATGACATCAAGAATATATGGATACTATTTGTCTCCACCCTTTCGTATTCCATTTGTTCTCATTGCCTTCTCGGCTACTTAAAGTGGACTTGATTACTTTCTTCCCAGTTCTGATGTAATGTATTCTGAAACATTACATTTCTGTCTCCAAAAAAAAAAAAAAAAAAAAAAACATTTCTAAATCGTTTTATTCCTATTTTAAATTTCCAGAATCTGCAGCTATTTTTGCTTTTGGACCAGACCATATTTTTCTTCCTTTGAGCTAATTCTCTCCTCGCTGGATCATAAATGTAAGATTTTGCATCATCTTCATCTTAACTCTGAATTTAAATCTAATTCAACAATTCTTGTTACTGAGACATAATTGCCTTTTACCATTGATTCCAATTGGCCATCATCCTTGGATCCCATGGAATTTGCATTTTTGATTAGCCTCCATATGGGACATTGTCATAGTCACACATCAACTGGTTTGATCATCTCTTTGTGCAACTTACCATGAATAAAGATGTGTGATGATCGATGTCATTCGCATTCCTGGTGCAAGAGGAAATGTGGGGGGTTTTAAATCCCTGATTAACTACAAGTATATTTGTAGATATATTGAAGATGAGACTGCCTGTGGTGCGTCTGCAAATTCTATCTTTGTCCACCACAATCCAAGGACAGTTCAAAGAAAGGACCGCTGATCACACATTACTCATGTAACTGTAATGTAGTGAATACCATGCATGGAAGTCGTCTCTAAGAAATGAACATCTTCGGTAACATCTTAAGAATTCAGTAGGGATATTGAAGAAGTTGAGGCAGGATGTTTGGGGGAGATGGCTGGTGAAAGCAAAAATATATCTTTCTATTAAATTAATAGTGCATGATGCTAGATTAAAAAATGTGCTTCAAGGCCATTGCAACAAAGAGATGGAGTCTTCAGTTATGTAGACATTTTATTTAAAAAGGTACAATAAATTTAATTTGCCCTGGGAATGTGGATGTTTAAGCAGAGGCAAAAAAGAAAAATTTTGGTTTTCAGTGAAATAAAATGATTTATGCACCTTTTATTGTAACATTTTAACATGAAAGGAAGCAATTATGGGAATCTTAACCCATGCTCTCTATCACGTGTTAGTGGAATAGAAAGACTGGCAATTGTTCTTTCTTTCTAATGTAATCTGATACACTGTTCTATTTTGCACATAGTTTCACAGGAATAAGAATGGGTTACTCTGAAATTAGAGCATAATTGAGCAAGTTGTTGACTTTACCTCATGCAGAATTTTTTTTCTATCTGCTTTGTAAAAGCTATAGTCAAGAGAGATTTGACTGTTTAATTGTCAACAGAACAATGAAATTCTTGTGGCAATTTAACAGGCCTGTAAATGTAATGGAGATGATATATAATAATCAAAGAATACAATATGTTATTAACTGTAAAACTAGGTGACCACAGTTGTGCAAAAAATAGTCCATAGCACCCAAAGTGTTGCTTAGGATGTGGCTATGCCTTGCCGTATTGCATTGTAAAGCCACTGTAAAAATAGAGAAGGAACTCGAAATGTGGGAATATAAATTGTTCAATTATTACTCAACAGAATACTTACGCCATTAATTTTCCTAAAGTCCATGCGTCATGTGATTTGATGCCTTTAACAGAAACATGGGTACTTTGCTGTATTTGCAGCAATAGTTGTGGCAAGAATTGTTTCATTTTCAAGCTCCATCATTGATTTCTTAGATGCAACAATTTGTAGAAATTTGGGAGAAGTGTGAAGTGGTGAATTTTGATGGGAAAGAAGCATGGGAAAAGAGCAATGACATCGAGTATATTTGCACAAATCTTTAAAAGTGCCAGACGAACGTATTGTGAAAGCCAATTTTTTTTGAACGGCATTTAGGATCTTGGACTTTGCATGTAGGCTAGCAACAAGGGTTACGATAAGCCTCTTTAGAATGTAGACACAAAAGGCTGGAGTAACTTAGCGGGACAGGCAGCATCTCTGGAGAGAAGGAATGGGTGGCGTTTTGGGTTGAGACCCTTCTTCAGACTGATGTTGGGGAGTGGGTGGGACAAGGATAGAATGTAGTCAGAGACAGACGTGGGAGAACTGGGAAGTGGGAGGGGATGGAGAGAGGGGGAAAGCAAGGGCTATTTGAAGTTAGATAAGTCAATGTTCATACTGCTGGGGTATAAGCTGGCCAAGCAAAATATGAGGTGCTGTTCCTCCAATTTGTGCTGGGCCTCACTCTGACAATGGAAGAGGCCCAGGACAGAAAGGTCAGATTGGGAATGGGAGGGGGAGTTGAAGTGCTGAGCAACTGAGAGATCGGGTAGGTTAAGGCGGACTGAGCAGAGGTGCTCCGCGAAACAATCGCGGAGCCTGCGCTTGGTCTCGCAGATAGAAACAGAAACATAGAAAATAGGTGCATGAGTAGGCCATTCGGCCCTTCGAGCCTGCACTGCCATTCAATATGATCATGGCTGATCATCCAACTCAGTATCCTGTACCTGCTTTCTCTCCATACCCCCTGATCCCTTTAGCCACAAGGGCCACATCTAACTCCCTCTTAAATATAGCCAATGAACTGGCCTCAACTCCATTCTGTGGCAGGGAATTCCAGAGATTCACCACTCTCTGTGTAAAAAATGTTTTTCTCATCTCAGTCCTAAAAGATTTCCCCTTTATCCTTAAACTGTGACCCCTTGTTCTGGACTTCCCGAACATCAGGAACAATCTTCCTGCATCTAGCCTGTCCAACCCCTTAAGAATTTTGTAAGTTTCTATAAGATCCCCCCTCAATCTTCTAAATTCTAGCGAGTACAAGCCGAGTCTATCCAGTCTTTCTTCATATGAAAGTCCTGACATCCCAGGAATCAGTCTGGTGAACCTTCTCTGTACTCCCTCTGTGGCAAGAATGTCCTTCCTCAAATTAGGAGACCAAAACTGTACGCAATGCTCCAGGTGTGGTCTTACCAAGACCCTGTACAACTGCAGTAGAACCTCCCTGCACCTATACTCAAATCCTTTTGTTATGAATGCTAACATACCATTCGCTTTCTTCACTGCCTGCTGCATCTGCATGCCTACTTTCAATGACTGGTGTACCATGACACCCAGGTCTCGTTGCATCTCCCCTTTTCCTAATCTGCCACCATTCAGGTAATAGTCTACTTTCCTGTTTTTCCCACCAAAGTGGATAATGTCACATTTATCCACATTATACTGCATCTGCCATGCATTTGCCCACTCACCCAGCCTATCCAAGTCATCTTGCAGCCTCCTAGCATCCTCCTCAAAGCTAAAACTGCCCCCCAGCTTCGTGTCATCCGCAAACTTGGAGATGTTGCATTCAATTCCCTCGTCCAAATCATTAATATATATTGTAAATAGCTGGGGTCCCAGCACTGAGCCTTGCGGTACCCCACTAGTCACTGCCTGCCATTCTGAAAAGGAACCGTTAACTCCTACTCTTTGCTTCCTGTCTGCCAGCCAGTTCTCTATCCACATCAATACTGAACCCCCAATACCGTGTGCTTTAAGTTTGTATACTAATCTCTTATGTGGGACCTTGTCGAAAGCCTTCTGAAAGTCCAGATATAACACATCCACTGGTTCTCCCTTATCCACTCTACTAGTTACATCCTCAAAAAATTCTATAAGATTCGTCAGACATGATTTACCTTTCATAAATCCATGCTGACTTTGTCCAATGATTTCACCACTTTCCAAATGTGCTGCTATCCCATCTTTAATAACTGACTCTAGCAGTTTCCCCACTACCGATGTTAGACTAACTGGTCTGTAATTCCCCGTTTTCTCTCTCCCTCCCTTTTTAAAAAGTGGGGTTACATTAGCTACCCTCCAATCCTCAGGAACTACTCCAGAATCTAAAGAGTTTTTAAAAATTATCACTAATGCATCCACTATTTCTGGGGCTACTTCCTTAAGTACTCTGGGATGCAGCCTATCTGGCCCTGGGGATTTATCGGCCTTTAATCCATTCAATTTACCTAACACCACTTCCTGGCTAACCTGGATTTCACTCAGTTCCTCCATCTCATTTGACCCCCGGTCCCCTGCTATTTCCGGATGTACAGAAGTTGACACCTGCAACAGCGGATACAGTAGATGAGGTTGGAGGAGGTGCAAGTGAACCTCTGCCTCACCTTGAAAGACTGATGTTGGCCTTGGATGGTGTCGAGGGGGGAGGTAAAGGGACAGGTGTTGCATCTCCTGCGGTTGCTGGGGAAAGTACCTGGGGAAGGGGTGGTTTGGGTGGGAAAGGACGAGTTGACCAGGGAGTTGCGAAGGGAACGATCCCTGCGGAAAGAAGAAAGGGGTGGGGATGGGAAGATGTGGCCAGTAGTGGGATCCCGTTGGAGGTGGCGAAAGTGTTGGAGGATTATATGCCCAAGACTCTATAGAATGTTGATCAAGCTGAAATTGGGCTATTACATGCAATTCTCTTGCTCCAGGAAGGAGAGTGCACACCACATGTCATAAATTGGTCTGAATGGTTGACTTTAGTTGGAGCAGAGAAGATTGAAAAGTGATTTGATAGATTTGTTCTAAGAGAAATTGTTGCCACTGCAAGAAGGGTTGAGAACTGGAGGACAGATTTGAAGTGATCACCAAAAGAACAGGGGTGATGTGCAGCAGATGTCAATATCTGGAGTTTTTTGTCCAAGGATGGTGGCTTCAGATGAAATCCTTGCTTTTAAAAAGAAATGTGGCCAATTATGCAAGGAAGAAAAAGTGTTTATTTGGGGAAAAGCTGTTGAATTGGACGGATCAGATTGTTCCTGTAGCATGCTACAACAGGCTCAGTGGTCCTAATGGCCTCCTTCAATGCTATAACCATTCTGATTCTAGTCCATGCCTATTGAAAGAGCAGCAAAATTATCACAATGCTGACATCGAAGAAAGTTGCCTGCAAAGAGGTAAAGATCAATGTAGTTTGGATTTTATCTTTCGGTTACTGATTCTAGGAGATCTTTGGATCCAGAGAAGTGATATTTTAAATGAACAATCAATTGTAATGGAATTCTCATAGAAAACCAAGGATTTAAAAGTGTGATTATTAAGTGCAGAAAACCGGTGTTATAATGGATCATGAGGGTGGGGAAAATGGTGTCCATTTTTACCGATTATCTGCTACAACCATGTAATGTATGTAGTTGAAATAATGAACTGCAGATGATGGTTTATAAACAAAAGGACACAAAATGCTGAAGTAATTCAGCGGGTCAGGCAGCATGTCTGGAGAACATGAATAGATGATGTCGGGGTCCTTCTTCAAACTGATTCAGTCTGCTGAGTTACTCCGGCACTTTGTTTTTCACCTTAGAACAAGGTGCCGATGCCGCTGGTCTGCACCAGCGAGCCCTACTTCACGAACTACCGAACGGTCCAGTTGAGCTCACATTGTAGCCCCTGGCCAGCAGCACTTTTGTTCAGGTCACCTCCACCGACAGGATGCGTTCGCTCACCGTGGGGCTCTCTTCTGCTTCTTTCTTCGCTTTGTCTGCTCTCTGCTCCACTGCTGCCGTCACCTTCTCCCCTGCAGTTGTGACATCTTCCGAGGTGGAGTATATTGCCGATTCTGGAGGAGGACGTGACAGTAGAGCGGAGAGTGGACAAAGCAAAGCAAGAAGTAGCAGATGGTGCAAGAGGAGGGAGACCCACGGTGACCGTACATGTCCTGTCTGTTGCGGGGGCCTGATGAAAGCGCTGTCCCCAAGTGCTACAATATGAGCCTCAACAACAGCCACATCAACTGATCCTTGCGGCAGGTGAAGAAGAGCTTACTCGTGCACCTTGAGGGTTGGGGCTGTAAGTGGACGGGAGGTAGTGTGAGCTGGGGATGGCATCGGCAGGTCTGTCAGCCTTAACCAAAATCTTTTATAAATGGATACATTAAAATGAGGGTTTACTGTATTTATGGAATGCAAAACAGATTGGTGTATGCTATTGGGATCATGGCAAAAGCTTAAATATTGTAAACATTTTCAAAGGGTAAGGTAATTTTTTAAATGTTAAACATGGAATTGTTAATTAATTGGGAATGAAAATCCGCACAATTAGATTGAATGGCCAGAGATGGGCCAGTGCAAATTGTGATTAATACACCATTAAATTCATACTTACATCATATCGATCAAACAGAACATTGAATTTTCTCAGCAAAAATGATTTTTAATCAGATTATTAATTTCTGAAGATTGCACTGGAGAAGGCTAGGTAAGAGTTCATCTTTGAGTGCAACAGGAAATCCTTAACTACAATTTCTGGATTTCCAGATTTAATTGTGCATCTGCATTAACCATAATTTCCTATTAGTTTCATTGTGAAAAGACACACTTATGTGATGTGGATAGTTTTACAAAAATCTATATTGATGTAACAGATCTGAATGTTGAAATAAAGACTAGATCTAAAAATTATTTAAAATTGGTTGTGTTCATTGATTTTTTTTTATAGCTTGGCATCAAACTCACAACAATGTATTCACATTGTACATTAAATGAAGAAAAAAATATCCCTCACTAGTAGAACTTTTGCTGAAATTAACAATGAAATCTACAATGTATAATGAAGTTAGGGCAGCACTATGGCCTAGTGGTAGAGCCGCTGCCTGACATCGGCAGAGACCCGGATTAGATCCTGACAATGGGTGCTATCATTACGGAGTTTGTACGTTCTCCCTATGGCCGCATGGGTTTTCTATGGGTGCTCTAGTTTCCTCCCACACTTCAAAGACGTACAGGTTTGGCCGGTAAAAAAAATTGTAAATTATCCCTAGTGTGTAGGATAGTATTAGTGTATGGGGTGATTGTTGTTTGGCGAGGACTCTGGGCCGTAGAGCAATTTCTGCGCTGTATTGCTAAAGTCCAAAGTGAATAAATAGAAATCTGAGAACCAGTTTGAAAGCCGCTGATTCAATATACTTGTTCTCGTGGACATTACTGATAATTTGCTCATATAATGATAACAGCATACTCGTAGCACTTTGAATGAAGCACACTGTCCCTTGGCATTTAAGGGATATTAGCGGAGATGATTAAAGGTAAATAGTTACAAAACAATTTAGAAATTCAATTTATTTTCTAATAATTGGTACCCTTTAGAGTTTCCAGAAATCAACTTTAGAAATTGCATAAATGTTTATTCCTGCAAATGTTGAATTGGGGTCTGGTGTCTGACTGCAATATGCAAAGATCATTGATGTCAGAGCAAACAAAACGGAAGAGTTCTTGATTGTTGTGATTAAGATTTCCATGTTTGAATATGTTTTCAAAAATGTCGTCAAATTCCCGAGTTGTTGCAGAGACAGGTACTTAATAGTTACTGAATCACTGACTTCAGTTATTTATATCTAGAATGTAATGTCACTGGGACTTTAAGAGAAAATGATAAATGACTGCACATAAAGTTTCATTGTTTTCCTTTGTGAAAAGTTGATGAGCTAATTCAGGTCTTTAAATGATTAAAAAAATTGATAGATTCAGTAAACAGGGTTGGAAGCACAAAAAAGCTAGAGCAAGGATGACATATTTCCTTCCCTAAAGAGCATTAGCAATACAGATCCATTTTTTTTACAACACTTACAGTTCTCTTCATTGAGATGAGCATATATGCAATTAACTTTAAATTCCCCAGCTTTTGATGGTGGAACTTTAATTCTGCTGATTCAGGGGCTCACTTCTGTCGCTACTATCCAATAACTTAAACACTGCTACCATCATACCCTGAAGGAGATACACTTAAGTTTGTGGAATTGTTTACACTGAAAATCAGACTGTTGCATAAAGTATTAATACTTAATAATTAAGTTCAGTTAAATTCATCTACTTACAGAAGCATTTTATATGTAAATGTAATGAAATCAAACAACTTAAAGCTGTTTTTTATGGTCTCAATGCTCCAGTACATGCCACAGCCAATCCTTTATTTTTGAAGTTTGGCTTACTGCCTTTAAACAATATAATGTGACAAAAATAGAAAATGCTGAAAATACTCAGCAGGTTAAATAGTATCCATGGAAAGAAAAAAACATTTCAGGTTGAAGAAATATTCTGCAATATTTTTAGTTTTTGTTTCAGATTTCCAGCATTGACAATTTTTAATTTTCAGTAAATTGTGACAGTTTATTTGTGCACAGAAAGGTCTCACAGATAACTGAAAAATAATTGGATGATCTAACGTCATGTTTGGATTGAGGAATGAATGAAACTGGGGAGCTTGCATGCTCTTTGTGCGGTGGCGCAGGATTACTGCAGCGGCCCCTACAGCCTGTCAGTCTTTTAAAAAAAAAAAAATTCTAGTTAAATGTAGTTGTTTGTGGGGGGTTTTGTACTGTTTTTAACTGTGTATATGTGGGGGGCGGAGGAAACTTTTAAAATCTCTTCCCTGCACGGGAGACGCGACTTTTTCCCTGTCGGGTCTCCGTTGTCGTTGGGGCCTAGCTCCGTGGAGCGGCCTCCGACCGGGATGACCTGAGGGCTCCAGTAGCGGAGCCTGCGGAGCTGCGGACTCACCATCGTGGGGCTGGCCAGCCTCGGAGCGTGGGGAGCGGTGGTGGCGCGCTGCTGCGGCCCGACTCCGGAGCTCCAGCTGCAGTGATATCGGGAGCTTGCGGGTCCGGTTGGGAGACCGGACCCGCAAGCTCCTGCAACGCAACTTCTCCAGCCCGAGTCGCGGGGTTGGAACGACCCAGAGCGGGGCCGTACATCACCTGGCGCGGCTTTAATGGCCGCGGGACATTCCAGCGCCCGCCGGGGGCTCCAACTTGTGACTTCTGGGCCCGGAGCGGGGCCGCACATCGCCCGGCGCGGCCTCAACGGCCGTGGGACTTAACATTGCCCGTCTGGGGCTTCAACATCGGGAGAAAAATGGTGCAGGGGAGAGAAAAGACTTTGCCTTCCATCACAGTGAGGAGGAGATTCACTGTGCTGGATGTTTTCTGTAAATTGAATTGTTTGTGTGTCGTGTAGGAATTGTTTTGTTTGTATGGCTGTGGAAACGGAGTTTCGTTTGAGCCTCTCAGGTTCAAATGATAAGTAATAAAATCTAATCTAATCTAATCTTTGGATAGTGCTGTCGGATCCTATACTTGCACCGTGGAAAGCTAACAGCGCTGCACATAAGTCTCACCTGAAATATAACACTATTAACACACATCATTGAACTAGCACATCGGATGATATCTTCGTCCAGAAGACAAGGCTGTAGTAGATTGCTTTCTTGAATTTTTGTTTAGAAAGTGGCGGGAAAGGGAGAATCTTTGAAAAATTAGTTCCAATCATTTTCTTTGAAATGTTTAAAATTGGATTCAGTGGACAAGCAGAATATAATTTCCTTTCTAGTTAAAATGAATCATTCTAAAGTGAATTTGTTCTTGGTTTTATTAAATACACAAGTACTGCAGCTGAAGGAATAATCCTTTAACATTCCATCTATGCAAGTATTCTGGGATTGAAATTATTTGATTGTTTAGACAGACATGTAAGTCAATATGATGCATAATATATGCAGATTCCAACCTATTATGCATGATTTATTGTCATTTAATATATTGGCAAGTTTAACTAATTTAACAACTGACTTTCCAGTTTCACTCTAATACGCTGTCTTAATTATGTTGAAAATGTAAAGACTACTCTCCTTATACAAACAATTTCTTAACATGATATACATTTTCTTCATTTGGTCCATGCCGACAAAGATGCCCCATCTACACTGGTCCCATCTACCTGTATTTGAACCCTATCTCTCCAAACCTTTCCTATCCACTGACCTGTCAAATTAAAAATATATATTTTTTATAGTACCTGCCTCGGCTATCCAAGGAATAAAGTCACCCTGCTGAATCTCTCTCTGTAGCTCAGGGCCTCAAGTCTTCTCTGCACTCTTTCTAAATTAACAACATCCTTCATATAGCATGGAGACCATAATTGAACACACTTCAAATGCAGCCTCACCAACGTCTTGTACAACTGTAACATAACATTCCAAGTTCTTTACTGAATATCCTGACTGGTGAAGGTCAATGTACCAAAAGTCACCTTGACCACCGTATCCACCTGTGACACCACCTTTAAGGAACAATGTACCTGCATTCCTTGATCCCTCTGCTCTACAACAGTCCCCAGAGTCCCGCATTTACTGTGTAGATTCTGCCCTGGCTTGACATCGTAAGATGTAACACCTCGCACTAATCTGCATTAAACTCCATTAGCCATTCCTCAGCCCACTTGCCCAACTGATCACGATTCTCCTATAATTTCTGATAATCATCTATGCCAGGGGTGGGGAACCTGCGGCCTTCTAGGCCATTAAGTGCGGCCTTTTGGATGAATCCAAATTTTGTAATTGGCTAAATAAAATATGTCACAAAATGGAGAATCTCTATTTGCAAAGCCTGCTTGGGCTCTTTCTGTGAAAGTTGCAAGCTGTGAGTCACAGCTCCAAGGAATCTGGACCCGAGATGGAAGTTGAGGATAAAGTGAGGTCCAGATGTCCTTCCTTTTGTTAATATCTATGAAGGTTTTGCAGAAGAGCTGAGCAGATTTGCAAATGCATGATTAGGATTGGTCATAGGGTGGGGTGTTGAGTATTGTTAATTATGTTGCAGAGTGTTTGTGCTGTTATCTTGTGATTGGTTAAAGTGTGAAGCCTTGTTCAAATTGTTTATACTATGTGGGAAAATGTTTCTTTACTTTGGTTAACTGTCTTCCAACTGGATGGAAGTTGAGGATAAGGTGAGGTCCAGATGTCCTTCCTTTTGTTAATATGTACGAGGGGTTTGCAGAAGAGCTGAGAAGGTTTGCAAATGCATGATTAGGATGAATTAGCCCTCAATGTAACAGAATAACTTCACGCAATACTCCAAAAGGAAAATATATTATTCAATCGCTTTGGATGAATCAACTGATACTACTGACTCGGCGCAGGTTTTCTACTTCATTCGGGCCATAACAGAAGATTTTCTTTGCTATGAAGAGTTACTTGCTTTGGGCACTCTTACGGGTAGAACACGAGGAATAGATTTCTTCAACAACTTTCAAGATAAATGTCGTGAAATTGGACTGGATTTGGTTAATTTAGTGAGTGTAAGTACAGACGGTGCACCTTGCATGACAGGAAAACATGAAGGGTTTATTGCACAGATAAAGATATTATCAGATCCAGATGCTCTCATTTCTTTTCATTGTATCTTAAATCAACAAAATCTCTGTGCTAAATCTATTTTAAGTGAAACTTTGCATCAAGTTATAAGTATTGTTAACTATATTCGTGCAAATGCAACACGGCATCGTCAGTTTCGTAATATTCTAAAGTTGGATGATGAGGCTATCGTTGGCTATCGCAGGGACAGGTGTAAGCAAAATGTTTATCTTTGCGAGATCAGATAGTTACATTTCATGAAGAACAGAATCAGCAATGTGAATTATTGAAAGAAGATTTCTATAGAAATACTACATTTCTGTGTGATATCATGTCAAAGCAAAAATGACTTGAATGTTTATTTGCAAGGTAAAATTAAGTCTATATATGATGTGGCAAAATATTCAAGCATTTCAAAAAAAGTTATATTTTTTCAAAATTCTTCTTCAAAATGAAATTTCGGATGAACATTTTCCCCAGTTAGCGAAGGTCATTGATGAGCAGGATTCATGTGAATCATTTGAAGAATATGCAGCTGTTATAGACTTATTAATTAAAAAAGACAATGAAAGGTTCACTGACTTTGAGAATCATGACATCATACTCAAATTAGCATTTCAACCTCACCTAGTTGATGTCTCCAAGGCTCCTAAAGAACAACAGATGGAATTGATTGAGCTCTCAGAAGATGACATTTTAAAGTCCTTATTTGATGCCAAGAAAGATCCGATTGAAATATGGAAAAATGCAGTAGAATACCCACGTCTTCGGCAACATGCACAAAAAATGCTTTCTTGCTTTTCAACCACTTATTGCTGCGAATCTACATTCTCCTACCTAACCCAAATCAAGACGCCCTTAAGGTCACAAATAATGGATACCCATCTAGAAGATCAGCTGAAACTATGTACCTCCATGTGGCAACCAAATATTCAAATGCTTTCCCACAAAAAGCAGTCACAACAAAGTCATTAAAAGTTTAGTTAACTTTAGAATTAACAAAATGTTTTCATTTTCTTGAAGTTAGTACATAGTAGTTAGATTTGTACAAAATAATGTACATTTTGAAGTATATCTAATTGAAGTTTCTTGGATGCAGCCTTATTAGATTACAGCTAACTTAATGCGGCATTCCATCATGAAAAGGTTCCCCCATCCCTGATCTATGCTATCAGTGATATCACCCACTTTCGTGTCATCTGCAGACATATTAGTCATGCCTTCTACATTCTCATCCAAACTATTGATATAAACTAGAATGGGCCCAGCACTGATCCCTAAGGCACACCAGTAGTCATAGGCCTCCACTCTGAAAATCAACCTTCCACCATGAAAAACAACCTTCCAACCTTTCTTCCATGAAGCCAATTCTATTTCCAGTCAGCTGGCTCTCTCTGGATCCCATGCAATCTAACCTTCCATAGCAGCCAACCATGCAGAACCTTACCAAATGCCTTGCTTATTCCCATATAAACAACATCTATGACTTTGCCCTCATCAACCTTCTTGGTTACTTCTTTTTTTAAAAATCTGATTCGTATGGTACCATCTCTCGCGTGCAAAACACTGCTATCTATCCCTAATTGGCCTCTGTCTATCCAAATGCATATATATCTCCAGTAACATGCCTCCTGCAGATGTGAGGCTCACTGGTCTATAGTTTCCCTGGCTTTTTCTTGCAGCCCTTCTTGAAAAGAGGCACAACATTTGTCACCCTCCAATTTTCTGGCACCTCACCAGTGTCTAATGATGATTCATAATCTCAGCTAGGACACTTGCAATTTCTTCTGTAGCTTCCCACAGTGACCTCGGATATATCTGATCAGGTCCAGGAGATTTATCTACCTTCATATGCCTTAGGATGATCAGCACCACCTCGTCAGTAATACGAACTTTCTCCAGATATCTTAATTACGTGTTCCAAGTTCCCCAAGCCTCATGTCTTTCTCCATGGTAAAAACAGAAGAGAAATAATCATTGAGTATCTTGTCCTTCTCCCGCAGCTCTGCACAGACTACCACGTTGGTTTCTGAGGGGCCCTGTTCTCTCTCTAGTTGCCCTGTTCCACCTAATTTACATGAAATCTCTTTGGATTTCCCTTAATATTTTCTGCCAGAGCTATCTCCTGTCATTTTTGCTCTCTTGATTTACTTCTTAAGTATGTTCCTCTGTTCCCCAAACTCCACCAGGGATACATGATCCCAGCTGCCTATACCTGTCCAATACCTTTTACTGACTAGTGCATACTTTTAGTTCTAAGTGTATTAAGGTCAAAGTAAAACATTGACATTTAAAGATGCTTTTGACTTGGAAGTGTCTCGTATTTTACAGACTGTTATCTGAAAGAATTGATGTTCAGTTTCACTTTTTTAGTTAAATATTTATCAAGGAAAAATGATAAATTGTATTTCATTTGTAAAATGTATGTGGTATATTAATATTTTGAATGTCCATGTCACAATGCTGAAAATTCTTCAGACTCCTCTTCCTGCTATTGGTGTTTGTGTAAACATCTGCAAATGGGAGAATAGATGACTTTTTAGTGGGTGGTTATGAAGAAGCCTCATAGTACTGAATAAATAAATAAATATCTATGTAAATCATTGCTTTAAAAATATTTCTGATAAAGACACAAAAGACTGATGTATCTTTTGTGTAATTATCACAAAAGAATTAACATGGCTTGATGAAGTTTGTGCCCAATTCAACCAAGCCACAATACAATGCAGATTAAATGTTAACTTACCACCTCAAACCTTTCGTAGCCACAGTGGCAAACTATAACATTAATGAGGATGAATTTAAGTGTATTGTGAAAATGCTCAAAATATTACTTGATATACCTGTGCAAATTTGTAAGTTGTGTTCTTTGCAAAGCATTCTTTGTGTAGCACTTTGTGTAAAAGTTTCTATGGAACTAAAACCACACATTGGAACTGAAAAGCCTACGAAGCTGGCATTGGCCTGTAGCCCTTTTATGCTCACTTTGCTTTATCTGTGAAACATTCTGAAAATGAATTTAGTGTTTTAGCTTTATTCTAGCTATAAAAAAATCACTTTAGTAAGAAATCTATTTATTTCAAACATAATCCACACGTTATTGAAGCAGAAATATAATTGCTGTGCTTCTGTTAAGTTAACATTGTGCTAGATCAAAAAGTGAAATAAAATCTTGGGGGGAAAAAAACGATTGTATTGTCAAGTTAGAGTCCTAGCAAGTTTACCCAGTCCTAGCAAGTTTACCCAGATACTAAATGGCTTGAGATATTACACTTGAGATATTACTCTTGTCAAATTCTCCGCAATACTAAATAGAAAGACTAATAAGGATCTTGCTTGAGAGACCTTGAGTTGATGAGATGGATAAGAAAAAAGGGGTGGATAACATATTTGCATCTAGCCAAACCATATGATTTTAATGTGCCATGGTGGATATAGTGAAGGAATAGTGGGAGGAGGGGGTAAAGTAAAGCAAACCTAACAGAAGGGCCATTTTAATAAACAGTATTCAGAGCTACTCTTTACCCTGTCTTAATCATGCCAATCTTGCTCTTATGTATACAAACTGAACTGACTTATTATCTAATTCAAAACTGAACAGCAATACTATGTAGCATTCTTTTAATGTGGCTGTATTATTTTGAAAATGAGTTGTAGTTTAGGTAGTCTTTTAGTAGATTACATCACTGAAGAGAGCATGCTTCACTGTTACCACAACTTGTAAGATTTATTCAGTTTAGAATGATGCTGTACCCTCCAGCCTTTTAAATCAAATGTGTTGGAATGCACACTGCTTTCTTTCACTCCTACTTGAATGGGCCCTTAGTATTTCACACCAAGGTGTCCTTCAGGGTGCTGGGTCAGGCTACCAAAACAGCTTCTATGAAGGGATTAGAACCAATTAACATCTTTGTACACAAAAGCTGCTGGCAGCTGAACAGACGGCCCTGTGACCTGCTCAGGAGCTGCATGTTAAACAGGGGGTTGTGTACTTGAGCTCAAGTGGGGAAGGGGTGGAGAGAGTTTTTATTTATAATTGAAATGGTGCTTCCTGATGGATTATGGCAAAAAAAAACCTTGCACTGAATTAGTTGTGCAAAGGGAGTCTAAACTCAGCTGACTTTCAAGTAATACAAAATGTTGTATTATTAAATCAACATTAAAACAGATTCTTCAAAGTATCAACTCCAATTCAAATTATATAAAGTTCTCAGTAGATTATTTTCATTGCATTGGAATTTCAAATTATATCTAATCTCAATAAACTGATGCAGCATTTTGAAATTGTAATATTCTATTTTATTTTAATTGTTTTAATTATGACAGTAAACCATGTAATTCAGTGACAACAAATAGGTTTTTTTATTTCTGCCTCTACCTGCTTAGTTTTTGTCCCCATTAGTCATTGTTCAGGTTTAATTGTCCAATGTTTTGTACCGCTCTCTCTATAATGGCAGATTGTATTTAAAAAAAACAACAAGTATCCAAAGTAGGCTAAAAGATTAAGGTCCCACTTGAGATAACCAACCTGAAGTTTTTAGAGATTTAAAAAAAATAGAATTATACTTTTCCAACAAGTGGTGGTCTTCAAAAATATGTCTTGTGTCTTAGTTTAAGCATTTTGTAACTTCCAAATGGAAACTAAAAATACTGTAGGTGGTTGCAACACTGTTATATGGCTTTAATGCTTGAGCAATTTGTCTTCCGTCTTCCTTCTCCTGATGTTTGCTTATTAGTGAATGAAATGCAGGTGTGTGGGAAACAGCAAGCGAACATTGACAGGTTTATTCTGTTGGCTGCAGACTAATTAGTTGCATAGTAGATGCGCCCCGCTAAGCTTTAGTGCACTGCAGTAGAGCTGGTCTGTTCTAATTTCCTTGCAGCTTTGATATCGGTGAAGAGATTGACGGATTACACAAAAAGCAAAGTGTGATAGAAGCCAATCGAAACAATGCAGTCCTTACTTCAGCCACCACAGATGTGAGAGAAGGCTGATCAGAAATAAATGTCAATCATAGTCAAATTGTCTTCTCTGCATGGGTAATATTTTCCCATGTAAAATAAAAAGGCCAAGGTAATGGCCTGTGTCTCCATGTATTGCTTTATCACCTGACAGTAGCATCAAAGGTTGCAGTTAAATAATAAGGCAATTTTGAACACTTAGTAATGTGTCAAAATCATGCTGCAAAATATGTGCTTTTTTTTACAGCTCACTGATAGTTGACCACCCATACATGCAACAGTAATGCCATTGTGTCCAGTTCATCAAATGGTGATTCTGTTAATATATCGAGGCTTGACCACCAATTGAAGTATTCTATGGATCTTTTCATTCAGGTTGATGAAAAATTATCTTTGTGATCATGGTGATATAGACGGGAAAACGTTTAGTAAACAGAAAGCAACACCTCAAATGGTTTTTGAGAAGGCTAGATTTATACAGAAGCAGTATGGCGAATTTTGTCTTGCATTGTCAGTGAAAATGTAAAAATCAAATCTGTTGTGTATATTAACATCAACTGCATTTTAACTAAAGCTTAACATTGTGAAGGAATTGAAAGTAATATATTCCTTGTTATATTGCATATTCTGTGCTGAATTTGATAGTGAATTTCTGAAGAATACTAATTTTATGTTAATTTTATTTTTAATAGCCTATAAGACTGTGTCTGGTGTAAATGGACCGTTGGTAATTTTGGGTGATGTAAAGGTATTTATAATAAAATGACTTATGGTTAATTTGGAATGCCAATTAGATGTATAATTTTGATTCTCAACCAAATAACTGGTGTTGTGGCAAGAGAGGTTGTGCTGATATGATTTCAATGGCATGCTTATAAAAGCAACTCTTAATTAGCACCTCGATCCATTCAATCAGTTTTGCTGCCCCAATAGAAATTTAAATACTTAATGTGCTATTTTGTCTGAAATTGCATGATGCTGAGCAATAAAAATGTAAATAACTAAAACTGTTTGAATTGGCAAGCATGCCATTGTTTTGAGGAAGAAATCTGTAAATGGGGCTGACATGATCAGGAAATGAGTACTGATATTTGCAAAAAATGAAATTAATTAAATTGTACAATTCTTAATTTGATCAAAGTATAAGATTTATGATATAAATGTGGGCAACTTTTCGAACAAATTATTAGTTTGGTTATACTCATAGAGTAATGCAGTGGAAACAGGCTCTTCGGCCCAACTCGCCCGCACCGGCCAACAATGTCCCAGCTACCCTAGTCCCACTTGCCTGCGCTGGGTCCATAACCCTCCAAACCTGTCAAATCCATGTACCTGTCCAACTGTTTCTTAAACAATGGGATAGTCCCAGCCTCAACTACCTCCTCTGGCAGCTGTCCCATGCACCTGTGAAAAGGTTATCTCTCGGATTCCTATTAAATCTTTTCCCCTTCACCTTGAACCTATGTCCTCTGGTCCTCGATTCCCCTACTCTGGGTAAAAGACTCTGTACATCTACCCAAACTATTCCTCTCATGATTTTGTATACCTCTATGAGATCTCCCCTCATCCTCTGACGCTCCATGGAATAGAGACCCAGCCTAATCAATCTTTCCCTATAGCTCACACCCTCTAGTCCTGGCAACATCCTCGTAAATCTTTCCTGAACCCTTTCAAGCTTGACAATATCCTATAAAAATGGTGTCCAGAACTGAACACAATATTCTAAATGCGGTCTCACCAACGTCTTATCCAACTGCAACATGACCTCCCAACTTCTATACTCAATACTCTGATTGATGGGGCCAAAGTGCCAAAAGCCTTTTTGACCACCTTATCTACCTGCAACTCGACCTTCATGGAACCATGCACTTGTACTCCATATCCCTCTGCTCCACAACACTACCAAGAGGCCTACCATTTACTGTGTAGGTCCTACCCTTGTTCGACGTCCCAAAATGCAACACCTCGCACTTATCTGTATTAAATTCCATCAACCATTCCTCCGCCCACCTGGCCAATCGATCCAGATCCTGCTGCAATCGTTCACAACTATCTGCAAAACCACTAACTTTTGTATCATCAACAAACTTACTAATCTTGCCCTGTATGTTCTCATCCAAATCATTGATGTAGATGACAAAGATGATGTAGATGTTAGCAGAATAGTTTTCTTGTACATATGGTTTTTAATAGTTTATTTATCCTCAATGTATTAAAACTGATGGCTTTTTTGTTTGTTTCCATCAGTTTCCAAGATACGCAGAGATTGTGCATCTGACACTTCCCGACGGCTCTGTTAGAAGTGGACAGGTTTTGGAAGTCAGTGGCAATAAGGCTGTAGTACAGGTGGGGATCTTTGAGACTTTTATGGTATTAGATTGAATGTGGTTATATTTACTGACTCGTGTGAAAGATTATCTGAGAAATCTTTAATGAATGGGCAATAATATAGCAATTATACAGCAAATTGTGGGAAAATATGAAGATATCCATTTTGGTTAGGAAAACAAAGGCAGATTTTTTTTTAACTGGTGTTAGATTGGAAAATTTTGAACAACGCAGGGATCTCAATATCCTTGTATACCAGTCACTGAAAGCAAATGTGCAGTGAGAAAGGATACAATACATTACCCTTCGTTGTAAGACACCTGAATACAAGGATGGTTTTGCATGAAAAGTGTATGTGCATTTGATACAAATTTGGTAACAATCTAAATATTAATCTTTATAGTTCAACAAATGTGAAAAAGAAAATGTTAACCTTTTTAAACTTTGGAATGCTTCTAATATACAAGTCTTGTAAAACTGTACTACTTATTGCCAGTGGAAGGGGGGAGGTGTAATGAGTCGAGTCGTACACACGGCAACATACAACACATGTTTATTAAAGTCCACTTACAGCATTGGTCTGCAGGACATTATAGTAACTAGCAGCTACTCAGATTGAATTACGTAGACAAGCTCTTGGTAATATAAATCACATATTAGGCCGAGCAACTACTAACAAGCACTACAATTGGTTAGTAGGAAATAACCAATCTACATCTTTCCTTGTGGAAGCAAAATAAAGCTTGGAAACATGGTGGCTAAACAATATGTCAAGTCAAGTCAAGTTTATTCGTCACATACGCATACGAGATGTGCAGTGAAATGAAAAGTGGCAATGCTTGCGGATTGTGCAAAAAAACTACAAAACAGAATGGAACAGAATCAGTAATTACATATTTGTGGGAGGAAAAAAAAAGAAAAAACAGCAACTTTAGAAAGACACCACACAACAGTAAATTGGTACAGTAAGTTAGTCCCTGGTGAGATAGGAGTTTACAGTCCTAATGGCCTCTGGGAAGAAACTCCTTCTCATCCTCTCTGTTTTCACAGCATGGCAACAGAGGCGTTTGCCTGACCGTAGCAGCTGAAACAGTCTGTTGCTGGGGTGGAAGGGGTCCCCCATGATCTTGTTGGCTCTGGATTTACACCTTCTGATGTATAGTTCCTGCAGGGGGGCGAGTGTAGTTCCCATTGTGCATTCGGCCGAACGCACAACTCTTTGCAGAGCCTTCTTGTCTTGGACAGAGCAGTTCCCAAACCAGATTGTGATGTTTCCGGACAAGATGTTTTCCACAGCCACTGAGTAGAAGCACTAGAGGATCCTCAGAGACACTCTGAATTTCCTCAGTTGCCTGAGGTGGTAAAGGCGCTGCCTTGCCTTACCCACCAGTGCGGCAGCGTGTGATGTCCATGTCAGATCCTCTGAGATGTGGACTCCCAGGTAGCTCACCCTATCCACAGTATCACCATTTATCTTCAGTGGTGTGTACGTCCTCGGATGTTGTGCCCTCCTAAAGTCCACGATCAGCTCCTTCATTTTTTTTACATTCAAGAGGAGGCTGTTGTCCTGACACCAGAGTGCCAGATCAACCACCTCATCCCGGTTGGCCTTCTCATCGTTATCGGAGATCAGGCCCACCACCACAGTGTCATCAGCAAACTTGATTATAGAGTTGGAGCTGAACCTAGCCACACAGTCCTGTGTGTACAGGGAGCACAGTAGGGGGCTGAGGACGCAACCCTGGGGGGATCCTGTGCTCAGGGTGAGGGACTTCCATGTATTTCTTCCCATCTTGACTACCTGTGGCCTGGCGGTGAGAAAGTCCAGGTCCCAAACACACAGGGGGGTGTTGAGCCCCAATTCCAGCAGCTTCTCAGCAAGTCTGGTGGGGACTATCGTGTTGAAGGCTGAAGTGAAGTCTATGAACAGCATCCTCACATAGCCCCCCTTCTGGCTGTCAAGGTGAGAGAGAGCGGTGTGCAGAACCTGGGAGACCGCATCGTCCGTGGATCTGTTCGGACGGTATGCAAATAGTAGCGGGTCCATGTTGCGAGGGAGGAAGGCGCAGATGTGTTTCTTGACCAGCCTCTATGTTATATGGTAGCCGGAACGTTAATAACGCATATGGGGAAGTATAGATAGTTACACAAAATCACCGTATCTAATGGGTGGCCTGCTGACCCGTCCGGCACGTGTGCGGTACGAATCCGCATCTCCTCTTTTCACCGGTGAAGTGACCGGGGATGTGACCAGGACCCGCCGGGTGGAGGTGGTGAAATAGGCGAGCTGGGCGCTGAACGCCGTGGGGAGGCCGCGGGGGACACAGTCTCTGATAGTGGAGCAGCCGGTACGGTAGTGGGAGGGTATACAAAACGTGCAACCTCTGGATGCGGAGTCGCAGGATGACGCCACACCAGCAGAAGCAGCCCTTAGTCCATGGTAGCCACCGACATATTTGAATGGCATGGGAAACACTATCTGGTTCTTGTCGACTCTTATTTGGGCTGGTTTGACATCGATCTACTCCAAATTGTCACATCTGAAGCTGTTATCCAGAAATTGCAAGCCATTTCTCCGATTGGAGGCGTGGGTTCGGATCCCACTTCTGACACCATGTAATGAGTCGAGTCGTACACACGGCAAGATACAACACATGTTTATTAAAGTCCACTTACAGCATTGGTCTGCAGGACATTACACTAACTAGCAGCTACTCAGCCTGAATTACGTAGGCAAGCTCTTGGTAATATAAATCGCATATTAGGCGGAGCAACTGCTAACAAGCACTACAATTGGTTAGTAGGAAATAACCAATCTACAGGAGGGAGTAGGGGGGGATGGGGGAGGGGGTGTTGGGGAGGGAGGGTGGGGGAGGGGGTGGGGGAGGGGGTGGGGGAGAGGAGCGGAGGGGGGACAGAGGGAGGAGGAGGAGAGAGGGAGGAGGAGGAGAGAGAGGGAGGAGGAGGAGGAGGAGGAGAGAGAGGGAGGAGGAGGAGGAGGAGAGAGAGGGAGGAGGAGGAGGAGAGTGGGAGGAGGAGGAGGAGGAGGAGGAGGAGGAGGAGGAGGAGGAGAGAGGAGGGGGAGAGAGAGGAGGGGGTGAGCGAGAGAGGAGGGGGTTGAGCGAGAGAGGGGAAGGAGAGAGAGAGGAGGGGGAGAGACGAGGGGAGAGAGGGAGGGGGGGAGAGAGAGAGGATGGCTTCCTCGAGGGGAAGCCCACCCAACCGCGTGACAGACGATCGGGCGGGGGAGAAGGAGAGGATGTTATCCCCCGTGACGGCCGCCGCGGCCACCTTCCCATCGCGCTGGCCCACGCTCACGCTGCGATAACGACAGCCACCGCCATGTTGTAGAACTTCAAGGAGCCCAGCGGAGCACGCAGCATGACCTGAGCAGCAGTTTAATCCCCGCACCCTCACCCACGCGCCGATAACGACCGCCTGCCGCCATGTTGTAGAACTTAAAGGAGCCCAGCGGAGTGCGCAGCTCGACCTGAGCAGCAGTTTAAAAGCGCTAAGTGACAAATTTAAAGAAGTGAAAGTTAAGAAGCCAAGAAGTACTGGAGACAGAACAGGGGTGACGTCACTTGCAGCGAGTGACGTCACCCCTGTTCTGTCTCCAGTACGAGATGGTCATCATTCAGCGAGACCATCTCGTTTATTTTCTAAGTTATTTGAGATTTGTGAACATTTTTAGAAATAACTCGAGAAATAATGCATGAAATTTTCTGATAAGTCCATTTTTGATTTCACGAGATAAATCTCTACCGGAATATGTAAAAATGTTCCCGTTAGCGCATAGTTTCTTCAAGTAGATGTGATCTCTCACACACACACGCGCACACGCACACACACGCAGAGACAGACACGCAGAGACGGGCAGACAGACGCAGAGACGGACAGACAGACGCAGAGATGGACACGCACAGGTGGACACACGCAGAGGCGGACACACGCAGAGGCGGACACGCGGAGGCGCACGCGCACGCAGAGACCGAGGCGCACACAGACGCGCACGCGCAGGTGCATGCGCTCGCGCATGCACACACAGACGCACACAGAGACGCATACAGACAGAGACACACACAGACAGAGACGCACAGAGACGCAGACACGCACAGACGCACACACACACAGACAGGCACACACACAGACACACACACACATAGACACACAGACACAGACAGACACACACACAGACACACACACACAAACACACACACAGACACACACAGACACACACACACACACACACACACACAGACACACACACACACACACACACAGACACACAGACATACAGACAGACACACACAGACAGACAGAGTTTTAATGGTTACTAGAGTAAGTGGGACCCGTTGGGTCCCAGCATCACACGGGAGGGCCGGTCCCCCAAAGCAATATTTCACCTCTCCACCAATTCCAATATTGGTGGCCAGTTGGGGGGGGGGGCTTTCTGGAGCGCTAGTATGGGTGTTGTGGGCTGGACTGGTTTCCAGAGGGCTAGTATGGACATTGTGGATTCTTGGGCTGGCGTTCAGTCACTCAAGCCTGTTGTGCTGGCAGCTCACTCACTCACGGCTTGTGGGCTGGCAGTTGACTCACGGTTATTCCTTGAAATTCCATTTCAAGCAGGGTGCAAGGCCACCAAATTCAAGTGCAGTTTCTTACCACTTCAAGCAGGGTGCAAGGCCACTAAAGACTTGCGAGTCATGACCTCTCCCTCCTCCATCTTGTAGAGACCGAGCCACGCCCACACTTCTGGGTTTTATAGTCCCTCCCCCCTCCCACCATAATGGGCGTGGCCTTCATGGCGTGATTGACAGGAGAGAGAATCTTAACATTTTTTAAACACTAATAACTCTTTTATTTTTCATCGATGGGAAAAATCCTCGGCACCTGATGAGCGGAGGGGACTCTGAGTACGATGGGCAAAAATCATAGCCGTACGTGTTAGTGTTTTTTTTCTAAAATCGATATAAAGCGCAAACAGGAAGTGGTCAAGATTAGACTTTTAATTATATAGAAGGCAAGGCAACTTTAATTAGGCAAGGCAACTTTAATTAGGCAACACAGCTTTAGCATTTCCAAACCAAATGCAACACAGCTTTAGCCTTTCCAAACCAAAGGCAACACAGCTTTAGCATTTCCAAACCAAAGGCAACACAGCTTTAGCATTTCCAAACTATATTTTCAAACCACATTAAGGGCACTGAAAGGTCAGTAAAACCACTCACAGTTTAGTAGACATGTGTTCAGTGTAATTCACAATTCAGACTGAGAGAAGTGACCCTCTCGCTCCCCCATCTTGCAGAGACTGACTGAGGCAATCAACACTTCCGGCTTTTATAGTCCCTCTGGAAGGGGCGTGGCCTTCAGGAGAGAGAATCTCAACATTTTTAAAACACTAATAACTCTTTTATTTTTCATCTGTAGGGGGCGCTGCTCTGGCAGCAGCCATGTCAGCAGTGCGTCAGTTTTTTCAACTTTATTTTTTATTTTTAGTATGTTTTAAAATGTGTAATTAATGTTTCTTTGTATGTCTTGTGTGAGGGGTGGTGTGGGGGGGTAAGGGGGAAACCGCTTCGGTCGCCTCCTCCATGGAGAGGCGACTTTTTCCAGGTCGCCTCCCCCGTGGCCTAACATCAAGGATCGGCGCGGCCTTTCCCGGAGACGTGCCCGGGCTTCAGCGGCGGGCGCAGCGTGGACTCTCGGCGTGGAGCGGGTGAACCCTCGCTGGGGCTCGCTGGAGGGGAGCGCTCCGTTTCGCTGGCCCGGGGCAGCCGGCAGCCTGAAGTCGCAGCCTGAAGCCGCGGTCTGCAAAGCTCCAGCTGGTGCGGCGTCTACAGCCCGGGATCCCTCGTGGGGGACCCGGGGGAAGAAGAAGAAGCCATCATTGCCGGCCCGCGGCCAACTTCTACCGCGGGGCCGGCATGGACTTACCATCACCCCTGGAGGGGAGCTTCGACCGCCGGCCCTGCAGTCTACGGTGCTTCTGGCTGCGGCAGGGAACCTTAAATCTTGACCGCCGGCCTGCGGCCCACAACAATCTAAAGCCGCGGTCTCCGGTGAGGAAGAGACGATCCTGGACTGACTTGGACTCTGGTCCTGTCCACGGGGGGGAAATGGAGGAGGACTGGCCAAATTTTTGTGCCTTCCACCACAGTGATGAATGCTGTGGTGGATGTTTGTGTTACTTTTTGTGTGTTCTTTTTTATTGTATCGCTGCTGACAACCCAATCCATTGCCGGGTCGCTGCTCATGCGGTCGACCGGTCGGTGCAGATTAAATGTATTGTTTGTTTAAATTGCCCCTCGGGGACAAATAAAGTGCTTGGTAATTGGTAATTGGTAATCAATGGGAAAAATCCTCTTGTCCTGCGTAGCGGAGGGAGACTCTGAGTAAGATGGCCAAAAATCACAGCCGTAAGTGGCAGAGTTTTTTCTAAACTCAATATACAGAACAACAGGAAGTGGTCAAGATCAGACTTTTAGTAATATAGATATTTACAAACTCTTATTGATATTTTTTTTATCATGATAAAGTGTAATTAATTAAAAACACTGAAATATATTAAAAAATAACTTAAACTCTGAGGGGAACCCACATTTAAGTGTATTGGAACTCGGGTGTTTTGCCAATGTTTGAACCTTGTGAACCTACGCTGCACTTCCTCAATAGCAAGAATGTCCTTCCGCAAATTCGGAGACCAAAACTCCTCATATTAGGAGACCAAAACTGCACGCAATACTCCAGGTGTGGTCTCACCAGAGCCCTGTAAAACTGCAGAAGGACCTCTTTACTCCTATACTCAACTCCTCTCGCTATGAAGGCCAACATGCCATTAGCTTTCTTGACTGCTTGCTGTACCTGCATGCTTACTTTCAGTGACTGATGTACAAGAACACCCAGGTCTCGTTGTACTTTTCCTAACCTGACAGCATTCAGCTAATAATCTTTTCCCACTGTTCTTGCCTTGCAAAGTGGATAACCTCACATTTATCCACATTATACTGCATCTGCCATGCATCTGCCCACTCACCCAACCTGTCTGTAATCCTGCATCCTCATAGCATCCTCTTCACAGTTCACACTGCCACCCAGCTTTGTGTCATCTGCAAATTTGCTAATGTTTCTTTTAATTCTTTCATCAAAATCATTCATGTATATTGTAAATAGCTGCATTCCCAGCACCGAGCCTTGCGGCACCCCACGGGTCACTGCCTGCCATTCTGAAAGGGACCTGTTAATCCCTACTCTTTGTTTCCTGTCTGCCAACGAATTTTCTATCGATGTCAACACCCTACCCCCAATACCACGTGCTGTAATTTTGCCCACTAATCTCCTGTGTGGGACCGTATTAAAGGCTTTCTGAAAGTCCAGGTACACTACATCCACTGGCTCTCCCTTGTCCATTTGACTTGTTACATCCACAAAAAAATTCAGAGGATTAGTCAATCATGATTTCCCCTTCGTAAATCCATGCTGACTTGGGCTAATCCTGTTACTGCTATCCAAATACGCCGGTATTAGATCGACTCCAGCATCTTCCCCACCACTGATGTCAGGCTAACTGGTTTATAATTCCCTGCTTTCTCTCTCCCTCCTTTCTTTAAACGTGGGATAACATTAACTATCCCCAAATCCCAATTCTCTGGCTTCCCGTTCATCTTTGCTATGTTACACAACTTTTTTATTTTTATACTGTCCTTGACTTCCCTTGTCAACCACGGTTGCCTCTTACTCCCCTTAGAATATTTCTTCCTCTTTGGAATGAAATGATCCTGCATCTTCTGGATTATTCCAACAATACCTGCAATTGCTGTTCCACCGTCATCCCTGCTGGGGTCCCTTTCCAGTCAACTTTGGCCAACTCCTCCCTCATGCCTCCATAGTTCCCTTTTATTTCAACTGCAATACTGACACTTCCAATTTTCCCTTCTCCCTCTCAAATTGCAGATTAAAACTTATCATATTATGTTCACTACCTCCTAATGGTTCCTTTACCTTGAGTTCCCTTATCAAATCTGGTTCATTATACAACACTAAATCCAGAAATCCCTGGTAGGCTCCATTACAAGCTGCTCTAAGAATCCATCTCGGAAGCACTCTACAAACTTCCTTTCTTGGAGTCCAGTCTGCCTGTCTACTGTCTGCCTTTTCATCAAACAGCTACCTTCCTTTGCGGTAGGATAATACATGGAAAAATCTTCATCCTGAATTATCTCACGGCAGATTTTACAATTTTTGGGGTAGTAAATAATATGTAACCTTGAACTACATTCCTATTGTTATAATTGTACTAGTCTGCTCCCCAACGCAATATTCCACCACTCACCCGTTCCCCCAACGCAACCCGTTCCCCCAACGCAATATTCCACCACTCATGCATAGCCCTCAACTGCGCAGGTGTGGCTCATTTCCCCTCATCCACCAGCAATCCCTCCCCCTCCTCTTCACCCTCCCTCTTCTTTCCCCTCTCCTCCTCCCCTCCTCGTCCCCTCCCCCAATCCCTCCCTCACCTCTCCCTCCCTCTCCTTTCCCCTACCCTCAGTCACTCCCTCCCTCCATAAAAAGCAGCATCTGCAGTTCCTTACTCCACAGGTCATTCATTGTTAGCTGTGGTTTAGATCCCATTGACCTGACGATTGGACCAGTTTGCATCCTGTGTGTGTGTGTGTGTGTGTGTGTTACTCAAACTCCACGCAAACTGCTTGGCCACCCTGCAACCCGACTCTCCCTCCCTCTGCCCAGATCGGCTCAGCTGCTGCTCGGCCCATCCCAGTCCTGCCCGACCACCCACTGCTGCCGCTCGGCCTGTCCCCGCCGTGCCTGCCTGCCCGCTGCTGCCGTTTGGCCCGGCCCCGCCCTGCCCACCCGCCTACCTGCTCGCTGCTGCTGCTGGGCCGCGGTGGGGGGGAATGGAGTCGGTGTTCGCCACGGTGGGCACTACGAGTTTCGACGAGCTGGTGGAGAAGATCTCATCCAAGAGGGCCGTGAGGGTGAGTTACTGCAGTGGCAGCGGCGGCAGAGGAGACGGACGGTTCGCAGCCATTCACCCGGGGGGATGGGGAGACGGGACTGCCATTGCTGCAGAAGGCGGGCGGGGGAGAGGGGTGAGTGAGGGAGAGGGAGACGGGACCAGAGCCTCCACTGAAACCCCCCCTGCGGCCGCCGCCAGTGGTGGGGGAGACAGTGGACAAGTTACTATGAGGAGGGGAGAGAGGAGTTTGTGAATGAGGCGGAAGAGGCCGCGGTGCAGGAAGGGGCGTCGCCTTCCCGGCCGTGCCGTTGACTGACGGGAAGATACCAATCTGCGCATGCGCGTTTTTTGAGATTTTTAAACCTTAATACATTTTAAAAATATACCATAAATCGGAACAAAACTTGTGGCACTAGTGGCACAGAAGAATGGTGATGTAAGGTGGCGAAAAATTGTAGTGCTATCGTGCACCGTTTTTGCGCAAATAGTAAAACCACGCAAACCGGAAGAGCACAAGATCAGAGTATTAGTTATGTATAGATAACAACATTTATCAAGTTTATTTTACTTCATTCGCTATTACAGGAGAAGGCTCTGATTGATCTGTTTCCTGGCCCCATCCTCTCTGTGATTTGAGTAGCACATGTTCTTGGATTTCAAATATATTTATTTAAAATAGCATTTATTGGATTTGTGTGTGTAAAAAAAAAAAAAAAGTGTCATGCCTATTAGTTTTTCTTGAAGAACGTTTTCTCTCTTGAATATGGTGAATCTATTTTTGAGAAGACTGCAACCCGTTAAAATGTGTTCCAAAAAAAAATCATCATTAAATAATTATTGTACATTCTCGTGAATTTGGGTCTATGTAATCTCCATTGATAACATACTGATGATAGATGTCAAAGAATTGTGGTATTTTGGATGTATTTGAATGGTTTTTTTTCATCCTGCCGCAGGTTTTTGAAGGAACATCAGGTATTGATGTAAAGAAAACAGCCTGCGAGTTTACAGGTGACATACTTCGCACACCTGTATCTGAAGATATGCTTGGTAGGTATATTTTATTTTCTATAGTAAGCCTTATAAAATTGTCTATTATAGTAATAATTTGTAGTATGCTTATAGAATTGAACTTCTAAGAGTATCACACACTGGTTTGAAAAATGTAAATCTTCCCACTTTTTAATGAAAAATATTGGACTAAAGATAGATTCTAGTTATGAGCAGTTTGTCTCTAACACATTCAATTTACTTATGTCTTAATATTCCATCAATAATCTGAACCTTTTGTTAGATCTTTAAAATGTGAAAGCACACATGCAGGATTCTTTAAATTTCCCCGCAAATATTGATTGAAATTGGAAATGTATGGTTTTTGCAAACTGAAAGGAAAATGTGCAGGGTATGTGACCTTTGGCTTGGCTTTGATAATTGTTTCTTAGCATTGTAAAAACACTGGAAGAGAATAACATTGGAAAGAGCTTCAATCTGGAAAAGCTTCCAACTCTCTTATGATGAGTTCTCACAAAATACTCCAAGCAAAAAAAATAAAGTTATATCATGATTAATCATTTTGATTAAGCTCCTCAATATTTAAGTACATCAGTTTATAATTGCTCACCTTGGTGGTTGCCATTGCTATATCAGTGGGCTCTTAAGTTTTTGCCTGAAGCATCCATTTGTCAGCAAGATGACAAAAGTAGGGCGATTATTATTATGATATAGAATTTTTCCTTTAGTAATTATTCAAAGGGTACAGATACTTAAAGTAAGTAAGCAGGATTGAAATAAATGATAATTTGGAGAAAAGTAGAAACGTGGACTGGATGAGTGGTTTTTCTGCAGCCTTATGATTGCGGTTTCCTTTTAGATGGGGTCTTGGCTTTCACTTTAAGTAATTTTATGAACAGTGAAAATTTGCATTTATGAATTCATACGTTCATCAATGAAGTATCATATACCTATTAAAAGTCTGATCTTGTATG